>SJYA01000375.1:1443198-1491345 GCA_006410615.1 Neotragus moschatus
TGTGTGTGTGTGTGTGTGTGTGTAAGCCTGGGGGAAGGAAGGAAGGATAACTGCTGTGTGTGTGTGTGAGCATGTGTGTGTGTGTGCACGTGAGTGCATGTGTATGTGTAAGCCTGGGGGAAGGAAGGAAGGGTAATTGCTGAATTCGAATAGACATTTTCTCTGTGAAGTGGCTGATTCAGGTCACAGCTGTGCGTGAACAGCAACATTTGCTCCAGAGCGACGGAGTAGTTAGTGGGTCAGAAGAGGCATTGCCCTATCTTTCTGTGGGTGTCCAGTCATGAGGCAATGGCCCAGGTCTGCAGGCAGAACTTGCTGCGAGCCAGGCCTCAAGTCCCAAGACAGAAGCAGGGCAGGAAAATTGGCATGAGAGGCCAGACTGGGTGGGTGGGGGGCTCCCCATTGGCCCCCGGTGCAGTACAAGCCCTGGCACACAGTAAGTGCTCAGTGACTGTGCACTGATGGCATTCATGACTTGGTTGCCATGATTTGGCCAGCATGTCAATCAAGGCCAGGGAGGCAGGAACAAGGAGCAGAGAGACCTGCAAGAATTCTATCCTGGGTTCAATGCAAGTTCTGCCTTGTCTGACGCCAGCAGCGTCAAGAGAGCTGTGCTGGCTTGAGGCCAAATGGGGCAGAGACTGGCTAGCTGGTCACCAAACGTGGTTTCCCAGCTTCCTGGGCACACCTGGTTTCTGGGGGGAAGGAAGCCCGGAAGAATGTGAAATAAGAGGGAGGCGGGTGACAAGGGAATGACCCATGGGTCCTGAGTAACAACTCCAGGTTATGTTGTGACATGGAACGCCTTCCAGCTCCACCCCCTGTAAGCCTGTGGCTCAAATGGCATTTCCCATCATTCCTGCAGTAAATGTAGCCCGGTGACTGAATTCTGGGGGGAAGTTACATGTAGCCTTCCAGGTCCAGCCCATGTAAACCTCCCATTCAATCCTTTCCTCTGTCCTCCCCATTTGTAGACTCAATGGAGAGGATTCTGAGGACCTGGGCGGGGGGGAGAGGGGGGGGGATAGAACCAAAATTGAGAGAGTATCTGGGCTCATGAAGGACCAATGGAGGCTTTGTCAACCAGAAACATCTTCACTTTGAGTGAGTGACAAACCAACTTCTATTTTGTTAAGTCACTGAGGTTCGGGGCATGTTTGTTGTGACAGCTAACAGTATTTATTCTAATACACCAACTTCTCAGGAAGCCTGGGAGAAGATGTGGCTAGGAAGGGACTGGGCCCAGGGACAGGACAGACACTGATGAACAGGGAGGGTCTTACACCCTGGAACCTGTGCCCTAGCCTAGGTACCCCAAGTCCTCTTGGGAAGCCAGCAAGGACTGGCCAAGGACCTGAGGCTACTTCCTAACTCAAGGCTAAAACTACCGTCCTGTCTGCCAGGCAGCCCTGAAGATCATCCCCACAGGATAGAGTCTCTACATCTGCCAGGATCCAAAAGGGGCCGGCTGCCCAGGCCACTCGGCATACTCACCAATGGTGTCCACCCATGTGATCACCTCATCCTTGCACAGGTTTTGGCAGGTCTGGTTGTCGGCTGAGCTCCCTGAGTGAAGCAGCAAGCACTCGACACAGTCTCTTTGGAAGAGAGGCGATAAACGTGGGTGTTAAATGCTGTGGATCAGCCCTACACATGTAACCGAGTACATGCCCCAGGAGTGCAGATCCCAGCCCTCCTTTAGGCCCCTGAAGCTTTAACTTCTCCCATCTTCAGTTGCTTAGCCCTACTGTCCCCCCTGTCGCCCTCATGCAGGGTAGCCTGAAGGTCCTTGGAGGAGCCTAGGTGAGTTTAGAGACGTGTCTGGTCCCCATGTCAAGTTGCAGGCTGGAGGCCTTTCAAATTCTGACACCAAGTGCCACATCCACCTGCATGCCGGTGTGTCAAATGCCTCCCTGAGGAGTCTGCCCCAAACAAGGAGCTTCTGATGATTAAAAGAAAAAAAAAAGTATTCCTGGCCTTGAGGAGGGGTTCTCACACCCCTGTGGCCCCAACTCCCAAGATCCCCACCAGGAGACCATCACGCAGGCAGGGCTCTCAGCCCTCCTGCACATTAACCTCTCTGGGTGGGCTTTTAGGACATCACTGCCAGGTGAGGGGGGGCAGGGCCAACCACACCCACAGGATCTGCATCTCTAGGGCTGGAGCCTGGTCTCCCAGGGATTGAGCAAAGGTGAGGGGTGAGAACCACTGCCCTGGAGACTCTCAGCCCTTACCCCTTCTCCCTCCCAGACAGAGCCCACGTGGCAGGGGAGCCAAACTCTAACGGTTCAATGAGATTGTTGTGGAGGGGAGAGGGGGTCCCTAACCCCTCTGGGGGACTGTGGGGGGATGCATAAATGGGGTGGCAAGAACTCAACTCCAGGGAGGGGTGGATTGGAACAAAACTGCCAGCTGATGGTGAACTTGCAGGGCCTTTCTGAGGTGATGGAGCTCGGTGACCTGCAAGGAGGTAAGAGATCCCCCAAACCGGGGCTTCTCCAGGAAATGGGATGAGGACTCCAGAGTTAAGCACGTGAGGCAGGCCACTGCCTTCTTGCAGCTGTGTCCTGGCACCAGAGTGTGGCGGGGGTGAGGGGGAAGCTTACAGAGCCTCAGCGACACAGGGGACAGCAGCCTGTACCCCACAGGCCTATGCGGACCAGCAGGGCTGTGTGTCCGGAAGGCTCTCTGGCAAAAATATGGCAGAAAATATAACTGCCATGTATCAGGTTTCTCATTTTCATTTTTAAATTCCTTAGGATGGAGGAACCAGTTACTACATTTCCAGGACAAAAACTGCAGTGGATGCCAGGCCTGAAGGGAGCTGGGAGCGTTTCATTAAGTCGCTCTATTTTACAGGCGAGGGAAATGAGGAATCGAAGGCAGCAGGGTTCGGCACCTAGGAGCCCTGCGGCTCCATCAGGTCCCTCTCCAAGTCCTTCCTCTGCTTTCTGAACACTGAGGAGCACTGGGCGAGTGAGTAGATCACGAGAGAAAGCAGATAAGATCCTCTTACTAGGGTCCTAATAGTTTGAAGAATTCAACCATCCCAGGATGGGCCACAAAAGTCCTCTCTCGGTGGGGGGGTGGGGAACGACTTCATGGAAACATTCCGGAGTTAAGTCAGAATTGCTGCATTTCCCCTGAGGCCAGAGCCCAATGGGCCCCAAGAAGGGGTGGCTTCAGCTCTGGTCCTTCACACTAATGCCCGCTGCCCTCCCCCTCCCCACAATTAACACACTGCAAAGAGAAGTGTTTGCTTCCGGTCTCCACTAGGATTCACCACCGAGGCTTCCATCTGCGGGACCCTGTCATCAGGCAACGACAGGCCTGGAAACATTCCCTCATCATCCACACTGGCAAACCGGTTTAACCTGTGTGCTCCTCGCGCTGGGTTGAAACTTGTGATTTATTGTAGTCACGTATTAACATAAGTTTGGCCTTTAAACAAACAAGCTGCTGAGACAGACTCTGCTCAGGGAGTCTGTTAATTGAAATCAGCTGAGGCTGAATATGAACTCACCCAAGGTGAAGGGTGTGTTTGGTTAGTTCTAGAAAGTGGAGACTGCCTGCTCTGAAGTACCAGAGGGGGGAAAAAAAAAGGACATAAGACATTGGAAACTTGGTGGTTCTCAGCAAAGCGGCAAACAGAAAAACAGCCTGAAATGAGGCACTATCAAAGGGACTTCATTTTGTTTGGTTTTTTTAAAGTTACACGAAGGCTGTGAACGAGGCAGTCTCAGTGTGGCCCGGAGACAAGTAAGAAGGAATAGTGAGGTTCCTTGATGGCATCCCTTTGCTTTCCTTGCTCCTTTGATGTTGCTTAATGGATAACAAGAAAGAAAAAAAGGAAATTCATGTCTTCTTAGAAATGAATGCTTTAAACTTTTAAAGCTAAGGCTGTCTTCCCAAGCGCCTTTTAACTGACCTAAGCCAACCATTTTACTGTCTTGCTGCTTCAGAGGAAGGCAAAGAAACAGGTTTTATCTGCTTTTATTGGTTCCACGTGTATTGTCCTAGCTTCATCCCCACCTTCCAACAGCCTCACATGCCCCAAGGTCTGGGAGCACAGACTCACAAGGGTTCTGCTGCTGGGAGCTGGGGGGAGGGTGCCTCCCTCAGGCATTACATGTTGACAATGGCCGAGAGTCCAGGCTCAGATGGCCACAGCTATTTGGGCTCCAGACCCAGGATCCTAACCTCCTCCCCTGGGATGTTTCCATTTGCATTTCTGCTGTTTCCCCACTCTTAGCAGGTCTACAGTGGATCCTGTTTCTTTTCCCTTACTCTGCCTGGCTTCCCTCTAATTACACAAAATAAAATCTGGCCCTGTCTATCTTGTCTCTCCATCTGCGGCCAGCTTTCAATTACCCACGCCTGGATTATTTGTGGCAAACGTCCAGACAGGGGCTCTGCCACCCAGAACGTTTCTGAGTTCAGACTGACCGGCAGCCCCAGCCACTCGGGGATCATGACCTCCTCTCATTAGGAGCCTGGGCCAGGCATTTGGAAGGGATATCTGCCAAAAAAAATTGCACAGTTGCATTTCCCAGCCAAAAGGAAACAACGTCTGTATTATTACTTGTTTCTGATTATCTGTGCCCCTCCCTCCTGGCCCCTCAGCACAAGGATGACGATGGCACAGCTGTTTCTCTAGGAAAATCAAGGCAAGCTGTCACTCTTGCTTTCCCAATGCCATAACTCCCTGCTCTCTTTCATTCCCTCTCATTCGTGCTCTGGCAGAATGTGGAGGGCAGAGCTGCGGGAAGGTCAACTGGGGAACGTGACCCTGTGGCTGGGTCAGTGGAGGCCTGGAGCCTGTATCTGGACAATCTCTGCATTCAGCAGCAGCACGGAGACTCGCTCCATTATCTGTACAAATGGAGCAGAAAATTCAAAAGCCACTGCAGTTTGTTCTGGCATGCCTTATCTAGGTCGGGTGCCCTCCTGTCCAATTTACCTTCTGATGATGTTTTGTTTAAAGCAATATTTTCTATACAGGGAAGGTGGCCTGTGAAACACTGTTTGGGAGATGTTAATGGGGAGGGTCAAATTCATTTGGAAAAAACATGCATGCTGAATGTCCTTTTGAAATACTCAGTGACACACTAAAGGCTCAAGAAGATGCTATTTTGGTACTAAAATCAATTCAATTTCATTTAACCTAATAATCTGGTAATTTCTAAACTTGAATAACAGTCTTGCTTTTTGTTGTTTTGCTTTTGTTTTGTTTTTACAAAATCTCCATGGAACCAGAGCTTCAAAGACCCTATTCTAGTTCATGTGAGTAAGAGTTTCATTCCCCTGCAAGGCTGCATGGGGAAGGTGAGGGAGATGGGGAGTGAGCCTGGTGGCCCTGGAGGCTGACTGGCCAGACCGCAGGATGGTCTGGGGGAGAAGCTGGGGTGGGGGCTTTACCTCTTGGTGCTGCAGGCATCGGGGCAGGTTGGGCACTTCTCACATGTCTCCCCAAAGGCCCCTGGCTCTGTGCACTGGCACTGCCCACAGACGCAGTGTCCACGGTCGCTGCAGATGTGGCCATCCCCGGCCTGGCATGTGCTGATGTCTGTCGAGCAGTTACAGTTGTCCCCGATATAACCTGCGTGGCACTTGCACTCTCCGCAGTGACACTCCCCATGGCCTAAAAGGACACACACCGCACATCAGTGCCCGCCTGCCTGCACGAACACATAGCCAAGCTGGCGCCTGCCACGTGCTGGGCCCTGGGATACAACAGAATGAGGCACAGGCTGTGCCCGCAGACTCTGATCGGAAGAGGGCCTGGTGCCACCATGAGGTGACAGTAGGGCGCCCAGGCGGTGCATGTGGTGCTTGCGCTGGACGCTGCTCCAAGTCGGTCCAGAGCTTGGCCAAGCTGTGCCCCGGGCCCAGGACCCCAGAGAACTTCCTGTCTCCCCAGTTAGGTGGCCAACAGCCCCAGGGCCTGTGGATGTGACCCCTTATAGCAAAGGAGACTTTGCAATGTGATAAAGTGAAGGGTTTTGAGACAAAGGAGATTCTCCCAGATGGCACCGGACCCTAAGTGCCATCACAAGGGCTCCGGGTAGGAGTAAGGTAAAGGGAGATCTGACTGCAGAAGGCGGTGGTCGCGGCCAGCAAGAGCAAGGTGCTGTGCTGCCAGCTCTGAGCCAGGGGCGGCGGCCGCGAGGGGCCAGGGGCGCAAGGGGCGCAGCTCTGTAAGACGGCAAAGGTGAGGGAAGGACCCGCCCTGCAGCCTTGGCAGCGAGTGCGGCCCTCCTGGTACCGGCACTGTAGCCAGGGATAACCGTGCCAGACTCGGACCTCCAGAGCTGTAAGAGAACACGCTGGTGGAGTCGTCTTCAGTCACCGATCTGTGGTGACCGGTCACGGCCGCAACGGAAACACACACAGGCACTGTCCCTGGGTCTCAGTGAGACGCTGACTCCGGAGCTGTGGCCAGAGCGGGACGACTCAGGAGCAGCAGCCGAGGGCGCCAGCAGCTAACACTGAACTCACTACGAACGTGTCAGGCTCTACAGCGTGAACTCACGGAATTCTTACAACCATCCATCCCCTGCTCACAAGGGATGAAAACGACACATGGAAGGACGAAGCAGCTTGAGGGTGGCCAAGCCAGGAGTGTGGCTCAAGGACCCAGTCTGAACCTGAGGATCTGCAGCCTCTCAGGAGACAGAGTAGGCCCTAATCACGAGGAGAACCGGCTACGGGTCCCCCTGCTCCCCCGAGCAGCAGGGACCTGTTCGTTCCACAGCCTCCAAGGGAGGAGGGGCCGGGCATCCCCTCCAAGCTCTGCAGGCATCCAGGGCAGGGGGGCTGCTGGGCTCAGAGGACTGTGTGTGCGCCAGCACATGCGTGCACCTGCTGGGCAGGGAGGCGCACGGGGAGCGCCAGCCGCCAGGGGGGCCTGACCGTTCATGGATCTCCTGTTCTCTGTGCTAACACCGCGGAAAGCAAAGCTATAAATGGCAGTTCTAAAAAGTCTTCCTTATATCACTACTGTAGCACACTTTCCTTTCTCATGCCATTCTTCTAAGACTGGTACCAAAAGGCCCAAGAATTCGTATTTACTGAGAATCCACAGACACGCTGGCAGGAGACCAGACAGACAGGGGATGGCGTCAGATGTGGGGGAGGGCTTGCATTCTGCTCCCACTCCTGCATCAGCTGTCCTGGGAGTTGGATCTCAGCACCTTCTGTGAGACCCCCAGCGAGCGTGATCCACAGTTCAGGTCAGGACCTAACTTCAGAGTGCCGCTTCACCCCTACTTCCTCCTTGTCCCCCTCCCCCTCTCTGCCCAGTCCTCATTGTAGTGCTTGGGACCTGCGGGAGACAAGGGGGGCCATCTGGAGCCAACAAGCCCACCCTGCCAAACCCCCCACACATGGACCACAACCCAGGGACGCAGAGCCCCAGCAGACATGGCACTGGGCAACAGCCCCCCCGTCCCAACACACACTTCACAGGCAGTGTCGAGGCACATGGTGGCCCTCTGGGAGAGGTGAGGAAAGCCAGGCCCAGCTAGGAGGAGGCTGTGGAGTGCAGTTTAACTGCCTGGAAGCTGGCGTGCGGCGTGTGGGCCACAGGGGAGAGCAGCACCCCGGCTCAAGGGTTACGGTGGGGCGGTGGGGTGGGCCGCAGAGCACACAGCCACTCCAGGGAGGGAGGCCTGCATGCCCCTCCTCTCCGCCAGTCCTCGAATAGCCATGGAGGCAGGAAACCACCCTCCACAGGGAAGTCTTCCCAAATGAAATGGGTCCAATCCACACAGCGAGCTCCCTCACTCCTGGCCTTGGGACCACATTGGGCAAGAGCCTGTTTTAAATTAAAATGGCTCACTGTCAGGGTAATTTCCACCCCCCTCAACATTTTATTATGAAAATTCCAAACCTGCAACCAAGATGAAAAGACTGTGGTGTGAACATCTGCCTATCTTCCAGCTCTCCCACCCCCAGCGTGTCACCTGCTCCATCACACATCCCTCCCTCCTTCCTTCCATCCACATATTTTTTAAACGCATCTCAAAGTGGGCACACTTCAGGGGCAGGTTTTTCATTAGCTCTGGCCTCTCCAGTGGGTTGTACATCGCAGCATCCCATAAAACAAAAATATGAGAAGAGGCATGACTGGTGCCATATTTACCCGCAGCAAAGACACCACTCAGACCAGAGGGACTGCTTTGTTTGACCTGCATGAGTGTTGTCTTCCCTCTTACTCTGTATTTGGCAGCAAAGTACAATGAACCAGATGTAAGCTGACAACTATTCCAAACTATCAGTGGTTTGGAGAAGAGGTAGTATATTATTTTTTGTGGTGAAGTGTGGGTATGTGTGTGTTGAAAGAAGAACTTGCTCCCCATTGTGACTGAGCATCTCATGTGAAAAGATCTGCTCAATGAGAAGACAGCAAAGTTGCCAACTGCTCGTACTTTCCCCCATGACTGCTGACTGGCAAGTAAACCCAGCTGCCTCGGGCACATATGACACCATGAGGACCCGAGAGCTCTAAAACCCAGCCCAAGGTCAAAGCAGTTGAGTGTTCCTGGATCTGGGATGTGAGCAGAGTTAGGGGTCATGGGCAGCAGATACTAGGAGTCGGTGGTCACCACCATGGCTCCGTGGTGAGGGGCTGGACTCATGGCCAGGGATGTAAGCCATCCCTGGAAGCCGCCCCCCAGCACCTGAGCAGTGAGGGCAGGGAGAGAGGATGGCCAGGGACGTAAGCCATCCTTGGAAGCCGCCCCCACCCCCCCAGCACCTGAGCAGCGAGGGCATGGAGAGAAGGAAACGCTGTGCAAAGAGCCTGTGAGTGAGGACACACAGAGGTGCGCCATTAGTGGGGCAGCAGGTGGGAGCCACAGGGGCCACAGGACCCTGCAAAGTCCTCATCCACGGGGCTCTTTGGCTTCTAACATTTGCCAGCTCCAACGCAAAGTCCCAGCAAGTCACTCCAGGAGAGAAGCCACACTTGGTGGAACGGCTGAATCCGCCTAAGGGCTGTCCTCAAGGACTCCCTAGATGGCCCCAGTTTGTCCGTCAGGTGGTCCATTGCCTTCCCAGATAGTGTAAAGCAGCTACAGAGAGGGGCGCATGCACCTTGCCCTCCTTCACTCCCATGGCTGATCCTACCGTCTAATCAGGGGAGTCTCTGCCAGGGAGCCTGGGATTAGCCTCAGAATTGTCCTCAACACTGTCCCCTCCAAGGACGGCCTCCCAACCAGAGGAGCTGGCAACAAGGCACAGCCACGCGCCATCTCAGTCTAAAGCTTCCATGTCTCCTCCAGAAAGCGTGACCTGCACAGAGTGTCACAAACCATGTAAATCTGGTCACACTCTATCCTAACCCAGACATCTCAGATCCTGCAGCTGGGCCTCAACCTGCCTTTCCCTCAACCCAATGTGCAAATTTCCACATCCTCTGGTCAGCCCTTGGCCTCTCCTAATGCCCTAGGAGCAACGTTATTAAAATGACAAGGGCCACTTGGGTCCCATCCCCAGGCTCAATAACCTATCTATTAGCAGGAGAGCCGCACGGGGAACGGGAACACGATGCTGGCTAACAGCACCCGGAGGGCCGAAGCAAGGACTCCTCATCATAACAGAGCTCATTTATAATGCTTCCCCAGCACCTTGGCAGAGTGTGCTGAACTTCATGATGCCCGTTTAATACTCTGCAGACGTTAAGAATATTTTCATTACATACAGATAGGGATACTGAAGGGCATGTGAAAGCACTTTGTAAGCTGTGAATTGCTACATGTGCAAGTTATTATTAGTACCTTTGTTGGAATGATTGATAGTTCAATGGACAGGAAGTTGTAAATGTGTCTATTTATACAGAATTTCAGCTCTACAGAATTCAACAGCTTTCCATCAGCAAAACGGTGCTTGTGTGGGCCACGGGCCAAGACGCAGCCCCCTGCCTCCCTTGAAAAAGTAGAATACGGGCTATTCAGAGGCTGGGGTGCCGTGGACGCGGGCAGGAAGGAGCTGCTGGAGAGGAGGGAGGGAGGCCTGTGAGGAAGCCCCAGCCAGAACCAGTGCTCTGCAGAGGCCAACAAGGGCAAATTCTACAGTGCAGCGGGATGTGAGGGTGGGATCCAGTGACAGCGTGGTCAGGCAGTGGCCACAGAGCATGGCAGTTCCCACAAGGGATCCGGATGTTTAGGGAAAGGAAGAGATGGGGAGGAAGGAGGTTGGGGATTTTAAAGAGGGGATATTCGAGCATCCTTCCGATTAAAGAGAAAGATACAGAAAAGAGAAAATCTGGTGGCAAGTGGAGGGATCATGGGAAGAACAAACCCTAAAGAGATCACAGCAGGAAGAGACTGAGCTGGGAAGGAAGTGGGGGGGTGGTGGTGAAGGGAGACTGAACAGCTTGGGGTGAGGGCTGTGGCCAGAGGAGCTCAGATAACCCTGATCAGCTGCACGAAGGGCTGGGGGCTGTGCATACTTGTTCAAGCGTGTGCACCATGTTCAAGTGTGTCCTGCACCACTGGCTAAGTCACCGTGGGTGAATCCCTAAGCCTGACTGACGATCACGTCCTTTTCTGTCAATGAGGACGATGCCTTCCTCATGGGAGTGTCGTCAGGAATGCTGATGCCACTGCCAATCGAGCCCCCACTGCAGCAGCCGACACAGGCCTGCCCTTGGAGTGGAGCAAGCAAGGACCAGTGCTCTGGACGGTGGTCACAGCACTGGGCAGGGGTGATCAGAGGACAGGGATGAGAAAAAGCATGGGACTGTGCCGTGGAAGGACACAACTTCAAAGGGGGGAGTTCAAGGGAGTGGAAAGCAAGGATCTGCCGGGCGAGGGGTGACTGACTCAGGTAGGAGACAGCCAGGCCCCTTGTCCCCAGGAAAAGGAGGGGTGGACATTCCCGCACGAGGCAAAGGGTGAAGGTGAGTAAACACACCATGGAACATGAGTGATGGGCAACAGGGCAGGGATACAGGGAACATTCTGAGGCGGTAGAGTGGTGGCTAACATGTGGCTTCTGAAATCAGGAAGCCTGGGTTGCCTCCTGATTCTGCTATTTGCCAGAAGTAACTGATGTTTAACCCCTCTGCATGTTGGTTTCTTCACTTTAAAATGGGGCCAATAGGGGCTTCCCTGACAGTCCGGTGCTTAAAACTCCGTGCCTCCACTGCAGGGGGGAATGGGTTCCATCCTTGGGTGGAAAACTAAGATCCTGCATTTACGCCATGCAGCATAGCCAAAAAAAAAAAAAAAAAATCAATAAACTGTAACTTCAAATAAAATCTAGAACACTTTTTAAAAAAATAAAATAGGGCCAATAAAGATGCCTCCCTTGTAGGCTTGCTGTTATGAGTTCAGTCACTTAACCTGTATAAGCACTTCATGTTTGACAAATGGGCTTCCCTGGTGGGTCAGTGGTAAAGACTCTGCCTGCCAAGCAAGAGACTCAGGTTCGATCTCTGGGTTGGGAAGATCCCCTGGAGAACGAAATAGAAACCCACCCCAGTATTCTTGCATGGGAAATCCCATGGACAGAGGAGCCTGGTGGACTAAATTCCATGGGGTCACAAAAGTGTCAGACACAACTTAGCAACTAAATGACAAAAGTGCTCAATTAATGCTAGCTAGCTTCAGTGTTTGCTGTCACTGTCATAATGAAGGGAGGGTGAGCGAAGGGAAGCTTGGAGCAGATGACCTCAGAGTTCGGAGAGGAAACGCTTTCTGGGAGCCTGGATCAGACTTCCAGGGTTAGGGCATTCCTTGGAGGCTCACTGGGCAGGACTCAGCGCTTTCACCACCGGGACCCAGGTTCAATCTCTGGTTGGGGAACTAAGATCTGGTTAGCTGCATGGTACAGCCAAGAAAAAAAAGAAAACAGACTTCCAGAGTTAGAAGCTCTCAGAAAGTGACTTAATCCACATCCAGCCCAAAGAGAGAACACTCAGGATTTGGTAGAACTGCTTGCTGGAGCCCAGAGCTTTGCTGTGGAGGCTGACACCCAGTGGTGCTGGAGGCCCTGTTTTGTATATGTGAGTTGGGGGGGTGNAAAGTGAGGCCTAGGGAAGCCATGTAATTTATCCAAAGCCACAAAGCAGGTAGGAGTCAGGGCTGGGATTGGAACCACATTTGTTTACCTCTGGAGCCCTAACCACTACATGTACTGCCCTTCCAGCCCAGTTGTGACTCAGTCAGAACTAAGTCGTAACAACCAGAACAACACACAGGATAAATGTTCAAGGTGACCCAGGGCATTTTATAGCTTAAAAATGTGCAACAGACCCATGCCCAAGGCTGGCCCTTTTAATCACCGATCATTAAGTCACTCTTGGCCTCTGTTTTCCTATGTGAACAGTAAGGGCGGTAACTAGGTGGGCTCTCCCACCCCTCCACCACTGACACTTGCTATTCCAGGTCAGAGCAGAGAGAGACTGGGACAGGCTCTAGGCTAAGCTACAGATTTTGGAATAGTAGAGGACAGGAGGCATTTGGGGCGCAAAAAATAGGATGCATTCCTCTGTGAGGATGAATAGAGAAGAGTGGGCAGCCTGGATGGGAAGTAGTTGAAAAGGAGAAGTGGATGAGAATGGCTACCCAAGGGCTAGACATGGGTCTGTTTGTCTGCATGTGTGTTTGTAGGCATACGTGTCTGCAGGCAAGTGTGTACAGAAACAGACAGAAGGGAAGGAAGGGAGGGAGGGAGGGAGGCCAACTCTGGAGGAAGGAGGGCCTGAGGGCTAGACTGAGGAGCGTGAATTTATCCCGTAGCCCCCAGATGGCTGGACAATAAACTCCCTTCCCGAGAGGGAGGCTGAGTGCCTCAGCGGGACACTGCAGCGTTCTCCTGGTTGTGTCCTCACACTATGGTCTGCCCTTTCCCCAGGTCAGTGTCCACGTGGCCTCCTCCATCACTTCCCTAAATTGTCAACTATGTCACGACACCCTTTTGCTTAAAACTCTTCAACAGCTCCTCGCCACCGAAAGCACAGCTTCCACATTTAAACTTTTGTCCCCAACATAAGAGGCTGTTCGAGGCCTACTTCTAGAGGCTGTTCAGCTGCCCCTGTGCCCCCAGGCACCCCAAGTGCTGGCCATTCCAAACCACTCCAAGCTTCTGAAACATGCTGAACTTTAGCATATCTGTGTTTTGAAACAATTACTTTGGCTGCAGTATATATTTGTTTTTTTTTATATATCTGCAGCATGTATTTGTTTTTAAACAACTACTTTGGTTGCAATATGGGGAGTAGACGAACTAGGACAGTGGTAGCACAGACGGGGAGAAGGCGAATTTCAATCAGAAGAGGTGAGTGGACAAGGCTTGGTAGTAGAAGGAATGCAGGAGTTGAGGAGATGGTAGGAAAAAGGGTGATTTCCGGGTTTCTGGTTTGTACAGGTGGATGAAAGGGGGAGATAAGGGAAATCAGAAGAGAATCCCAACTCAGAGGAAGATCATGAAATCAGTCTGAAACGCCCTGAGACTGAGGTGCATTTAAGACATACAAAGCTGAAGGGAGCGTGGAAGCAGGCCTGAGCAACCGAGCAACATAAGGGTGACTGAAGGTGTGGGCCAGCAAAATGCCCGAGAGACACTCCAGAGGAGCAGGTGGCCAAGCCGTGCCGCAGACAATCCCAGCGCTGAAAGGTGGTCAGCTGCTATTCAACATTCAGGTCAAGACGAGGGCTGATGAGCCTTAGACGTAGCAGGACACAGCCATACGGGGCCTGGAAGACCTGTTCTGGTGGAAACGTGGGGCTGAATCCGAACTGGACTGAGGTGAGGGCTGCCTGAGAGGTAGTTCGTGTAGTCGGTGGGTGCAGACAAATGTTCTGAGGAATACGGCTGTGAGTGTGGAGGAGAGGAGCTCACAGTGAGGGGGGTTGGGGGTTAAGGGTTTCTCTTTCTCTCTTTTTTTTCTTTAAAGAGTCCTGAGCATGTTCTTAAGTCCACTATAATACTTAGTTAACAGGGAGAGTACAGTATACATCACTTATCAGACAGATATATTTGCTTCCCCATGTGACACATCTCATTAGCCTGCAAACCCATACAAAAGCAAAGATGGCGTTTTATTTTTGCTTGCCCAATGCCTAGCATGGTGCCAGGTACACCGTAGACGCTCAGAATATGTTGTTGGCTCTTGGAGGCTGTGAAGGCCATCAGGACAAGCCTGAAACCCTGGAGAAGATATCTGATACTGGAAATTAGAAAAGGAAAAGGAGCAACCACTGATGTTCACACACAATTCCTGAGATATCTCAAATTCTCAGCAAATGCCCAAGAGAAACAGAGACTTCAGGGCGACACGAGAAATAAAACGTAGAAGCTCTTTCCTGCGCCACACACGGCCGTGGTCAAGCAGAAGTCATAGGCTCTGCACTCGCTACTGTGCCTGCACACTGCTCAGATCTCCCCAGCAGAAGGCTCTTCGGAGATGTGAACAATGACGCATCCTCAGTCCCGGGATCGGCTGCTCCTCTGCCTCGGCTTAGTGTCAATGAACCCGCCCTGACAAGCTCAGCTGATGCTGCTTCCCAATAGGTGAGGCCCTGACCAGCCCCTCACCCTTTGCCCTCATCTGCTGGACTGCATGCGGCCTTCTGCACATGAGCAGTAAAATGCAACCACTACCAAGCAAACAAGGTGCTGCTGCTTTAAGCTAAGCTTTCCCAAACCTCAAGATTACATAAAGATGATAGCTCTGGCTAGAAAGGGCTTCCCTGATAGCTCAGTTGGTAAAGTATCCGCTTGCGATGCAGGAGGCTCCGGTTTGATTCCTGGGTCAGGCAGATCCTCTGAAGAAGGGATAGGCTACCTACTCCAGTACTCTTGGGCTTCTCTGTGGCTCAGCAGGTAAAGAACGTGCTCACAATGTGGGAGACCTGGGTTTGATCCCTGGGTTAGGAAGATCCCCTGGAGAAGGGAAAGGCTACCCGCTGCAGTATCCTGGCCTGGAGAACTCCATGGACTATACAGTCCACAGGGTTGCAGAGAGTCAGACATGACTGCGCGACTTTCTCTTTCACTGGCTAGAAAGTCAAGACTCCACTGTCAAAGGCAGCAGAGCCCTCTCAAAGGACATCGTTGCCTTTCTGGTCCTAGCATCTGACTTCTCCATGCTGGTGCCCAGCTGCCAAGTCCCTCTTATGACTGCTGCGTTTGACATGAGGGCACCAAGGAAAGGCCTTGGTGTCTGACCCAGCTCTTACAAGATTACAGGGAGATTCAGGCCATGGAGAGAAGACGAACAATCCCGAGTTCCTTACTGAACTCACCTTTCCAGTTTCAAAGGAGTCTGTAACCGGCTGAATGCAATGAACCAGAGTCCTCACAGGCCCCCAAGAATGCTGACTCAGAAAGGAAAACAGAAGGCCTGCGGCCAAAAGAAACAGAGGTGCCCCAGATCAACTTCTCGAGTTTGGCTTAATCTGCCCGATCTGCCTGGCAGGCACGTGTGGGGAAATGACAGCCGCATCTGGGGAGACGTGAATTCTCTCCCCTTTCCTCTGGTCACTGCGACAGGATGAGAGGGTGACTATTTTCAACCTGGAAAGCTGTCGTGTTGTTGTGGCTGGTGAACAAGTGCCATATTCCACCCTCAGTTGGCCACTGTTCAGAGCCTGGAGCAGCACTCTTGATGGACAGAGTCGGTGTGGCATGTGACAAGAGTGGGCCATGCTGAAGCCTGGCTGCCAGAAGCCCAGCCAAGCCACAAGACGGCAGGAAGCAGCTGCCCAGAGAAGAGAATTCCCTGAGGGTTAGGGTAGGTGGGCTTTTCTCAGGCCAAGGCTCTGGGCCAACCACCACCAGTGGGGAGCATGGCCAACATGCCAATCTTCTCGGCCACAGTCTCCCCCACAAGGCTGATCGGTAACAGCCACCTCCAACTCCCGGTAGAGGAAACCAAATGAGATCATTCACCTTAAGAGCATTTTATAAATTAGAACAGGCTAACAAAGGTTCATTTAAGGAAAAGTGGGTCCAGTCTAATCAATAACAGCCAGACACTCACTGGCTACTAAGAGGAACGCTGTGTGCCTCTCGAGTAAGTCATAAAACCGGGCGCCTCGGCTGCTCCTGGTCCACACATGTCCTTCAGCCTGGTGTGCGCTCTCCTTATGCAACTCAGAGAAAACTCACTGAGCAAAACAGAGACTAAATGTTTCCTAAAATTTTGACCAAAATAAAGCACACTTATTAGGGAAGACTTGGAAAATTGTGGGCTACATGCTTGAGTGGTGGCAGGAAGGGCTGAACGGGTAACAGAGAGATTTGGGAAGGGTCTCAAGCTAATCAAAATGAGCAAACTTCAGTAGAAACAAGGTTAACTATTTACTTGCAAGGTTCCCCCAGTCTGAATCTCTAACCAATAATCAGAAAGTGATTTAGTCCAGGTTCTGGGCCTCAGTTTCCCACAGTGCAAACGGGCAGCACAGGTAATACGCAGCTGACCCACTGTGTGTGTGTGTCCGGTGGTGGCAGGAAAGGCAGGAGATGCAGATAATCCCACTATTTCACGCTTGCTTATGGAGAGTACAAACTAGCCTTGGGTGCTCCCAAGAAAAAGTACCTCAAGATACTAAAAAGTGTGTTAAGGTAGATTCTCCTTGTGTTGTTACAATGTTTGCCTAAAGGCCAATACTGCAATGTCAAACAACTTAAAATAGCAACCTGAGAAGCATATTCCTTTAGCTTAAGGATGATGGGTCACCTGATCAAGACTTTTGGGTTGCGGTTTGTGGACGAGGGTGATAGGAGGTCCCGTCCTCTGGGTCAGAGGGCAATAGTCAAGGGCTCAGAAAGATGTCCAGGACACAAGTCAGAGGGGCCTTCCAGGGATAGACCTTCCTCCTGCCCTGTGTCCTCTGACTCTTGTTTGTAGAAAAGCTTTAGCCTCCTCCGAGGCCTCCCCCAAGTTCCAAATAGAAAATTTAATCAGAGAAGTGAGAAAATGCAGAAACAAAGAAATGCAGTCAAGAAGAGCAAACTAATAGCTTAGGCTTAAAACCAAGTCAAGGACCCTTAGCTCCTCCTCAAGGGCTACTAACATCCTGAGTCATATCCCTGAGTTGTTCTGCAGAAGCTAAAGCCCCCACCAAGTAGAAGAAGTTGACTGCATGAAGATGGTAGGCCCCAGACCAGTTGAAATAAAAAAAAAAAAAAACCTCATGCTACTACTTCACCATAAGCTAATCAGAAGAATGTTCATGAGCTGATCAGGCTCCCTGCAACCATCACCCCTAATGTGGCCTTTAAAAACTCTAAGAGTCCTTGGGGAGTTAAGGGTCTTTCACATGAGCTGCCTAGTCTCCTTGCTTGGCACCTGCAATAAACACTGTGCTTTCCTTCACCACAACACAGTGCCAGTCGAATGACTTTGATGCAAGTCAGGCTAACAGACCCCAGTACCTTTCATTAACAACACACAAAATTTCAGGAGGTTGAACTCACTTAGAGCAACTTCCAGACAGCAGGGAGAGTTTGGATCTGGGTGGAGTTCTTAGGTCAGTGTTTGACAGTCAAGAACGCTTACCCCAAAGGAAAACAGGGCTCCATCCAATCCTGCCACACCCTACCCAAAGCACTGAGCAGCAGAGATCTACCATCAGTTATGTAACAGTTTCCAAAATCAAGACCAAATTCAAAAGTGACAGCTCAACACTGAAGAAAGGGAACCAAAGTAGCTCTAAGAATGACTGTTTTAGTCACCAGAGGTCTCTCACTGTTTTCAACTTAACTAAGAATGGAAAATTTCCTAATGTGTTATTCTATAATATCAAAAAGTTAATGCCTCCCAATTCTATACATGACTAAGATTTTATCTTTGGCATTTTCATGGTCTTCTTAGGCTTTTCCTTTGTTTTTAAAGTTTCATTATTTCCTTCACAAGCCAAATTCCATGACGTTGGATTAGGCCTGAAGTTCAAAAGCATGTGCAGAGTCCGCATCACAGGCTTCCCTGTCTGCACACTTCCCTTTCTAAGCAGAGAGACAAGGGTAGTAAGGTGAGGTCCAATGTTCAGATTACTCCAGTTTTCACAGTCACTGGTAAATTGCTGCTTCAGATATTTCTGGGATCTGAGCAGTGAGAAGGGCAGTAAAAAACTCCATTCCCAGAGTTGGAACAATAGCCCAGAGCATGGAACAAGGCAGGTTCTCCAAACGGCTTGCCAACATGCTTAATTTTCAACATCTCACACAAGTCTGGATGGTGAAGGTAGAACTTAAGTGGTTCATATCCTCATTCCTCTAACCCAGAAAATTTCTGAGGCGTGGAAAATTCTAGTGACAACAAACATTTAAAAGTTAATTCAATACTGTGAGCAGTTCCAACTCTGTACCCCTGGCACCCGGTATAAAACCTGGCACGTGAGGAACGCTCGGTGAACTCCTCAATGAGATGAATGCAGCACTCTACCTAAATCGAAACCACCTCAGTGAGAGATCACTGCCTCAGTGTCTCCAGCTGCACTAAGATCTGATACTTACTACACGACAGTTTTTGAAAGAGCTTTCTTCAGCCTCAGGCTGTAAAGATGCTGGATGACTCCAGGGCTGAGCAGTCCAGCTCATCTGCTTCACCTGGCCAGTCTGAAAGGTACATCATTTGCTTATATGGCTGACTAAGCCCTACCTTTTGGTACCTTGCTATTTTTTCAAAGGAACTTAAGTAAAATATGGACAGAATTTTCACACTCCTATTTGATATAAATTTTCTCAATATATGAAACCCAAGAAGTAAGCTTTCAGTAAATTATTCCATATATCCCAGTACAGGATTCCCTGGTGGCTCAGACAGTAAAGAATCCATCTACAACGTGGGAGACCTAGGTTCAATCCCTGGGTTGGGAAGACCCCNGAATTTTCACACTCCTATTTGATATAAATTTTCTCAATATATGAAACCCAAGAAGTAAGCTTTCAGTAAATTATTCCATATATCCCAGTACAGGATTCCCTGGTGGCTCAGACAGTAAAGAATCCATCTACAACGTGGGAGACCTAGGTTCAATCCCTGGGTTGGGAAGACCCCCTGGAGGAGGGCATGGCAACCCATTCCAGTATTTTTGCCTGCAGAATCCTATGGACTGGCGGGCTACAGTCCATGGGGTCTCAAAGAGTCGGACACTACTGAGCAACTAAGCAGTACAGGCATTTTAAGAACAGAGGTTGCTGAAAGCACTAGGGCTGGGATGATTTCAACCGCTTACCATAGCAGAGTAACTCAAATCCCAGGAAAGGCACTGTTTGGGTCCAGAAACCAGCAAAGAATAACAAAGTTTGCACAATAACCTTTAATTACATTGAAAACAACTAAATAGACCATGTCCCCATGTTCTATTAACAGAGGGATTCTGAAGGGTCAACACTTTAGAAGACTCAAAGGAACAGAAACCCTCACAATGGCCCTGTGGCTCTCTTTGTACTCACAGGAATGGTCTGTGGACAGAACCATTCTGAGTTATTTTGCCTCCAGAAACCAGAGGGAGAAACAGCAGCCCTGGATCCAGACACATTCCCATGACACTGTGTCACAAAATAACCAAGATGTTCANGCAGTACCATGGCAATCAGTAAAAGGCATGCTTTGGCTCAGAGCAACAGTGCTTGCGGGGCACCTACCTGAGCAGAGGACGCCTTTGTTCCTGGCGCAGGAGAAGTTGTCGCACTCGCAGAAGGACCCGTAGATCTTGCCGAACTCGCTCTCGAAGCAGGAGCACTGGTTGCAGCTGCACTGGCCGCGCCCGCTGCACAGTGGCTTGCCCTCCGCCTCCCGGCACAGGTTCTGGTACCCGCTCTGGCTCTCCCCTTCCTGGCACTCGCACCTGGTACCCAGGTAGCCGGGGTTGCACTCACACAGGCCGCAGACGTAAGTCCCGTTGCTGCTGCACCTGGCGCTGTCGGGTTCCAGCCCCGCGCTGCAGCCGCACCTGCAGTTGTAGGTGACCCCCACCTCCAGGCTGTCCCGGAATCCCACGGGCCGCAGGGTGAACGTGTGCTGCTCGTGTTTGCCGGGGCAGCTCCGGGCCTCCACCGACACCTCAAAGGACGCCTGGGTGGGAGAAAGAGAGGGAATGTGGCTGTGGCGTAACTGGGCCTCCCGCTCCCTGCACTGGCCTCCCCATCACCCAGGGGCCTGAGCACAGCTCCTCCAAGGCCCTCAGTGCAGAGCTGGGATCAAACCTGGCCCCTGCCCACACGCAGGGAGGCCACTCCAGCCGCCCGCAGAGGATGAGGCCCCAAGTCAGCAAGCCCTTCCCTTTACCCAGGAAGGGTGTATGCAGGCACCAGCATCTGACAGGCATCATGCTTGGTTCGTTAATGTTATCTCTTTGAATCCTCACACCCTGGAGGAAAAGGGCTTCCGCAGGAAGGTAGAAAGAGTCACTCAAGGTTACATGGTTCTCTTTCTCCCCTTTCTTTTCACTTCTATCCTATCCTCTCCCCATCTCCATTTTGAAAGTCAACAAAACATTCAACAATTTACCAGGCACCTTGTCTGCACCAAGCTAGACATGCTCCCTGAGCACGCAGGGCCCTGGGGCCCAGCAGCCCTGGCAGCTGCCTACTCTTCCGCAGAGGTGCCTTCTCCCCTGCTGGAGAAGGGACAGAGGACCCTGGGTCCCTTCCAGCTTAGCCATCTTCTCATAGACACACTTGAGCCTCCCTTCATCCCAGTTTCTTTCTACGTGGCACCCACAACAGTGTCTTTCACAATCAGCCCACAGCCCTGAGGTTGTATTTAGAAGTGAAAGAAAAACTGAGAGGGTTAGTCGCTTAGTCATGTCCAACTCTTTGTGACCCCATGGATTGTAGCCCACCAGGCTCCTCTGTCCACGGGGATTCTCCAGGCAAGAACACTGGAGTGGGTAACCATTCCCTTCTTCAGGGAATCTTTCTGACCCAGGGATCAAAATCAGGTCTCCTGCACTGCAGGCAGATTCTTTACCAACTGAGTCACCAGGGATACATGTGGACAGACTTTTTCTTACTAAACAAAGCATGTAAAACATGTTGCCAACTCCTGAGCTGCTTACGAGTTGCCATGGAAACAGGTAGGAAAGTGGACCTCAATGGCAGATCACAACGGCCGCCCACACGGCTGGGAGGTGAGGAAGGGAAAGACACTGCTCGCTGTGACTCTCCCAGGAAGTCAAGCATGACACCGCTTCCCCTCTCATGCTGTGTGGTGAGACTCATCTAGCACTGCCCTCCATGCATGGCGCTGCAGAAATCTCCAGACAAGGAGCTGGCACACCTGACCGGACAACACCCTGAGTCCTTCTCCCTTAAATGGACAGAGGTCTGGACCCACTCCAGATACTGACCCACTGCCTGGCCCAGAGGTCTTTCTTTATCAAAAGGCTCCTCAGAACATTCTGGAAGCTCAAAACAAGTTGGGAACCACTTTTAGCTACTGTTGTTGTTAATTCTACTATCTGGGTTGGAAAAGAGCTGATTTCTTTTAGAAGTCATCAATAACCTGCTTTACTGGGTACTCTTGAGGTATATTTTTGGAAAACTCTCAAAATATCTTTTTCTAAACGTTCTATGGATCCCTTTTACTTTGGGATCATTACTAATTCTGAAAGGCCTCCCTTTAGATCCGTGACACCTACGGACCACCCCAGGGTGGGAGCTGGTGTGTGTGAGACTGAGCAGGAGACCCAGCGCCCCAGGCCCTGGAGAGGGTCCTGCTGGCAACAAGATAGCAGGAGTCAGCACCAGGAAGGGGCTGCCACAGGACATGCAGTCGGACAAGTGAATTGAGGACAATGGCCACGAGCCAGGGTCAGGAAGCTGGGAGGACCAAGCCAGCTGCAGCGAGTTGGGACGGGCCTCCCCGCGGGCAGTGGGAGGGGCAGAGGGAAAGACTGACGAAAGCAAATTCAAGAGTAAGTTCCAAGGCCCTCAGATATGGCAGGGCTCTCCAGGCAAGGAAGTAAGATGGGGACCCACCCAGGATACTGCAATCTGCCTAACGGTTACCAGCTGCTGAGTACTACATGCACCAGGCACCGTGCTTGGTATTTCCATGAGCATCTCATTTACACGCCCTAGGAGGAGACAACCTCATTTACCAGAGAGAAAGCAGGGTTGGTTGGTGGGCTCAGGGGCTTAGTGATGCTCACACAGCTGGGGAGGGGTGGGGCAAGGCCTGTGCTCACCTTGGCACATCACCTCCTAGAAGGAGAGAATGAGGCAGGCGTCCAGTGTCCAGAGCTGGGTTCAGAGGGAGAGGCCCAGCTCACACAGGGACCATAGGTGCGGACCCCCCAGGTAAGTGACCAGAGGTCTCTTTAAATCTTCCAGCCTTGGGCTGGGGGTAAGCTGAGTGCAGATGGAAGGACAAGGAGGCTGCACCCCCAAGGTGCCAAGGGCACCAGGAATGTGGAGGTGAACATCTCTCCCTCTGAGGCTCAGAGAGGATTCAGAAATGCTCTCCTGCTGTCTGCCCAGGCTGACCGGCTAGAGGAGCAGGAAGGCCTGGCTTCTCAGCAGGTCCCACTGGCCCTCACCAGCCAAGGTCTGGTCTAACCAAGGCCCTCACTGTCAGGGCCCATGCGGCCTACTGTCTGACTGGCCACCTGATAACCAGAAAATGGCTCAGTTTCAGCCACCAAGTTTCAGGTCCTGCTGGGCACAGGAATGCTATAAAAAGCACATTGGAAACAGAGAGTCAATCTGTTCTGCCACCCCTCCCCTCAGAGTCCATTTCCCTGAGGGATCAGGAAAGAATCCAGCGAGCCTGTCAGGTGGCAGGAATGAGGCTCCTCTTCTGCGACCACTGTGGACTGACGGTGAAGGCCCTCAGTTCTGGAGACTCCGATTTCCACTGAGGTTGCGGAGGACAGTCATGGGCACAGCAGCCCTTCCTCTGAACCTCATTGAGATGCTCCTGGTTCCCTCCTTGGGCTGCTGGCCTGATTCATCCTTTCCCAGGGGCTGCCCAATCCCCACTCAGGCCCACCAAATCCAGGCTGTGCAGATGCCAAGGCTACTAGGAGCTCACTGAGACAATGGGCACCGACAGGAGGTGGAGAGCCCCGGGGGAGGGGACAGTAGAGGGGACGCCGTGGGAAGCCTATGACGGGGCTTGCAGGGTCCTTTGTACCAGGCATTAGTGCTGGCCGCACAGCAGGCCACTTGCATACTGATGCGTCAAAGCCAGTTCATGAGAAAACCAACTTCCAGCAGCCAGGCCCACTCAGTCAGCCTTGGTTGGTGTTGGGAGGAAAAAATGGAAATCACTAGATTTGGGACTTCAAGATTTCGTTTAAGGATTATTTCTCTGAGGACAACCTTTGTCCCTCACTCCCTACACCTCCTAGAGGAAATCAACCCTGACTATTCATTGGAAAGACTGATGCTGAAGCTCCAATACTTTGGCCACCTGACGCAAAGAGCCGTCTCATTGGAAAAGACCCCGATGCTGGGAAAGATTGAGGGCGGGAGGAGAAGGCAGCGAGAGAAGATGATATTGGTTGGACAGCACCATCCACTCAATGGACGTGAGTTTGAGCAAACTCCAGGAAACAGTGAAGGACAGGGAAGCCTGGTGAGCTGCAGTCCACGGGGCGGCAAAGAGTTGGACACCACTTAGCAACTGAATAACAACAATCCTACCACCTGCTTCTTTTCTGAACAGACTCCTTACCCAGAGAACACAGAACAGTCAGGGAACCACAGCCTCTGGTTGGAAGGAACCACAGAGCTGCTGCCTGACCACCCCAACCCCTGCAGGAAATTCTGGTTACACAGGCAAGACCCACACGGAAGCCACTTGAACCCAGCTGTCCCACGGCTCCCTGCAACCCATGGGCCATGTCCTTATCCACAGGCCAGGCCCTGAGACACACTTGAGTAGCAATAGCCCGTCTGTGTTCCCTAATTCCTCTTCTCCAGTTGAGACCCAGTGCCTCTCCGCTGTGCCCTGTGTCCCTGCCTACCTTCTCACCGTTTCCTGACTTGCCCGCAGCCCTCCCAACTTGTGGTACTAAGGAACAGAGAATACCTGCCAAATAATAGCCAGACACTGTATTGGAACGTTTGTCCTCCCAGTCGGCCGGATCCTGCCTCTGTCCCTGCCACTCTCCCCTCTGTCCCCAGCCCACTCCCCTCAGCTGCTTCCCACCTGCAAAAGGGCAATACCCTCATGGACTCACTACTAATGGGGCCTCCTAAACCTTCTTCTAGGTCTGGAAAACTCTGAGTCTCAGCTGAAATAGTGGCCTCTGTGATGAGGGGCCTTTCTTCCTCGGGACTCCATCAGCAAAAAGGGGGCTGAGGGGAGGCCCCCCAGTTTCCCTGCCACACCAGCATGGTGGACCCCCCCACTCAGAATGACCCATGCTTCGGTGTGATACTCTGCTATCTGAAGTTACTTCTGACCACGGACCCCACCTTTCCATTCAGCCCTGGGTTCTGTCCTCCGCTGCCTCCAGGGCCCTCAAGGAGCTCACCTCTGGTGGCCTGGTCCAATTATGATGGGTGAGTGGCCGCTGCTCTGTGCCAGCCTGTCTCCATCCACAGAAAACAAAACCTAGCAGCCCTGGCAGCAGAGCCAGGGGCACATGACTGTAGCCTCTCGGACAGAGAGAGGAAACGGGGGCCAGTATGGGAGGCCTGCCTTCGGGCTGCTCTCTCAACAGGGTCACAGCCCCTTGGAGCCCAAGGGAGGCTCCGGCTCACCTGCTGGCATAGAAACGCTGTGCAGAGCGTGGGAGAAGCACCTTTCCTTCTTCTGCTTCAGATGCTCCTGAAACCATCCCAATACATCTGAGATTGTTCACGTTTGTGGAAAAAAATGCCGCTTAGAATCCTGTCCCGTCTTCTGGACAACATTCCTATCTTGCTGACATAGCCTAGCAGAAACAAGATCTGTACACTAGAGTGACCACATGAAAGTGGTGATGATAACACCTTTCACGTCTCTGAAACTTTCCAAAGTGCACAAGGTTTAAGGGGAAAAACACGCACTGCGGCATCAGTGGCTGCAGCTGTCTCCTGGCGCACGTACTCACCAGCAGTCAGACTTCCAGCAAGACCCTCAGTGCCACCTCACAAGCCCACCCCGGAGTCTCAGTCTTTCTCACATAAAGTGGAGAAGGAATGTCTGCCTGAGCCAGGGGCTGCCAGCAGCAGAGACCTGGTGGCAAGCCCTCGCACAGCATGGAGTGCACTATAAATCCCCAGGAAATGGCAGCTCGCGTCACTGTCCCCATGGTCAGGATGCTATGAGCAGTGAGGGGACTCAGGAGATGTTGCAAGTCCACTGCCCGTCTGTGTGTGATCTCACACCTCAGGGTACCTGGCAGCACCGAGCCACAGCAGGTGTGCAGAGCCGTGGGGAGGTACTCCCTTGCTGGAGGCTGGCCCTTGAGATCATGCTCTGGGGCCGGCCCTCTGGACAGGAGAGACAGGTGTGATGGAGCACAGTGACGGGCAGCGAGCGCCAAGGGAAGGGGTTGGGGGAGGGAGGAGCACTGGCGTTGGTGTCAGCCAGAAGGTCTCAGCCTTGAACTGCTGCTCTGCTACTTACTGGCTGCTCACTT
This sequence comes from Neotragus moschatus, assembly GCA_006410615.1. Classification (NCBI taxonomy): domain Eukaryota; kingdom Metazoa; phylum Chordata; class Mammalia; order Artiodactyla; family Bovidae; genus Neotragus; species Neotragus moschatus. The sequence goes on from SJYA01000375.1 coordinate 1,468,734, forward strand.
GGGGAACCGACTGAACTCTGTGTGCTTCAGCTTTTCTCATCTGTCAGCGTGAATAACTCCCTTCCTTACAGGGAACCCATTGGGGTTCCATTAATGCAGCCTCAGTTGGCGTTGTATTTTTTTTAAAGCAACACTAATTATTTAACATGGAGCCTTTGAGAATCAGAATCTACCAGAGCCTTTTCTTAAAAGCTACTATCAAGCCAAGTTCCCTCTACCTTATTATTACTCTGAACTAAGTGCAAGATACTAATCCCAATGATTTCAACTCCACTCCATTTTGAAAAATGTTCTTAAATCTTGCTTTTCCTGCTTTATAAGTAATCTACTTTCTCCAGCTTTGTGACCTTCCCACCTTTGATAAGCAGTTCTCCCACGAGTTAATCTCAAGCAAACATGGACAGGAGACAGTAGGAACCTCAGCCAAGCCTTCCTCCAGCTGATGTCATCAACACTCCTAGAAAGCAGATTTACTCAGCTCTGTGTCTGCCCAGCTATGCTACTGCCAACCCAGGTTACCTGTCTTTGTATTAGGATGCCACTGGAAACTGTCAAGAGACATCTTGAAACCCAGGCATCTGGTGTGTGCTGTACATCCTCGCCTCCTCAGTTTCATGGAACCTATTTCTCCAAGCAAAGGGTTCTTTGGGTGTTTTTCACGCATCCTTCTTTAGCTTTCCTGACACACTGCACTAAACATCCCATGCACCACAGATCTACAGAATCCACTTACATGTATTTTTCTTGGTTAGTTCTGACTCCTTCTACATTTCATAATTGCCTCTTTAAACTCGGTGACTACAAGGCTTTTATGTTTTTAAAAATATCATCTGGATTGACTGATCATTGCAACTGATCAAAACAACATAAATATATTACAAAATATGACAAGTATTAAAAAATAAAATTTTATTAAACGTGCAACTTTAATGAGATGGGGCTTTTCCCATGCAAATAGTCCATGTATATTAAAAATTTGACTTATTACTAAATAAGACAGAGATTAACATCAATTCTACTCCTATATTTTATTTGCATAGATTAAACCACTCTCTCCAAAATTTATTCACGTCATTAGGAAGATGGGAATAGGAGTCTGTTACAGCAACATCACCTTATTCTACGAGTATCTTTGGAGCTAAAAGCCATAAATCAGCATTTTTAAAGTTTAATAATTCATTATCTGACAACTTGATTAGCTCAATCTCCCCCTCTCCTATTTTTTAAGAGCAAAAAGACACTTGGAAAAAAGACTTGAGTTAGAAAAAGACTTGCTGTCTGGTCATTAGAGTCCTTCACTTTCTCAACTTTCATACCACATTCTGAACCGTCCCTGTGCTGGGGTGAGGCACCCCTATAAGATTTAGAATGGGTGAGACGTATGCGTGTGGGTCGTAAAGTGGGTGAAGAGCAGTTGGGAAGGTGAAGGAGGGACAGAATCAATTACAGAACATGAGGAAACTCCAAAAGACCACACTGCGGTGTAAGCAACCGTGTGACCCCACCCATGCCTTTCTAAGCCATTTCCTTGGAGTCCAGGATATGTCTGCTAATCTCCACCTTGGCCATCATTAGTGCTTATGAAAGCCCAGAAGATACAGTCATGGATCTTTAGGATCCCTCTAATATTTCCGGCTCCAATCGGATTCTTTCATTACAGAGGAGAACTTACCCTCACTGCCTCCCCATTTTCTGAGCAAGGAAAGTGACAATAAACCAAAGAATGCATCTCACAGTCTGTCTGGTGCTTCCGGTGGCAGAAATCTCTAGAGGTGCGGCTGGCTCTCCGTCACCACTCTGCCTGCCTCTGAGCCAGTGTTTCACCTTTGTTCTCATCACTTGTACATCCTCCTCCCTCCCTCAGGTCCTTAGCTTGGAATGTATCTTCAGATGCGATACTTCCTCCCCACCGTTTGATTATATCCACTTAAAGTCAGACAAGGCAACCCATGCTCCCTCCATTGTGACAGAGTTATCCATTCCATCTGATCAGATCAGAGGAGGTGAGAGGTTTTCTTCATATCTTATAGAAGGGGAAAGTGAAGATCAGACTACTCAAGGCACAGAGCAAGCTCCAGGAGACGAGGAGCGAAGGCAGGGGCTTTTAGGTTTCCACTTACATTCCCCCTACCCAATTTAATCCTTGTCAAACAGAGGTAATAATAATAAGTTAAAGGCACCAAAGATACCAGGTCAACTTGAGGAAGCCAGTATCCTGAGGGCTGTGTATTGACTGGAGTTTTTAACAAGCCCACCTGCATCTTGAAGGCACAGCACAGAGAAGGCTGAGCTGGAAGACAGAATACAAACTCCCAAAGGCCTCTAATAAGTCACAAAAGTTATCAAAAGCCAAAGCACGGTGACCAATGCTAACAAGTCTAAGCACGTGAGGGGGTGAGAACTTACCGTGTCCCCGATCTTCAGGCCCTCGCACTTCCTTTGACCAGGGTAGGACACACCATCCTGGCAGGTAGCAGTGAAGAAGAGATTAAGATCTTCAGGCTGATCCCAGACAGATAGCTCCACTTTAGACCGGATGCTCTGAGCAGAAAGAGAAGAAGCCGGAACCACTCAGTCGAGGCTACAGCTGAGATGCTCTCCACACTGGTTCTCTGATGCCCACAGGGCTTCCTCTGACTCTGGGGTCTCAAGCCAAGGCGAGAGCCAGGGGGCTAGGTTTGCTGCTCCTCCCTCATCCCTCTCCTTCTCTCCACACCCACACACCATCTTACTAGGCTGGGCCTGAGGTCTCCCTCTGGGAGCTCAGAGAAGTGGCTAGTGATCCACCTGCCACACGATAACCTCATCTGCTTCCAAGGGTGATGAGCTGTCCCTGCCATTTCTGCAGAGCCATCTCTCATCCCAACCCTCAGCTTTAGACATGGAGCTCTTCATCTCTTGCCATGTGCCCTCTATAGACTATGGGCCTGGCACATGCCTGAGGTAATGGTCCTTTGCTCAGCTGCTCCTCTCTCTCCTCCCCTGACCAGCTCCTTATCATCCTTTCCCATCAGCTCAGCAGGCACTTTCTCCCAGAACCCACCCTCCACTGCTCACCATCACATCCATCCCCCATCAGATGAGGTCCACATTCATGAGCTCTCAACTACTTTCTGAGAGAACAAAACATCTTATGTGTTGATTATGTCCTCAAGACAATGGATGAAACCAAAATCAAGTTAAAATTATCCATCAGAATAGAAAAGATAAAAGACTAAAAACACCAAAAGTTGGAAAGGAGTTGGGGCAACTGGGGCTCTCAAATCCCGCTGGTGGGAGTGTGAACTGGTACAACCCTCAAGAAAAACATCAGCTGGTACCTACTAATGCTTAGGTCAACCTTAGACAAGCAATTCACATCAGAATCATATCCAACAGAGATGTGTACTGACCAGCAGACACATACAACAATGTTCACAGCAATGCTGTCTGTAACAGCTAGAAACTAGAACTAACCAAATGCTTATCAATAGAACAGAATTTTTTTTCCAAATTATGGTGTGCTCATGTAGAATACCATACAGTACAAGAGTGAATGAAACATGACTGCCTGTTGCCACACAGATGAACCTCATAAATATCACACAGTCCAAAAGAAAAACCAGATGTGCAGACCATACAAACTATGATTCTGCTTCTTTATACTATCCCCGGGGAGAGGAAGAGAAGAGGACAGAGGAGTTCTGCAGGCAATGATAGTAATATTCCATTTTGGCCTGGGTGGCTCAATACTCGGGGTGTATTTAGTTTGTGAAAAGTCTACACAATCGTCTGTACGTCTCAAAGTTTAAAAAATCGCCACTGAAAATCTCTAAGGAGGATATACTTTGGAGACAGAGGCCAAATGAAGTAACAAATTTGTAGTTAAGGTATATCTTACAAAAAGGATTTTTTATACACTAAGTACACTCAGAACAGCAGGTTGTATACACATTCCAAGAGACACATGGATCTCCCTCCCCAGGTCAACTGGCGGCCCTTCAGCCCCCGACCTCCCTTCTCAGGTGCACTCCAGGCAACAGGACTTTGGGCAGAGGAAGGCAGAAGTGCTTCTGGCTCTCCTAGGGCTGCTTTTTTTTTTTTTTTTTTTTCCTGCTGAGCATGTAGTGTTAAACCTGCATTAGTTAAATATGCAGTTTTCCCAACACATTAACAGCTTATTGAAAACACTCTGCAAAAAAATAGTCTCTCCCTTTGCCACAAATTGTCTAAGTGCTTCTACAACTCTAAAAATATTCTCTCTGAAATCCACTTCCTCTTCTCTTGGTAGTGCCAGCCTCCACTGGCAGAGAGGACTGCGAGAGTGCCACTCAGCACACACAGCTCTCCTGCTGAACGTGATCTGTTGTTGTTCAGCCATGTCCTACTCTCTGCAACCCCATGGGCTGTAGCCTGTCAGCCTCCTGTCCATGGGATTTCCCAGGCAAGAATGCTGGAGTGGCTTGCCATTTCCTTCTCCAGGGCATCTTCCCAACCCAGGGATCGAACATTGCAGGTGGATTTTTTATTGCTGAGCCACCAGGGAAGCCCTGCTGAATGTGGTTGTTTTTTTTTTACAAATCTGTTCTCCCCACTGAGCTGTGAATTCCAAGGACCATAGCATATTTCTCTCTAGGACTGAACATAAACTTTTATTGAATGGATGGATAGAGGACAAGATGGATATTTTTAACAACAGCTATGCTAGGCAGGGGTTTAGTGGAAGAAAATTTTTGGAAGATGAGGTAAATTAAAATTGTACATTTTAATTGTGAGTAAGTGTGAGGATGAGGCAAAGTAGTTTATCATTAAAGGGCTAGGTAGACTGGAGCTGTTTAAATTTCTTAGGCTCAGTCTCATGAAATGCGAAGGGACCATGGCTCACAAACAAGACATTGAGAAGAAGCATCAGCACTTGCCACCAAGATCTGCTGAAGCTACTGCCTGGAAGAATCAACGGGGAATCTGGTGGAGGAAGGGGACACTGAGGACTGAACTCCTAGTCGATGCATCGGTGACTGTAGCAGATGGACATGGAATCTTACGTCCTTCTCTGGCCATGAGACCCCTAAGCTTTGTGTTCAGATCCACAGTGGGTACTAGTCTCCATCCCCATGCTATCTCTGGAATGAGAAACCCTTTAAGATGTTAGTAAGGGTAAGAACTGTGGAATGTTAGTAAGGGTAAGAACTGTGGAGATTATTCAGTTCAAACTTCCCATTTTATGGAAGTGGGAACTTAGGCCACTTAGCGGGCAGGGGCAGGCAGGATCAGAACTGGGCCTTCTGGGTCCCCCTGCAGTGCTCTCTGCAGTTACATACTTCTTAACTGGAAACTGGCTCTGACCTCGGGGAGTGTGGATGCTTAGGACGCATCCTGGCTGAGTCAGTCTCCCCTCAAAGATTATGCGTTTCTGGAGGGTAGCACTGTGTTCTGTTCAGTTTTATCCCCAGGGGGTAGCATGGTGCCTGCCACACATTAAGCTGTCTCTGTTTATTGAATGAAGGAAGGAAGGAAGAANCCTCAGCTTTAGACATGGAGCTCTTCATCTCTTGCCATGTGCCCTCTATAGACTATGGGCCTGGCACATGCCTGAGGTAATGGTCCTTTGCTCAGCTGCTCCTCTCTCTCCTCCCCTGACCAGCTCCTTATCATCCTTTCCCATCAGCTCAGCAGGCACTTTCTCCCAGAACCCACCCTCCACTGCTCACCATCACATCCATCCCCCATCAGATGAGGTCCACATTCATGAGCTCTCAACTACTTTCTGAGAGAACAAAACATCTTATGTGTTGATTATGTCCTCAAGACAATGGATGAAACCAAAATCAAGTTAAAATTATCCATCAGAATAGAAAAGATAAAAGACTAAAAACACCAAAAGTTGGAAAGGAGTTGGGGCAACTGGGGCTCTCAAATCCCGCTGGTGGGAGTGTGAACTGGTACAACCCTCAAGAAAAACATCAGCTGGTACCTACTAATGCTTAGGTCAACCTTAGACAAGCAATTCACATCAGAATCATATCCAACAGAGATGTGTACTGACCAGCAGACACATACAACAATGTTCACAGCAATGCTGTCTGTAACAGCTAGAAACTAGAACTAACCAAATGCTTATCAATAGAACAGAATTTTTTTTCCAAATTATGGTGTGCTCATGTAGAATACCATACAGTACAAGAGTGAATGAAACATGACTGCCTGTTGCCACACAGATGAACCTCATAAATATCACACAGTCCAAAAGAAAAACCAGATGTGCAGACCATACAAACTATGATTCTGCTTCTTTATACTATCCCCGGGGAGAGGAAGAGAAGAGGACAGAGGAGTTCTGCAGGCAATGATAGTAATATTCCATTTTGGCCTGGGTGGCTCAATACTCGGGGTGTATTTAGTTTGTGAAAAGTCTACACAATCGTCTGTACGTCTCAAAGTTTAAAAAATCGCCACTGAAAATCTCTAAGGAGGATATACTTTGGAGACAGAGGCCAAATGAAGTAACAAATTTGTAGTTAAGGTATATCTTACAAAAAGGATTTTTTATACACTAAGTACACTCAGAACAGCAGGTTGTATACACATTCCAAGAGACACATGGATCTCCCTCCCCAGGTCAACTGGCGGCCCTTCAGCCCCCGACCTCCCTTCTCAGGTGCACTCCAGGCAACAGGACTTTGGGCAGAGGAAGGCAGAAGTGCTTCTGGCTCTCCTAGGGCTGCTTTTTTTTTTTTTTTTTTTTCCTGCTGAGCATGTAGTGTTAAACCTGCATTAGTTAAATATGCAGTTTTCCCAACACATTAACAGCTTATTGAAAACACTCTGCAAAAAAATAGTCTCTCCCTTTGCCACAAATTGTCTAAGTGCTTCTACAACTCTAAAAATATTCTCTCTGAAATCCACTTCCTCTTCTCTTGGTAGTGCCAGCCTCCACTGGCAGAGAGGACTGCGAGAGTGCCACTCAGCACACACAGCTCTCCTGCTGAACGTGATCTGTTGTTGTTCAGCCATGTCCTACTCTCTGCAACCCCATGGGCTGTAGCCTGTCAGCCTCCTGTCCATGGGATTTCCCAGGCAAGAATGCTGGAGTGGCTTGCCATTTCCTTCTCCAGGGCATCTTCCCAACCCAGGGATCGAACATTGCAGGTGGATTTTTTATTGCTGAGCCACCAGGGAAGCCCTGCTGAATGTGGTTGTTTTTTTTTTACAAATCTGTTCTCCCCACTGAGCTGTGAATTCCAAGGACCATAGCATATTTCTCTCTAGGACTGAACATAAACTTTTATTGAATGGATGGATAGAGGACAAGATGGATATTTTTAACAACAGCTATGCTAGGCAGGGGTTTAGTGGAAGAAAATTTTTGGAAGATGAGGTAAATTAAAATTGTACATTTTAATTGTGAGTAAGTGTGAGGATGAGGCAAAGTAGTTTATCATTAAAGGGCTAGGTAGACTGGAGCTGTTTAAATTTCTTAGGCTCAGTCTCATGAAATGCGAAGGGACCATGGCTCACAAACAAGACATTGAGAAGAAGCATCAGCACTTGCCACCAAGATCTGCTGAAGCTACTGCCTGGAAGAATCAACGGGGAATCTGGTGGAGGAAGGGGACACTGAGGACTGAACTCCTAGTCGATGCATCGGTGACTGTAGCAGATGGACATGGAATCTTACGTCCTTCTCTGGCCATGAGACCCCTAAGCTTTGTGTTCAGATCCACAGTGGGTACTAGTCTCCATCCCCATGCTATCTCTGGAATGAGAAACCCTTTAAGATGTTAGTAAGGGTAAGAACTGTGGAATGTTAGTAAGGGTAAGAACTGTGGAGATTATTCAGTTCAAACTTCCCATTTTATGGAAGTGGGAACTTAGGCCACTTAGCGGGCAGGGGCAGGCAGGATCAGAACTGGGCCTTCTGGGTCCCCCTGCAGTGCTCTCTGCAGTTACATACTTCTTAACTGGAAACTGGCTCTGACCTCGGGGAGTGTGGATGCTTAGGACGCATCCTGGCTGAGTCAGTCTCCCCTCAAAGATTATGCATTTCTGGAGGGTAGCACTGTGTTCTGTTCAGTTTTATCCCCAGGGGGTAGCATGGTGCCTGCCACACATTAAGCTGTCTCTGTTTATTGAATGAAGGAAGGAAGGAAGAAGTGGCCGGGGTACAGGATACAGTAGAAAATCAAAGCCACAGCCAATGCAGTTGTGATGCATGAAAACGTTATTTGTCACTCCTGAAATTCAATGAACTCCTTCCAAATTTGCCTCTGAATACAATTCCTTATTCTTCACACCCTAGAATGAGTAGACAACGTCAAGAAGTTTAAAGGCTGTTAAATACCCAGGCTAGGTGACATCTGCAGTCATTTTACCGAAGGCCAGCTGTGGAGCGGGAAGAGCAGACTGTATGGCAACAGTGAAAAGAAAACCATGTGCTGGTGAGGAGGCCTCTGATGTCACCCTCCACGTGCAGCTCTGGTGGCGTCCAGCACACCCTGTTCTTGCCCATCCTTAACAGGGACCCCCAGAATTTCTTCCCGAGCTCGACCGTCCCTTTGTCTGTGTGACACAACGCTGGTGTCACGGGTACGCACATGCGTCCATCTAGTGCCCTACCTCTGAGCTCTGGAAGGAAACCTCCCACCGGCACCCACCGTCAGCAAAACTCCACACCGGGGATCCCTCACAATGGAGAATCCGGCATAGGGAGAAAAAATGTAGCAGTCAAAGCCCAGGGGTGCAGACTTCCCACCATGAAAGCGGAGAACAACAGACTCGATTCTGCGCGCCGTTACGCTAGACACGCCCTTCCTACTGCGCCCCCTCCTCAGCCTCGAGTCACACCACTTCGACCGCTACGTGTGCTCCGCTGCAGTCCCTTCAGGATGTCCCCACAGATGGTGAGCTGGCGCTGGGGGAGGCAGGCGTCCACACCACACTTAGTCATGCCTTGTGTGACTCACAGGAAATCCACCACAAAGTGCGGAGGCGGGAAGGTGACTCCGAGAAACGCAAACAGTCCATTTAGAGCCATGCCCTGACCCTGACCGGGTAGAGGAGCCCCTACCACAGGCCAAAGTACACGCATACACATGGACCCGTGCAGGCTCAAATCCAGGAGACGTGTGGGCAGCTGAGGCCCAGTCCTTACCAGAAAGGACCGCAGCCAATGAATCAGGTGCTAATCAACACTGAACACCACGTGCCCCCAGCACAGCTTCCACCAGCTGGACTTTGCTCTCAACACCTTGCTGTTTCACATTTCTATATTTAATGTATTTCTTTAAAATTTCCACTGAAGGAAAGAGCAGAAAGAAGTAGGAAGTGACCAAAGGTCCCAACTTTTTAGGGTGATTGACATGTTCACTGTGGTGATGATTTTACACGTGTGTACAACTGTCAAAAACTTATCAAAGCATGCACTTTAAATCTGTACAGGGCATTATAAATTAGTTTGTTAATTACTTCTCAAGAAAGCTGTTTTCATTTTCCACTGAATTTGAATAGCTGCTTTGGATTGTATTCCAGAAATGCCCATTTTAAAGGGCGGGTTTCACACACTCACTCTGGAGTCACAGAGTCTGCTTTCCTAACATGTTTCCTTACAGGGTGCAGCTATAATACTGGATCCATAGAGGTCCTTGGGGGCTCACTCCGGGTTCCAAATGTTGCCCCTGCCTGGAACAGATCTTTTCTCTACTCTGCCGGTTCCTGAATCCTCAGCCACAGAGAGGGCTCCCTGCTCCCCTCCAGACCTCTGACTAACCCAGACCCCTGGGTTTCCATTAAGAAGGTGAATTCACCTGTCGTGAGTCCTGCTCAGGTCACTGCACCGTGCCTCAGAGGGAGAGCAGCGTCTCTGAGATTCCACCTGGGGATCCACTACCAAGGCCCTGTGCACCTGGTCTGCACTGGACCCTCACATGGTTGTGGACGTGCAGAGCGCTCAGCCACACGGAACGCTGACTGAGCACAGCGCCTTTTCCAGCTCTGGCGAGCACCAGCTGCTAGCCCTACAGAACAGGGTGTCATGATGCCCTTCTTTATTAGACCCATGAGGAGCAGGAGGGCCTGGGCCTTGGACAGGAAACGTTTCCAGGGGAGCCCCGGAGCTCTGGCTGCCAGCTACCCAGGATGTCAGAACTCAGGAGCTGACTGAGGATGGAGATGCTGGGAGATGGCTCCTCCCCAGAAGCCCAGGAGAAACCTGCACCCCATACTGGAGTCCAGGACATAGTCACCCTTCAGCCATTCCGTCCCCAGAGGCTCTGGCCTGGCAAGAGGTAAGAACTGCACTGCTGAGAGCCGGTCAGCAATAGTCCCCNGAGATGCTGGGAGATGGCTCCTCCCCAGAAGCCCAGGAGAAACCTGCACCCCATACTGGAGTCCAGGACATAGTCACCCTTCAGCCATTCCGTCCCCAGAGGCTCTGGCCTGGCAAGAGGTAAGAACTGCACTGCTGAGAGCCGGTCAGCAATAGTCCCCCTGCTAACCCAGGGGTCTTCAAGCCTTAGGACTCCAGCAGGATGGGGCAGTCAGTCCAGGGCATGCCTCTGGCTCTCGCTCTGACCCCCCTGTTCGTGTCCAGAGCTTGAGACCCTGAGTATCACAGTGAGGGGGGCCCTTGGGACAGTGGTGACACGGGGCAGGCCTGGCCCTTCCCTCACACACACCCTGCTCAGACTCCCTCACTACATTACACCTCCACACACTGCAGGAATCTGAAAACCGCAGAGCGTAGCTAACCTGGAAACCCGGTCTCACTGGGCTCTGTGCTGGCCACTGGACATGATGAAGACTAAAGGTCAGAGATCAGAAAAGAGGATGTTAGTGTGAGAGGAGTGAGTTAGGAAAGGCGAAGGCAGTCCAGTTTCTCTCAACAGGAAGTTCCAAGAATGAGGATCAGAGTATGTATGAGAGAAAGAGGACCCTTAGCTGCACAGAACCAGGGGATAGGTACAGGGGAGGGGGGGGATAGGTACGGGAAGGAGAGGGGATAGCTACGGGGAGGAGGGAAAACCTGCCCCAGCTCCTTACTGCCACCCACTCACCGCCTTCAGGAGACCAGGAGAAGGCTGGCATCCTACGCTCTGGGTCCTCTGTAACAAGGGTATTACCTACAGCCCCTGGTCTAGCACAGCAGCATTTTGTGACTCAAAATAAGGCCACCAAAGTAGGAAACAAATTCAGCTGGAAAGACAGAGCTCCAAATGTGCTTTTGTAAATCATTCATGGGAAAGTAAGATGGTTTTTCTAACACCGTGTGCTGCCAGCACAGCTGATTATATCCCCAGGTTAGCCCACAGGTCTATTCTACATAACAGAGCCAGCTAAACTACATTTACTCTATGTAGAACTTTGTTTTTAACAGGCAGATGCACTCTGAATTCCAGCTCGGGAACCACCAGGCCTCATGAGGGGCTGGGTGGGCACTGGAGGCTTCACAGGGAAGGACACATGCGTGCCAGCACAAGAATCGGGGCTCGTCATCTTCCTGAGGAGAGGAGGTCTGTGTCAAGCACTTTTGGGTGTTAGGAGTGGAGGGAGGGGGGTGGGATGGAGAGAGATTTGGGAATCGCAGATGGCTGGCCTGGGGTACAGCAGTGGCCCCTAAATCATGTCCTTAAGCACTGTGCTTGTCACCACAGCAGTCAGGCTGGCAGAGCTCCAGCAGCGCAGTATTTAGCAGCCCCGCAGGCTCCCTCGGAAAGCACCTAATTAGAGCCTAAGCGTGCAGGCAAAAGAACTACTGTTGACTCTTCTTGGAGTCTTCTGGCCCATTTTAGTCTGTGGCTCAGTGTGGAGCTCCAGGAGCCTGGGGAACTTCAGTCCTGCTGGGAGGCGAGCAGTGTGCGTGCTTCTCACTTCTTGCCACAGGGAACACAGCAGCAGGACGGCCCAGGCACCTGGATGGCTGAAGAGCACCTGTACCCACCACCCAAGCGTGGTGCCCTAATGGGGACCAGGGTTACCACAAAAGGAGAACCCAAGCACATCCCAGGGCCACCAGCCAGAGACTGAGCCTCTGCTGCTCCACTGGGACCCGCTTACAATGTGAGTCACGGTGTCAGGGGGTCAGGGGAGACCGATGCACAGGCAGGATGCCTTCTCTGCCCTGAATCCAAATGCAGGAAGAAGGCGCCAAACTCCAGAGGCAGGAGGCAAGACATGGAACCAGGCAGCCCAGCAATATGGCGCCCTCCCAACCCGCATCTGCACCAGCTCCTGGAGCCCCAGCGGCAAAGGGTGGGGGTGGGAGAAGAAATCGGTGACTTACGTTGTATGCATTGATAATCAGTTGAAGAATATTTTTGGAGTCTCCATGTAAAATCTCCACTGTTGTTCCAGGTATCAGGGCTGTAAAATTCTTGGGGGATAAAACAAAAGAAAATAAATGAGCCCATTCTGCCTTTCCATCCTGTCAAGCAGTGAACACTGCCCTACTGAGCTAGAATGGTCAGGGCCCTCCGTACTGCTTCTGCTTACCCCCTGGCACCATAACTCAGAGAAGCCACAAGTAAGCACAAGGGAACGGAGCTGTTGCAGTAGGCTGTGGAATCTCGGTTCTCCAAGGTCTGAGTGAGAAGGGTCTGACAAGCTGTGTTTCTAAAGAACAACATAAGGCTTCTTCCTGGAGACCCCTCCTCTCTGGCATGTAATGGAAAACTCCCTGAAATCCCATCCTCTACTGTCAATATAGGGAGCCCTGGTGGCTCAATGGTAAAGAATCCTCCTGCAATGCAAGAGACGCAGGTTTGACCTCTGGCAGCATTCCTGCTGCCAGAAGAGCCTGGCAGGCTACAGTCCATGGGTTTGCAAGAGTCGGACATGACCTAGTGACTAAACCACCACCACCACCACCAGAATCAATATATTCTCAATGTTCTTGTCCTCTCTTCTAGACTATATAGGTATTCCCAGTTTCGGTTCAAAGATGCCCTCAACCTGTCCAGGAAGAGGGAAAGAAGAGACTCTACTCTGCCAATGGTCTCCAAGACAGTCTCTTTTCTTAGCAGGGAACTGAATGGGAATGGTGCCTTCCAAGGACGTCTGATATCTCTAGGTGAAGTCCTTGGCAAAGTAAGCGGCCTTGACGTGAAATTTCACTGGTACCAAGGCCTCTGTATGTCACTTTAAAAAGTGACAGAAACATCTAGAAATACCTGCCACTCTCAGTCTGCCTTGGACTGGACATGCCTCCTCCCTGAGTGAGGTGTACTTGGTTCTGAGCAAGGCTGGCCTAAGCCAAGGTGGGTCTCTTCCCTCCTGAAGCATCTGGAGTACAGTCCATGCAACCACCTCTCCAAAAGTGATCACTGTAAATGGCCATGTCCTATCCTGTTATCTTCACTAAACAAAGACTAAAAAAAAAAAAAAAAACTCTCTTGTTTTCATCTAAAATTGATTCAGACTGAAAGAAGATAAGAACTTAAGAAGATGTAAGTGGCATTTTATCAATGATAATCTCAGGCAGGTACAGTAGAAACACACCTTCAGACAAAGGTTCTCTGGTGGATACTTAAGAGCAGCAGAGAGAGGGGACTGGGGTTGACTGTTCTAGAGGTGGGGATGAACTTCTCATGGCCTCTCATTTCAAAGGACGTCAGAGGTGAGCTGGGCTTCACATCCAACTTACACGAACACTCCGGGAGCAGCTTGCAGGGGAGTTCTAGTGAAAGACGATTTGCCCATGATTGTGGGGCAGAAGCATATTCATGAGGGGAGAGTAGAGCCTGTGGCCCGTGGGATGACTGGGGAAAGTCTTATAACAGACTCATACAGACCGCTCTGTGCTCTCAAGACATTGTTTTCTTTAGAAATTCCTGCCCCAGACTAACCCACTGGTCTCCCACACTCTGCGGGAAGGCACACAGACTCTGCATGCAGCCTGTCTACATGTGTGCCTAGTTTTCTCTCTGCACGTCTTCCTTTTCTATCTTCCTTCCCTATTCCCTGGGTGTTTCCATTTCATCATCTGAAAAACCGGAATTGATACTGTTTCCCTCATTATCAAATTAGAAACCATATGTTTAACTCGCTTGGTATGCTATATGAATGCTTAAGAGCTTCCTCAATACCATCATTTTCCACTAGATCAAGACAGGACTATATTCCACCCTCCTCTGGATCTCTGCCCACACAGAGCAGGGCTGTTAACACCCCTCGTGTGGCCGCCCCGCACTTCACCTGGCCCCACATTCCATTCTCCCATTCATCTCAGAGTCAGCAGGGCCCCCAGGTTCGGGCCACCAGCCTCCCTCGCTCCCTTCCAGGTGTACCTTATAGAGCATATAGTGGCTTTTCGTCACTGCAAAGATGAGGTTGATGTTGTTCTCTGCCAGTTTCTCTCCGAGCAAGGCAAGGGATGGATAGTCCTAGGGCCAAGGCAAAAGTCAAGGCTGTAACATTTCTTGCAAGTAGAGACACTTGCACCTGACTCCAACGTGCACTCAGTAACTCATCACCTGTGCAGACAATAAGCACCTTCCCCTAGCAGCCCCTTAACAGCCAAGCCCCCTGGGCAGCTCCTTACTGAGAAACTACGTAGGGAAGATTCTCTGGGTAAGGACCCTCTGGCACCCACCAAACCAGACTCACTCCTCCTGCCCCTCTCAACCCAGAATGGAGAAGTGATGAGTGGAGGTCTCCCACACTTGGTCTGCATTTCCATCCCTTCTGCAGGAATGCGGCAGAGTGGGGAACAGCCAGCAAAAGGGCAGCGACCACGTCCTGCCATTGGCACCTGTTTATCTGTCCTCTCTCCTCTAAGACTTTCTTCCTGATCTTCTTGCCCTATTTTCCTTTTCCCATGCCCAATGTTGGCCTGCCAATGTCCTGCACAGGTTCTGCTCAGTCCTCTCACGGCTCAGAATGGGCAGAAAAGGCTGCTGACATTTGGACAAGTCGGGCTGTGGCGTGGGAGGAGGGAGGGAGGAAGAATGCTTCCTGACGGATGCTGCAAGGCAGCTTAACAAAGTCCTGAAGGATTTTAAGGGCCAGTAATGGGTCCAGGAGTCCTCATCAGTGAGGTTCTACAGTTATCAGGTAGTATAGTTAGGAGTTCTGTCTCTGGACTCCATTATTCTTGACCACCTCTTAAAACTGGAGAAAATGGGTTAGTCCAGCAAGATTTAGAAAGAATTTCTCTCTAGTCAGCCACTCTATCAAGTGCACTCTGGAGAGAGCATTTGGGAAGGAAGAAGATATTTGGGGAGAAAAAACAAACTTTGTATAGCAAGTGTGAAAAAAATCTTAATTGTTGGGTCTGGGTGATAGGTAGGTAGAAGTTCATTTACTGGCCTACTATATGTTTGAAATTCTGCATAAATTCTATTTAACTGCACAACCACAGTGACAGACTACCGGGAGTGGCAAGTCCTTGGGGCTTCTCATCCAGTACAGGGCAGCTGCCCCCAACACTGATGGAACTCAGGGCCTCGGGAAACCCATTTCTAGAAACCCGGAAGTCTTGTCTTTGCTGGTCTCGCCTCGTAACTTCTGTCCCAGTTTTTTTCCTCTGCGGGAACACAGTCCTCTCTCTCATGTAAAATCGCCTCTTCCCTTTGACATCTATCCTGTCTCACCCACCTCTTCCTTCAACTAAACATTCCCCGTGTGGGAGCACAGCAGCAGAAAGATGGACCAGCTGCAGAAACCCTTGAGGAACGCTCTAAGGTAATGATGGGCAGGAGTTCTGCAAGCCCAGTTGGAGGAGATGGAATGGAAGCCCAGTCCCAAGCAAGCATGGGGGTCAGTGAGCGAGGTCCGGAGGAAGGTGGTCAAGGCGGGGTGAGGCCGCAGACCACGGGCAGGCTGGCGGGGCGGCGGGGGTCCGGCCCTCACCATCTGGCTGGATGCCGTGTACTCGTTGGCCTCGCTCAGGTGGCACTGGCCGTCGTGTGGCTGCACCAGGCCCCCCAGCTTCCCGTCCAGCGCGATGTGGGGCACGTCGTCCGTGGTGAACACCAGCAAGTGCAGCGCGTCCTTTCGCCAGCCGATCTTCTCCTGAGGGACAGAGGTTGACGGGTTTAAAGGCTTCCTGGCTGCCCTGGGGCCTCAGGCAGGGCGCTGGCACTTCCCGGGGTTGTGGTGCGGATCACAGGTGACCCTCTGCGTGCACAGCGGGGGGTCACGGACAAGCACTGCAAGATCACAGCCAGCCAGCTGGCAGGGGCAGCCAGGGCAGAGCTGGCTCTCCCTCGCGGGGCCCACCTGTGCCTGGAAACCCTTGCTGCAGGCCACCCTGCCCTCGCTGCTCCACTCTACCGGAGAGCCACTCCTCCTGGAGGCCTCCCTTTTGAGCCTCCCCTAGTACTCCTGCCACAGAACAGCCTTTAGCCTACCCCAACTTCCCCACACTCCAGCACACTCAGCTGGCTGCCATGGTCTAAGATGACCGGGAAGTGTCCACTCCAGTCCCCCAGCTAAGACACAAATCACTCAGAACAGAGCGCCCAAATGACCAACAGATGGATCTGCCTTTGGAGAATCTGATAAAATCTGCCATCTTTCTGGTAGATGTAAACCACTTCAATCATTAATTGAATTACTCGTGATTACAGTCAATCAGATAACCTTTCTTCTCCCTTTAACTGCTTCACCATATGGAATATGTCCACTCTTCAGACAGTAGCATGGCTCAATACGAGCTATACTGTCAGGGAAGGACTATTTTAAATCTTTAACCTCTGTGGCCCTGACACTACACAAATCACTCCTAATCATTACTATTAGGAGCACCTAGATCCTGATACCGGAGAAGGCAATGGCACCCACTCCAGTACTCTTGCCTGGAAAATCCCATGGATGGAGGAGCTTGGTAGGCTGCAGTCCATGGGATCGCGAAGTCGGGCACGACTGAGCGACTTCACTTTCACTTTTCACTTTCATGCATTGGAAAAGGAAATGGCAACCCACTCCAGTGTTCTTGCCTGGAGAATCCCAGGGACGGGGGAGCCTGGTGGGCTGCCGTCTCTGGGGTCGCAGAGTCAGACACGACTGAAGCGACTTAGCAGCAGCAGCAGCAGATCCTGATACAGGGCAACAAAATCTGGGATTGGGGTGCTTTCATACCAGTAGTGAAAGAAAATACATGGGTAGCAGGATGAACATAGGAAGGATTTAAACACTGCTGAGTTATCTCCACACGGACACTTGACACCGAAATAGGAGACTGGATTCATAGCCTTCATAAGTTAAAAGCTATCACCTTATGGCAGATGAGGGGCTCAGGGTATCATCCTTTCTTACCACCAAAATGATAGACAAAACAGCCTTTAAGAACTATGACATTTTCTTATTCACTCGAAAAGCAGCATGGAAATAAGTCACAAAAAGAGTAACACAAGGAAGAAAAGGTGGTTTGAAAGGAAGCCAGCGAGGACTGAAAGCCAGGATACCAGCTATAAGCAAGGAATCCACCTCTGGGGAATCGGTTTCCCAGATGCCCAACATTCAGCCAACAAACAATGACTGACCTCTGACCTTGCGCAGGCTCCATGGAAGGCACTAGGTCTATGAGATCATCTGTTCCAGACCCCAAAAAGCTTGCAGTCAAGCAGAAATACAACTTCAATATATCAGGATAAGTGTGCTAAAGAAGGTAAATACACTCTCAACAGAAACTGGGGGAGGAAGTGAAAAAGTCTTCCCAGGGCAGAGGAAACATAAACTGAGCTAAAGGTCAGGAGGACCCTTCCAGGAAGCTGGACGAAGACATGAAGGGGAAGGCAGAAGCTGGGGACGGGGAGGTGTCCCAGGCTAGTAAAGGCGCAGTAAGAAGCTCAGCCACAGAGGACAGAATCTCCTCTGTCCATGGAATAATGGTCAGGCAAGAATAATGGAGCGGACTGCCATTTCTTTCTCTAGAGAATCTTCCCAACCTGGAGATCGAACCTGGGTCTCCTGCCTTGCAGGCAGACTCTTAACCGTCTAAGCCACCAGGAAGCCCAGTAAAGGCACAATGAGGAGGCCCCACACATTTTCAAAACCCTAAGGAAGAAACCTAGAAAGTCCCTTATGGCAATGAAAGTCTAAGTTGTGACAAATCTAATTTAAGGGATTAGAAGTGGAGAGGAGTGGGTCCCCTTGGTGGCAAGACTGAGAATATGTCAGGAGGGCCAATAATTGGCATATATGGGAACTCAACAATGAAAACTCAAACAATTTTGAAAATATAACAACAAAGTTGTGGAATTCATTCAATAAGGCCAAAGGCTACAGTGATTGAGACAGTGTGCTACTGACAAAAGGAAAGACACCTAGACCAGTGGAACACAACAGAGACCAGAAATAGACCCACACACATATGGTCGATTTAATGGAATAATTAGACATCTATTAGAAAAAATGAAGCCTAACCCATACCTCTCACTAAGTACAAAAATGAACTCAAATGGAAAATTCCATGGATGGAGGAGCCTGGTGGGCTGCAGTCCATGGGGTCACTAAGAGTCAGACACAACTGAGCAACTTTACTTTCACTTTTCACTTTCATGCATTGGAGAAGGAAATGGCAACCCACTCCCGTGCTCTTGCCTGGAGAATCCCAGGGATGGGGGAGCCTGGTGGGCTGGTGGGCTGCCTGGGGTCACACAGAGCCGGACACAACTGAAGCGACTTAGCAGCAGCAGCAGCAGCAGCAGCAGCAGCAGGATCATAGACCTAAAACTATAATGTGTCCAGAGGAAAGAACGGAGAAAAAACTTTATAATCTTGGTTTGTAATCTTGGCATACGCAAGACTTCTTAAATGATTCACAGGACAAAAATCTGATGAATTGGAATTCATCAAAATTAAAACCATGTTCTCTTTAAAAGTTACCATTGAGAAAATGAAATGACAAGGCATGATTGGGAGAAAATGTTTGGCAAAAAATAAAAATCTGATAAAGAACCTGTACTCAGAATGTACAAAGCACTCTCATAAGTTGGTAACAACACAGACAACTAAATTTTTAAAAACAGAAACCTGAACAGACATTTTACCAAAGAAGAGATACGGATGGAAATACGTACACAAAAGGATCCTCAACATCATTAGTCATTAAGAAAGTGCACATTAAATTCACAGTGCGATGTCACTGGACAGCTATGCCAAAAAAAAGAGCCCCGAAGATACCAAGTGCTGGAAAGAATGTGGAACAACTAGAACTCTCATAAAATGCTGGTGAGAATACAAAATGTTTTGGCAACTTTGGAAAACAATTTGGCATATTCCTATAAAGTTAAATACACAATGACCATCAATTCAGCAATCTCACTCTCGGGTATTTATCCAAGAGAAATGAAAACATTTGCTCACATAAAAACTACTATGAAAACATTTATATAGCAGCTATTCATGATCACCAAAACTTAGCAGCAATCCAAATGTCCATCAAGTGGTGAATACACAGACATACCGCCATGTATCTCCAGATGGAATACTATTCAGCAATAAAAAGCGACAAACTGAAGATACACACAACTCAGATGAACCTCCAAAGCTCCAGATTTAAGTGGGAAAAGCCTAAAAAACAAAACCTTCAAAGGGAAACTTGCTGCCTAACTTCATTCAGAAGACATTCATGGAAAGACAATATATATGTATAGACAGAAATATATAGACAGACAATATATAGAGAGAGACAGNTGAAGATACACACAACTCAGATGAACCTCCAAAGCTCCAGATTTAAGTGGGAAAAGCCTAAAAAACAAAACCTTCAAAGGGAAACTTGCTGCCTAACTTCATTCAGAAGACATTCATGGAAAGACAATATATATGTATAGACAGAAATATATAGACAGACAATATATAGAGAGAGACAGAAAACAGATCGGTGATGGCCCGAGGCTGCGGGCAAAGAAAGGAGCCAACAACAGACAACACCAGAAAATTCTACATCTCTTTCTTCATCAATTTTTTTTCATCTATGTCTTAATTCTGGGAGTGGCTTTAAGACTTTATATATATAAAAGGGTGAATTTCACTCTATGTAAATTATCCCTCAATACACCTGACTTGGAAAAACCCTTGAAGAAGTACACATCTTTTGACTCAATGACTCTCCTTCAGGAGACTATCTGCAAGAAGTATTCTGAAACACACACAGCAGTATTCTTACTAATAGTGACAAAACGGGAAACAGGTGAATACCCTACTACTTGGGAACAGTTAAGTCAATCAAGATCTCTCCTCGCTGCCATTAGAAATTGTGTTCATAAAAAGTATGAAATTATTGTAAACATTTATAACAGTGAAAAAGAATACAGTACTGTAATTAGACTGTGATTAAATTTGGCCTTGGAATACAGAATGAAGCAGGGCAAAGGCTAATGGCATTCTGCCAAGAGAACGCACTGGTCATAGCAAACACCCTCTTCCAACAACACAAGAGAAGACTCTACATGTGGACACTATCAGATAGTCGACACTGAAATCAGACTGATTATATTCCTTGCAGCCAAAGATGGAGACGCTCTATACAGTGAGGAAAAACAAGACTGGGAGNTATTGCTTGCAGTCTTTTGGATTGCAGCCATTCTGACTGGTGTGAAATGGTATCTCATTGTGGTCTTGTGCTATCTCAAGTGCTACTTTAAAAGACTTGAATGTTGGCTCTGTCATGTGCCTCCTTTCCTTCCACACCAGCTTCTCAAGTGGCATGTAGAAACCTATAGGAGACTGACAACAAGCAGTCAGAATAATGTGAAAGTTGGGAGCTTGAAGGTGGGCACGGAGGTTTCTGCCATCAGCAATTACCTTTGTAGATCTGACCACGTTATTTAACCCTCTACTATTTTTCATGTCAATGGGAAGGAATAATAATACTTAAAGTTTATTGATGACCTCCACTGTTCCACTCCATCTTCACTGCAACCTTTATGAAGGAGGTAACATTTTCATCTTGCAGATGAGGACACTGGTGTTCACAGACATTAAGAAACCAACCCAAGGTCACTGAACCAGTAGGGACCACAGAAGTCAGACTCAGATGATCATCTGCCTCTACACACAAAGCTGAACTGTCCAATCACACAGGGCGAGGGGAGGGTGTGTGATAGCTGCAATAATTCAAAGTGCATGGCAGGCTCTCAATTAGTGACTGCTGGGTCCAAGATAAATGTTCGTTGAATTGGAAAATTGCATCTGAAACAGAAATAGCTCCACAAATGAAGAGTAGTGTAGCATAATAATATTAATTCTGTCTTCTCTGAAGTGGGCTCTTACTCTGTAAGTGCTGTTAACAAACTTGGCCAAGAGGTTGGGCTGTGGAGAATGACATGCTTATTCATTCACCCAGGCTGTGGGGCTGGGAGATTATTCAAGCGCTGACTCCAAAGAGAATTTACAATAGAAATTATTTTCCCACTGTCTGCCTGGACTATTTTGAAGGCTTAAGCTTTGTATCCACATTTAGGACAGAGAGCAATATTGGGAAAGTAGATTTTTTTTTTAAGGGAATAACTACAATACTAAATGGAGTGTGGCATGGGGGCCAGTGTATGAGTGTTGGCACGGGCAAGCCTGAGTTCAAGTCTTTGCTTTTTGAGACACTAAGTCAGTCATGTCATCTCTCTAAGCCTCAGTTTCTTCATCTGTAAAATGAAAATAATCCTGTTTTTCAGGGTGGATGCTAGGTTAACAAGTATTTAGTACATACGATGGACTTAAAAAAGGATCTATGGTTATTACTCTCAGACTAGTAATAACTTTTACATCTATTCTCCTTTTACTGCTTAATGTTTGAGGCTCCACAGTTGCCACAGGGACAGTGAAGAACTACAAACCAGGAAGTTTAAAATCCTTCTATTAATTAAAACCACTGATATCCTACCACACACCTAATGGCTAAATATTAAAAAGACTGACCATATCAAATGCTGAGGGAGAAAACGTAACCAACATACACTGCTGATAGGGATGTAAAGTGATACATGTACTCTAGAAAAGAGTTTGATAGTTTCTTAAAAAGTTAAACATCTTCCATATGACCCAGTCATTTCACTCCAAAGGAATGACCCATGAGAAATAAAAGTGTCAATTCAGTTGCTCAGTCGTGTCCGACTGTTTGCGACCCCATGGACTGCAGCACGCCAGGCCTCCTTGTCCATTACCAACTCCCGGAGTTCACTCAAATTCATGTCCATCGAGTCGGTGATGCCATCCAGCCATCTCAACCTCTGTCATCCCCTTCTCCTCCTGCCCTCANTCAGTTGCTCAGTCGTGTCCGACTGTTTGCGACCCCATGGACTGCAGCACGCCAGGCCTCCTTGTCCATTACCAACTCCCGGAGTTCACTCAAATTCATGTCCATCGAGTCGGTGATGCCATCCAGCCATCTCAACCTCTGTCATCCCCTTCTCCTCCTGCCCTCAATCTTTCCCAGCACCAGGGTCTTTTCAAATGAGCCAGTGCCAAAGTATTGGAGTTTCAGCTTCAGCATCAGTCCTTCCAATGAACACCCAGGACTGATCTCCTTTACGATGGACTGGTTGGATCTCCTTGCTGTCCAAGGGACTCTCAAGAGTCTTCTCCAACACCATGGTTCAAAACCATCAATTCTTTGCACTCAAGCTTTCTTTACAGTCTAACTCTCACATCCATACATGACTACTGGAAGAACCATAGCCTTGACTAGATGGACCTT
>SJYA01000375.1:1491875-1582495 GCA_006410615.1 Neotragus moschatus
GTTCACAGTTCACGGACTGTTGAAGACTGGCTTGGAGAATTTTGAGCATTACTTTGCTAGGGTGTGAGATGAGTACAATTGTGCGGTAGTTTGGCATTGCCTTTCTTTGGGATTGGAATGAAAACTGACCTTTTCCAGTCCTGTGGCCACTGCTGAGTTTTCCAAATTTGCTGGCATAGTGAGTGCAGCACTTTCACAGCATCATCTTTCTGGATTTGAAACAGTTCAAGTGGAATTCCATCACCGCCATTAGCTTTGTTTGTAGTGATGCTTCCTAAGGCCCACTTGACTTTGCATTCCAGGATGTCTGGCTCTAGGTGAGTGATCATACCAGCGTGGCTATAGGTCCACATAAAGACTTGAGGACATTTACATTATAGCTGCTCCATTTATAATAAGCAAAAACTACCAAATATCAAAAACAACCCAGATATCCATCAATGGTGGATGGACAAACTGTGGTGTGTCTATACAATGGAATACTACACTGTAACAAAAGGAAGGAATGGAGACACTCAACAGCATAGATGAATCTCAAAACAATGGTTCTGAAGTAAATCAGGACAAAAAAAAAAGCATATACTGGATTCATAAAATTTTAACAAATGCAAATTCAAAGGTAGTGATACAAAGCAAGGCAGTGAGGGCCTGGGGAAAGAGGGCAGGAGATGCAGGAGGGAGGAATGACAGAAGAGCAAAAGTTCTCGTTGGGGGAAGGATGTGTGTTCATCACCTTGACTGCAGTGCATATATCTCTCATGGGTACGTATAAAGGTCAAAATTTGTCAAACTGTACACTTTCAATACATGTAACTTATTATAGTAGGTGCTTCCCAGGCGGCTCAGTGGTAAAGAATCTGCCTGCCAATGCAGAAGACACAGGAGACATGAGTTCAATCCCTGGGTCAGGAAGATTGCCTGGAGGTGGAAACGGCAACCCACTCCATTATTCTTGCCTGGAAAAATCCCACGGACAGAGAAGCCTGGCAGACTACAGTCCATGAGGCTGCAAAGAGTCAGACACGACTGAGCACGCACCCGGTGGATATATGATAAACTTAAGTGTGCAAGCTCAGTTGTGTCCAACTCTTTTGAGCCCGTGGACTGTAGCCTGCCAGGCTCCTCTGTCCATGGGGCCTTCCAAGCAAGAACACGGGAGTGGGTTGCCATTTCCTCCTCCAGGGCATCTTCCCGACCTAGAGATCGAACTCACAGCTCATGTGTCTTCTGCACCGGTAGATGAGCCACCTGGGAAGCCCATACATCCATTATACCTCAATAAAGTCTTTCTTTTCTGAAAAAGAGGGCTTAGTTGGCTCCAAAATTCATTCAAGTACAGAAATTTAGATGACCAGACTCGATGTCAGTACTGTGCTGGGAACACCAGTTATGAGTATTCCTTTGTCTGGTGGCAGTGTCCACAGAAGCAGCTGGGTGCGTGGGCTCCAATAAATGGATGAGTGCCAAATCTTGGCTCCTGCCCACACCTTCCCTCAGCTTATCTTTGTGACCTTGGGCAAGTTACTTTATCTTTCCCAGTCTCAGCTTCTCAGATATAAGATGGAGGTGGTAATAGTATTGATAGAATAGGGCTGTTGAGAGGATTAAAACAGAATCCACACACAAGGAGCAATCAGTTCAGTACCTGCATGCTGTAAATAGAGAAGAACTGACAGTGACTATCCCTGGTATTTCCATGAGGCTGAAAATCTGTGACTGAAATCCAGAAATGCACGATCTTGGTTTTGGATTGTAGGGATGTGATGTTTATCTCCTTTTGGCTCTCTGCATTTTCTAAATTTTTAGATTGAATATATTCTGTTTTTTATACAAAACTATTTTAAGAGGTAAAAAAAAAAAAAAAGATTTATTTGTTTAGCTAAACTTTTCTCCAAGTCTCTGGGTAAAAACAAGATTTTTAAAAGCCAGTCTCCTCCAGCATGATAGAGGTCTGCCCTCAGATGAAAATGTCAGGGGTGGGCGGGACGGAAATGCGCTGGACTCAGAAGTCAGAAACCCAGTATCTGGCCAAGACTGCAGTTCACTTGCCTTCTCTTTGGTCAAGTCTGTATCAAAGCCACACAAGGTCTGTTCTAGCCTCCCAACTCCCAGTTCTCATGCACTCAGGAGGAGCATCCAGGGAAGATGGAACAGGACTCGTCTACTCCATGCACTCTGAGTCTACTTCCACAGCTCAAGGATGTCGCTCCATCATAAATGAATGGGGCGTCCTCCTGGTTTCTTTTCTGGTCTGACTGCCCTAAAAGGTAGGAGTGCTCTCTCTCCCTAGGAAATGCAGCTCCCAAATTCCACCCTCTCTGGGCACTGTTCCACTAGTCAATTTCCTTTGCTTCCTTCCTTGTGCCTAAAAATATGCTCATGACCCACTTAAAATAAAGACCCTGCTTTTGACCCAGCATCTCTCATCACCTGTCTCTAAGACGAGCAGACAGGTTGCCTCCACATCCTCTCCCCAATTCTGTATAACCCAGTCTCCTCACATGCCCCTACTCCCTCTTTCACAGATGGTTCTAGCTGCTCCCCTCAGTGGTTCTCTGCCCTGGCTGCACTTGAGGGTACGCTAATGATGCTAATGCCCAGCGGCTCCCCTGTGACCTGTAGCCCAGCCACCAGGTTCCAGCTCCCAGGTGAGACTCCAGTGCAGCCAAGGTGGAGAACCCCATGCTGAGGTCCTGTTGCCAGCTCCACAGCGATCCTCTCATCTTATTCTCCCACCCGTCTGTTGCCAACCATGGCCTCCCTCAAGCTCTCCTGCCCTTGTTGTCCTGGACATTACACTGTCCAGTGCCCCATTCCCCTCCGGCTACTTGCAGATTTGGCTGCTTGCAGATTCCACTTCCTCTCCAGGCACTGGAAGAGGTCAAAGGTAACACTGTCCTCTGAGGAGATTTACCCAAGTTCTGTACATCTGCTTGAATAGCACACAATTACGTCCCCCTGGCCCCTGCCACCGACCTCCTTCTGAAGTTTTAGTCCCAGGTCTATATCAAATGCCAGATGTGTCTGCCATCACCTAAAACTCAACTTCTCCAAAGCTGAGGCATCTTCTTCCCCATTTCTGACAAAGGGACCATCAAATGTCTTATCTAGAAAACTTAGAGGTGTCTCTTTCATCCTATCTTCCTAATCCCCCAACAGCACCTGTCCAATCCAGAACTGTCCATTCTGTCTTATAATCCATTCCCATGACCTGTGTTGAGCCAGAGCCTCTGGGCAGCACAGCATGTCTCACCCTCCTTTTCCTAAGCCCACTCTGTGTGAGCAGCCAAGGTCCCAGGTCCACCCCACTCCGGGCCACCAGCGTGCATCCTGCCACCCAAGGGTGACGTATTCTGTGACTCACGTTTACTCCAGCTGTTCCAGGGGAGTCACACATGTGCATAGGAGACCATGCTATGTGAAAAGCAGCAATCCACTGACTCTAGACACACGTGACAGGAGTCATGAGCTAAGGGGACCTGTCACCAAGCCCAGAATCTCTGACTCTGTCCAGGTCGCAGGAGGCAAACCCTCTGGTTTTCTGGGTACCGAACAGTGTACTCTGTGCTGGGGCTGGAGATGACTTCACCAGGTGGAAGCTCAGTGGAGAAATTACCAACACCCTGTTCTGTCCTTAAAAAGCAGTAGCAATCTAGAGCTGAGAGAAGAGAGAAAGGGGTATGGGGCCCAAAACAACAAAGAGCATTGCGCCTGGCACACACTTTGTGCTCAGTGAGGAATGAGCCGGTAAGTGGACACATGAATAAGATCAGGGCTGTGCAACAAGAAACCTCCCTCACAATGTCTAGGAAGTCTTCAATCACATCACTCCCATTCCACCAACTATTTAATATGCTTTGGAATCCAACAAACATCTTTTAATCATATAAATATGGGAAGCATTAAGGGGNGGACACATGAATAAGATCAGGGCTGTGCAACAAGAAACCTCCCTCACAATGTCTAGGAAGTCTTCAATCACATCACTCCCATTCCACCAACTATTTAATATGCTTTGGAATCCAACAAACATCTTTTAATCATATAAATATGGGAAGCATTAAGGGGCTAATTTAATTGAAAAATGTTTCATCCAATCACCTGTTGTACACTGTGATCTGAGAAAACTAATGGGGATTGCAGAAAAAGTGGCTGCAGGGCCAGGGGATCCCCTAATACAAGCTGCAGGAGCGGGGAGAGCGGGTGGGTAGCAGTGGGATGGTTACTGGAAGCCCCGGGTAGCCAGGCCTGGAATGGGGGGACCTGGGACCTTGAAATGATGAAGAGGGAGCAGCAGTTCATAAAAAGGGGAAGCAGACTGGAGGCGGAACACCCAGTCTTACAGCCTTTGAGAAAATAAATAGAAACTGGATCCTCCCAAGAGTGAAGACAAACTTGCAGGCTTGTTCACCTCCAACATCTGGCTCCAGGGTTGGACTGGGGGAGAAATAAGGGCTAGGGAGTAAGGTGTATCTTCTCTATTTGATATGTAGCTCTGGCCTGTAAGGCTTTGGTTTCTGGGGTTGGAACAAGTCACACGCAAGGGGCTACAAGGTCTGACAAAGGAGGGAGGTCACTCAAAGGACCAAGGCTTCCATCCTCCCTGTCCTTCCAGACTGTCCCTGGGTCCCCTTGATCAGCTGCCCTTGTCACCTGGACTTTTGCCCACTGGGCAAGGTGGCTCCATGGGGAAGCCATCGGGAGCGGAAAGCTTTTCCGGGCATTAGCTTCAGGCTAGCTGTGCTTGGCACACAAAACGAGTGTGCAGGCAGGGTTCATAGTCACAGTGACTGAATACAAATGCAGCTTAAAAGGGTTGCAGTGAGGCCCAAAGGAAACAGGCTAGAGGTCACTACAGAACAGAAGCACTGGTGGGTTACTGGGCAGAAGAGCCACTTCAGAGGATATACCTAGTACCTGGAGCTGGAAGGACCCTCAGAGGTTGGCTCAACCATGATCTGCCCCGTGCAGGGACCTTTTGTCTGGCACCCCAACCATATGGGCCTGGGGTCCCCATACAGACCCACTGTCACATCTGACAGCCTGTTCCACGCCAAACAGAGGTCTTTGTTAGACAATTCTCCCTTGCCTTGAACATGAACCTGTTTCTCTGTGGCCACCCAGGTATGTTCCGTGAACAGCCCTCCTCCGTAGTGATGTCTTCCGGTGGTGTCTCTCCTCCTAGTTAGCCTTTAACCACTCCTCAGGGGTGTGGTTTCCAACCCTAGGACCATCCACTCACCTTTTCTGCTCTCCAGTATCAATGTCTGTCTTAAACACAGCCCCAGAGGCACATGCAGGTCCTGGGATGTAGCCTGGCTGCAGAGGAAGGAGGGGCTGGGACTGCAAGTGGCTGGGTCTTCTGACAGGCTCATGGAAGCCTGTGGGTCCTGATGCTCACATCCCAATGACCTTCTCACACACAGGGACCATATCAGAGCATGGTAGTGTGAGAGGGAGTCTCAGATATGCTCTGTGGGAGGGTGGGGGAGGGCCTGGCACATCAATCTCTAGGAACCCGAGAAAAGCTGACACCCCNTCTGACAGGCTCATGGAAGCCTGTGGGTCCTGATGCTCACATCCCAATGACCTTCTCACACACAGGGACCATATCAGAGCATGGTAGTGTGAGAGGGAGTCTCAGATATGCTCTGTGGGAGGGTGGGGGAGGGCCTGGCACATCAATCTCTAGGAACCCGAGAAAAGCTGACACCCCACCCAACAGCCTTAGAGGACATGGGTTGGGTCACCCAAAGGCAGGCTGCCTTGTTCAACCCAGCTTGCTTGTTCCTGTTCGGAGACAAGGCCCACAGTACTTTCTCTGGTACACAGTTCAATATAGGGGAGGCCTTAGGTCAGGATGCCATGTAGCTAGCAGTTTCTGCGAGGACAGAAACACCAGCTTTAATCATGGGGTTCTCTGTTCTCAAGATGAGCCTATCTAAGTAAAAGCAATGGTCACTCAAACACCTAGGTCCTCCAGCCAGGTGTTGACACAGCCACAGGCCTCAGTTGTCATGCAAGAGTCACCAGCCACACTCCCTCACTGCTGGGAAGGATGCACCATCTGAGAAAGTATCTCCATACTGTTATGTGGGAGAGCCAAACAGCAGAACCACGGTTCCCAGATGCTGGAAATTATAAATGCAAAAGGGGACTCAGAGTTCATCTCATAGATGGGGAAGCCAAGGGCAAAGATGCACCATCACTCCAAGAGCTGGGCTCCGGCAGCACATGGATCTTGGCATGACACTTGAGGTTTCCCTAGCAAACCCAGAGGCTGCTGGAGCCTCCTTATAACTGTTTCTGGTAAACAGGAAGCTCTGCGCTCCAGAGGACAGCAGCATGTGCAGCTGTCTCCCCAGGGACAGACTTGGTCCTGGCTCTTCGCTGGTGAACTGAGTCACACAGGAAACCAAAATGCTTCCTGAGACCAGGACCCACCCTCTTTGGAAGCACACCCCTCCCACCTCTCTGCTCCTGTGTGGCCACAAAAAGCGGCAGGCTCTCTAAGGTCAAGGTTAAGAACTCCGTCTCTGGAACTGGGAGAGTGGGTACGGTTCCATCTCTGGCTCTGTCATTTCCAGTTGTAAGACCTTCTAATGCTACTCAACCTTTCCAGGCTTGATCATCAAAATGGGACAATATAATATAGCTTCCAAGAAGAAATCCAGCTCCACACACCAGAGCTCCAAAACAAGCCTCCCTAACCAAGAAACCTTGACAAGCCACTGAAACAACCCCGCCTACAGGGAGGAAATTCCATAATAAAGAGAACTCCACAAATTCCCAGAATATAGAAAGGCCACAACAAACGCAGCAATATAACCNCCACTAGCCAGACTCATCAAGAAACAAAGAGAGAAAAATTGAATCAATAAAATTAGAAATGAAAACAGAAAAAAAAATATATATATATAGCTTCCTTGGTGGCTCAGGTGATAAAAGCATCTGCTTGCAATGAGGGAGACATGGGTTCAATGCCTGGGTCAGGAATATCCCCTGGAGAAGGAAATGGCAACCCACTCCAGTTCTCTTGCCTTGAAAATTCCATGGATGGAGGAGTCTCATAGGCTACAGTCCATGAGGTTGCAAAGAGTCAGACACGACTAAGCGACTTCACTTTCACTTTCTTCTCAATGGATTAGGTAAAACAAGCCCCATGAAGTACGTGGCATAGAAGCCTGGCTCTCAGCCAATGGTCATCAATAATATCATCAGCATCACAGCCTCAGAGCCAACACAGGGAGGCAAAGAGACAAAGGTGATCCCTTGAAGGGAAAGAACACTTAGTTAACCACTGGGTCCCCCAAGCCAGACCTTTGACAGAGTCTGTGCATTCTGCCAGTACTTTAGACTGTCAATATAGGCATCTGTCGTCCAACTGGAGAGATGCTCCCAGGGGCGGGAGCTTCTCAGATGATGGCTTCATCATCTGTGTATCTCTCACAGCAGCTAATGGGGCATCCTGCAGACAAGTAAGTGCCCCACAAATTTTCAAAGTCACAACTGAAACACTCTGTGTGTTGACCTTTCAGGCAAGCAGAGAGAAAGAAAATAGGTTTGAGGGAGGAAATGAGGATGGGAAGAAGGCAGACCTGACCAGCCAAGGTGCAGAACCCATAGCAGAGCTGAGCTTGGGGACCGAGGAGTCTCAGTTCCAACGATGCACACGAGGAAAAACAAAGCTGGATTCTCCCTGATTCACTTCCCCAATCATGTGGACATGCAAGCCTGTTTCTGTCACTTTGTAACAAGAAACATGCTCTCATCAGTAGTTAGTTCCTCCTGTTTCCGTCCATGCTTTGCAATGAAAAATCTTTTTTAAAATTCTGTCTGTGGTTCAACTTACAGGTGAAAATGTTGCATTTCATCCTCAGGGAAAAGAAATCTCAGCCCATGACTGAGGATTTAGACATTCATCTGCAGCCCAAGCCCTAACAACCTGCAGTAGAACATGTATGATGTAGACTCTTATGGTGAGTCCAACCTGAACTAAAGGCAACATTTGTAATATATGAGGCTGAACTGTATGCATTTTCAACTTTTGTAGGAGAAACTATCAGTAGTCAAATACCAAATTTCATTGATAGTAAAATGTCCATGGTTTTACATAGTTCTATTTTATGTTTACAAATAGGTTGTTCTATTTCCTTTGAGTGGATCTGCAAGCTCAGATCAAATCTTGGAGGATGAGGACTTTTTCTCATCTTTCTTTCATTTTCTTCACCATACCTGTCACTGAGCACTTACTGGGCACACAATAAACATTCCTAAGTTGGAAAGTATGGTCCAATAACAGTACTTCTGGCTCTGCTTTAGAGGACATGTGAAGTATGTGTGAATGACATGGAGCAGTCGGGAGCCAGGCAGACTTGGGCATCCTAAACTTCAGAAGCATAAAGGAACCAGTGAGGACAAAGCATCTCCTTGTTTGCCAAATGTTCGAGAAGAAACTCCTGTGTGCAGGCAATGAGCTTGGTGCTGCCGAACCAGGTGGTGTGAAAACAGACATGATTCCCTGCCTTCAGGAAGCTGCCAGTCTCACAGGGGAGGCAGACATCACTCAAGGAGTAGCTCAAATAAAAATAACTGTCACTGACATGACCAAGGCCTGGTGGAAAGCGACTCCAACCTCTCCAGGAGGATCTGGGAAGGCTTCCTTGACATAAGGCAAGCAGGCAGAGGTCCCCAGTAGGCAGAGAACAGACACTAAAAGAGGGGTGGGCGCAGGAGGGAGGGATGCAGGGGCACCGGGATGCCCTGCATATGACACGGGGGGACACATGTCATTATATCTGCCCAAACCCACAGAACCACTAAGGAAAACCTTGTGTCAACTACAGGCCCTGTGAGATAGCGATGTGCCATTCTGCTGGGGGAGGCTGCGTGTGGGAGGAGGCTATATGGGGACTCTGTGTACTTCCTGTTCAATTTTACTGCGAACAGAGGACTGCTCTTAAAAAATACAGTCTACTAATTTCTTTTTTTAATTTCTGAAAGAAATGCAAGAATACAGGGGAGGAGTATTCCAAGCAGAGGAACCAGCAGGTGCAAAGGGTCTCCCATGAGTCAGAGTAATGGACTAAAGGTCACTGTGACTGGAATGCAGAGGCCAGGATGGAGGCTAGGAAGAGCAGTGTCAGGAGAGCCCAAGAATAAACCCTTATCACTTTCCCCCTTTTCCTCAAATAGAGCAAAAATGAGCCCATCATCTGAAACACTGGCATTCCTGCCAGGTATTAAAATACAGCCTCATTCATTGAAGGGGCCTTCTAACTTTGCCCAGCTTGAGTCCTCCCTGCCAGCGTCAGCCAAGGGAGCCAAGGTGTGGGGACAGCTATGCAGGCAACTGAGACAGGGGCCTCCCTGGTGGCTCAGTGGTAAAGAAACCGCCTACCAACACAGGGGACACAGGTTTGATCCCTGGGGGGATCCCTGGGTCTGGGGGCATCCCACACGCTACAGGACAACTAAGCCCATGAGCCACAACTACTGAAGCCCACTCGCCTACAGCCTGTGCTCCACAGCTAGAGAAACCACCGCAATGAGCGTGCGCGCCACAGCCCGCAACTGCAGAGCAGCACCCGCGCACCACAACCAGAGAAAAGCCACGCAGCGATGAAGACCCGGAGCCGCCGTTAACTAAGAATGGTTTTTTTAAGTGAGACACAAACTCTTCACCTGTGCCCTGCTGATAACTCTGAGCTGTAACTCTGTCCGTTCCTACCCCTCGTGTGGAACCAGCAGCTGTGAGCAGGACAGCGAGGCCTACAGCACAGCTCGCAGGCAGGAGGCAGAACAAGGACGTGTCGCTCAAGGGACCAAGACAGCTGAGTGACTCAGAGGTTCACGTTAAGCCACGTATGCGTGCTTAGTCGCTCAGTCGTGCCCTACCCTTTGAGACCCGTGGACTGCAGCCCGCTAGGCTCCTCTGTCCATAGGATTCCCCATGCAAGTATACTGGAGTGGGTTGCTGTTCCCTCCTCCAGGAGATCTTCTCAACCCAGGGATCGAACCTGTGTCTCCCACATTGCAGGTGGATTCTTTAACGAAGAGCCACCAGGGAAGCCCCACGTTAAACCACAACCATCTGCAAAACAGAAAGCCACGGAGAACCTGTACCACTCCCGACAAAAACACCTCATGAGCATGGACAGAGGGCCCGTGTGCCTGCCCACACAGCCCCACAGCCTCCATGGACCACAGGGAAATTCAATACTTTCCCGGGCTTCACCAGAGGAAAAGCAAACAGAGTGGGTTGCGCTAGGCCCCAGAAACCACTGTGTGATCTCCTAGCAGAAACAGGTCACACATGCCGAGACA
Organism: Neotragus moschatus; assembly: GCA_006410615.1. Lineage (NCBI taxonomy): Eukaryota > Metazoa > Chordata > Mammalia > Artiodactyla > Bovidae > Neotragus > Neotragus moschatus. The sequence goes on from SJYA01000375.1 coordinate 1,502,202, forward strand.
GATAACTCAGAAAGAAAGGCAATTGTCTACATTTCTCAGTTCATACTTGGAAAAATGACAAGTCTCAGGTCTAAAAGAAATCAGACAATCAAAAGAAGCCAAGTCAACTCCAGCGGAGGTTGGGCAGAGTGAAAACCTCTCAGAGCTGAGCCTGCCTCCAGGACTGGGCGATTCTCCACCCTCTGCCGTATCCACAGCAGCCACTGCCTGGCCTGGGCTCAAAACTGAACCAGGAGAGACAAAAAGCAAAATCAAGAGCTCTGGGCAAAGGAGCACAAACAAGGCTATGACGCGTCCTTTGTGAAAAGGGGCACTGACAGCATGCTGGAGCGCACCCTGGACTTCCTCCCCTCCAGCCGAGCACCGACCACCATGGAGCCATTGGTAGCGGAAGAGACATAGCCTGAATCGGGACAAGAGGACTCTAAACCAAGTCCTCTCTGCTCTGCATGGCACTATCGATACTTCCCAAAGTGCCCAGTATCAGGAAATAGGGCTTGGGCTTTAGGAGGAACTGGTTCAAACCTGGCTCTACTGTTACCAACAGTCAATATAATGAACCTCGGGAAACTCAGTTTCCTCACCTGCAAACTGGGCACTACACTGTGCTCAGTTGTGTCTGACTCTTTGCAACCCTAGGACTGTAGCCTGCCAGGCTCCTCTGTCCATGGGGATTGTCCAGGCAAGAATACTGGAGTGGGTTGCGTTTCCTCCTCCAGGGGATCTTCCTGCCCCTGGGACTGACCTCGTGCCTCTGGCATCTCCTGCACTGGCAGGCAGAGGCTTTACCACTGAGCCCCCAAACTGTGCACCAACACCACCAATATACTACACGACTGAGAGGCCCACAGAATCTGCATTCTTGCAGGAAGTCTTATCGGAGGAAGCTGTCCCTCCAGCCTCTCTGGGGCTGTGGTCCCCATTTTACATTAGGATGCTCTCACTAGTCAAGGGATAAAGGACCCACGCCACGCCAAGACTGTTTACACGCAAACTTACTTTGTTTGCTTTGAGACATACTTATCAACCTATTTCTGAGAAGACATACAATGCTTAAAAAAATAATAAATAATGCAAAATCAAGCAACTGAGATTAGAACAGAAAATCTGTCTAAAGGGTAAGATGGATAAATGTTAGGAGGCTAGAAGGTGAGGCCGAAAGGAAAATAGGCTGGGTTGCAGAGATCTGATTTTTCTGTCTGACGGGAGAAAACAGCCCACAGAATCCACATAGCTGGGACACATCCAGCCAGGCATAACTTTGCAGGGAACTTGTTTGACTTGAGAGTCACAGGGAACAGCAAAGCTGAGACTGACAACTCAGAGCGCCTGGGCACCCCCCTCCACCCTTTGTTTCCCCAGGGCACCAGCTCTCCATCTTTGGGGAGAGCAGGAAAGCAGCTATGGTTCCAATCTGAACCACGCATCACACTTTCACCTACTCAATTTCAGAATAAACAACTTACAGTCAACTTCTAGGAAGTCCCAGGAGAGCAACAGAAGCAGTAAAGGGTGAAACCACTATTCAGATCAAGAAAAAGTATAACAAGTTTAATAATAGGTCTCTAGGTAAAGATAAGAAATTGGACCAGAAAAATAAACGACCCAATCAAAAAATGGGCCAAAGAACTAAATAGACATTTCTCCAAAGAAGACATACGGATGGCTAACAAACACATGAAAAGATGCTCAACTTCACTTATTATCAGGGAAATGCAAATCAAGACCACAATGAGATACCATTTCACACCAGTCNAGAGGCACTCCCTCGTTCCAGCCCAGGCCAGTAGAGCCTCAGGAAAAACGCCTGCACTGGTGACAGAGCGGTTCCTTAGCTGTGGCTGCTGGTCCATGGCCTCTCCTAACAATGTGACCTACAGCGGGGAGAGATGGCCCTCAGAATGTCCACTCATAGAAGCAGAATTATACTTAACCTAAATACAATCCTAAGTAGAAACCGACTGTTTCCTTCTTTTTGCAAAGAGCAGCTTCCCAAGAAATATAAAGTTGGTCAGGATGGGATTTAAGACCAGTCATGTGAGCATTCCATACCCCTAAGTCTCTCTAGTTGGTAACTATCAGTCCATCCTAGGGAAGCCAGAGTGAGAAGGAAATCAGAACAAAGCACCCGCCCCTGTGGGCTGGGAGTAGGCCTGTTATCAGCTCCATCTCCAGGGCATGGGGTCAGAGGAAGACAGCGTTGGGGCTGCCCAGTCAGCTCCGGCCTGCAGGAGACTCTCTCCAACTGCAGAGATCACAGGCCTGCTGGTGCTGTCACATTCAGTTTGTAGGATTAAGAGGAAGGGCCTTTAATCTGGGCAAATCAGGAGGAGACAGAAAATACAGTCAACAAGATAAGGCATGCTTAGGGCTTTTAAAAGAACTTAAAAATCTCATCATCACTGAAATCTAATTAACATTAAAAATCTAAATATCACCGAAACAAATGATATCTAGGATTTACTTCAAATAATGAAAATAAAGTGGTTAGGAATACAAATGAAACAAGACTGGCTAGATTGGTAACTGCCCAAGAATGGACCATGGGTACATGGGGTTTTATTTCATTATTTTCTCTACTCTCACATGTTTGAAATGTTCCATTACAAAATTTAAAAATCACATGTTATTTATTATGAAAATTTAAGTAAAATATGAAGTTAAAAAACACAGAGAAAAAAAGTCACATATAATTCTATCACTAGAGTCAACTGCTGTTAACACTTTGGTCTACTTATTTCCAATCTTTTCTGTAATTTTTCTCTTTTGTTTGTACAATACGTCATACCTCTATACTATTTAATCAAAAGGGCAAGGTGGGGATTAAAAAAAAACACCAAAAGATATGAAACAGAAACACACACTAAAATGCCTCTTAGCCAACAATTCACAACCAGGTGCAGGCACTGAGTCTAAGAAATCTGTTAGCATCTCCACTGAAACACTCGAGTCTTAAAATACTGAGTTTTCAAAGGGAAGGATATTGTCATGGGTCTGGGACAACAAGGGAAGGTACTGTGGGCAAAGAACAAATCAAACAGCTTCTCACAGACCACCAAACCTCCAGCATTCCATCATGCCATTCTGATTCATCTAATCAAACAGAATTAATATAACTGGACAGTGCACAGGCCTGTTACTCGGCTTCCCCCTAAGCCTTAAAGATGACTTTCCCCTCAAAAAGAAAACCCACGATATTCCCAGGATGGGGCGACGAGAGGGATCCTGTGTTTTCCCTGCACTGTTTTTTTTCTGCCAAGCAGTGGATTTGGCAGAACATCTCTAAAGATAGCACCCCATACAGTCAGTATCTGAATGAGAATCAAAAATGGAATGAGAGTCATAATTTTTCTTCCTGAGGCAAATCCATGAACTACTTTGTGACTTACTTGAAAGATTTCAGAGCTGAATCTAGCTGGGTCCCGTTTGCCTTTCTTGGGCTGCTATGAAGCATCAGGGGCCTCTGAATCAAACCATTCACCTCTGGCCAGCAGCCACTGGGAGACCTTCCTCTCCGGGTTGGCCCCAAGGACCAGGGACGGGCAGAATGCCAGTGGGACCGAGCAGAGGACCGAGAAGGCTGTGCTGCTTTCTTTACATTTTCCTTTCCCCTTATCCCCCTCTGTCTACCATTTGGGGTTTTATTAATATTTCAGGAAGGACAATAATGGCTCTCATCATTTTGTAAAGGACTGAGAGAAGAAGTCTGTGAAGCACCAGACACAGGCTGTCTGAGATCAGTTATGCGGCCTCCCCAAGCTGAATGCTAACCTCCCTACCCAGCCCTCCTCCCCCAGACGTGGATGTCCCAACCACCGCCCTGCTGAAATGTTCAAGAAAGTGCTACGCACAGTGTGTGACGACCACTCTGGAAAAAATTCTGAAGCATGTGTTGGGATAGCAAAATTCAAGAGTGACATTTATTTTTATCTTTTGTTGATGTTATTGGGTTGTTTTGACAGTAGAAAATTATGTTAAGAATAAATTATTACCAACATTCCATTTATATATTTTGCTGAGATTGGAACCTCTCAAAGCCCGAGTTCATTTCTGACCTAAGTCTGTGTCCTCCCTCTGGATTCATATATTATAGAGAAACAAGAGAAAGACAAACAGAAACAAAACCAAAGATGACAAGCAATTCTTTTTTCACTGGATTTCCCAAGGGAGCAATCTTTAGTATTTACGAAAACTGGGTCATAAAGCTCTACAAGGTTTTATGCATATGGCTTGACGCCACCCCTTCCCTCCCCACTCCCCCAAAAAAGAGACGAAAGAGTCAAATGCAGAAACACAGAACAGCTGTCTGCTGGACTGTACACAGCCACACCCTGACACAGCCACACACCAGCCCCCAGTCATCCCTGTACTCCAGCTGGTTTGATGGCTGTAGATTTTCCCAGGGGCCCACTGAGCTCACCCTCTGATGCAACAGCAGACAGGAGCCCATGGGCTGGGGTGGCTCAAAATATGCAGGCAATGCCAACGCCCAAACTGATGCCTCTTCGTTGACCTCCTGTGCGGGGACAGGACAGAAGGGAAGGTTACCTTGCAGACGGCCGCCTGGAGCACTGCGTCAAAGCCACCCTCAGGGGCATCACGGTTCCGGGACACCCTCTGCTTCCGAACTTCCTCGTTGAAGCTGTCCACTCTGTCCGTGAGAGGCAGCAGGTGGCGGAACCCAAAGGAGGGGACACAGTTTGGGAACAGCTTGTAACTAGAGAGAAAGAGGACAAGAGTCACGTTTCCTTCATTATCTTAAAATCTTAAACAACAACATATTCTGTGCCTTTACTGAGTGCCCTGAGTGGCACCAGCGAATACTCAGCCACCTACCGTGTGTTCCTGGGACAGGTACACGGGGCACAACAGAGCAATAACAGTTCCTACCTCCCAAACACAAGTCCTAAACGGCAGGAAAGACAGCACACACTAGGCTATAAGTGCATGAAACGGACAAACAGGTCAAAAGAAGCAGAGGTGACAAGGAGCTTCTGCAGCCTAAGGAAGACGCCACGGAGGAGCCCTGACGTGCGCCTTGAAGAGCCAAGGGCCTGGAGCATGGGCATCATAGCTTCAGCAGTGCCTGAGGAAGCCGGTGGGGGCTCTTTGGGGCTGACGAAGGCCGGCAGTGTTAAGGGATGGCAGAGTGACTTTACAAAACCATCTTCTCACATCCACTTTGCTGCTGTCACATGATAAAAGATCATATAACCTCTCCTGCCAACCCACTCAGAGACAACCAGGACATGCTGGCACATGAGCAAACACTACACACAATAGGAATGAAAATGTTCTTCCTGCTTCCTCATTCATTTATAAATACTGGAATGATAAACTATCAGCTCTCCCAGATGCATGCAAAGAGAAATCATTTAGAAGCAAGTCATCTTCAAATGGAATATTTTATCTGGAAATTTGGAAAGAGGGAAGTATCACATCTCAATAGAAGGCTAATGCCATATCTCTCTCGTGAATATTCATTGGAAGGACTGATGCTGAAGCTCCAATACTTTGGCCACCTGATGCGAAGGGCCCTCTTGTGGGAAAGGACCCTGATGCTGGGAAAGATAGCAGAAGGAGAAAGGGCAACAGAGGATGAGATAGCTGGATGGCATCACTGACTCAATGGACATGAGTTTGAGCCAATTCCAGGAGATGGTGAAGGACAGGGAAGCCTGGCGTGCTGCAGTCCACAGGACTGCAAAGAGTCAGACACAACTTAGTGACTGAACAATATCAAAAAACAACTCTCCTGACTGTTGGATGTTCTTATCTTCAGTCCACAGTAGAGATTCCAAGTGGCCCCATTCCTGGAGGAAGTTAGATCCCAACCATAGCTGCAGGAGTGTCATTTGGGCATACAGCCAACAGAATAGGGTGAGAGGCCTGACACTGCTTCCAGGAAGGTTCACTAGGTACAGGGGGAAAGGGAAGAGTAAATACAAAGCCCTGCAGCAGAGGTGAGCCCAGGGGCGGAGGGCAGCCAGCAAGACCGTAGGGCTGGGAGTAAGAGCAAAGACGGGCAGTGAGGCAGCTGGGCAGCCAGCTGGACAGACTGTGCAGGTCTGTGGCCATGCGAAGGAAGCCTCTCTTTCAGAACAAAGATGAAAACCAAACTTAACAGACAGCTACAAGGGGATGGCTTCGTAACCCAATTCAAGCCATGTGCATGGGAAGGGAAGCCAGGTTAGGAACTAGCAGCTCCTGCCTAATTGCACCTTGAAGGGCAGCCAGGGCAGGTCTGAGAGGCTCCCCTCCTGCACAAGAGGCAACCCTGGGCTTTCTAAGAGGCTACCCCATTCCTCTCAGGTCCTTCAGTACCTGCTCCCTCAGTCACCAGCGGCAAGCCAGCTGTGGATGGTCAACCGCACTGCTGCAAGGGCTGCAGTGCCTCCCGGATGAGGAAAGCCATCAGAGGCTGTCCCTGTTTGCCTTTCCTGTGTTCTACTCCCTCTTCCTTCCACCTAAATCTTTCCCCACCCCTGTGCTTGCACAGATCAAGCTTGTCTATAACCCATGACTCCAGGCCGTCCAAACTTTCTATTCCCATTCTCAGTTGGCTATAAAGAGGAAGGTCACGGAAATTGCATTCCCAGCTGGAAATAGGAAGTGAGCTGAGAAACAGGAAGTGAGTCCCACTGTGGTGATCTGGCAAATAGAGGGACCCAGGAGGGAAAAAATGTACCCAGACTCTTCCTCGCCCTTGGAGCAACTTCACCCTGTGCTGTTGCAGACTACAGGTACTTACTGCTATGGGATTGGTTGAGGAAGGAAGGAGAACTGCGCAGCAACTGCTACTCAATGAGAAAACCAGAAAAGCTCAGCTAAATCAGCATTTTTACCTCTCCCTTCCCTTCCTGCAAAGGACAGTTAAATAGTTACATTTTTACTGTGGAGAATTACTATTAATAATCAGGAACTAGAGAATGCATTTACCAGAGAGAAGCCTTCATTGCAGAGAACTATATTACAACAAATCAGAGGCACCTCTTAGAGAGGAAAACAGCACTGTCATACGGGCTCTGTTGAATGTCTCTGCAGTCACTGGAAAATAATGTCACCTGTGACTAGCTGCTTTCCCCCTGGGAGAGCTGACTGAGGGAGCTGAAGATCTGGGTGTTCGATGGTCTTGTGTCAGGAAGCCCGCCCATCCCCCAACCTGTGTCTGTGTTGTAGGAGCCCAGTTTAGGGCCTACTAAATCTTTACTAAATTAAGGATTATGAACCAGGAAGATGAATGGAATATATATGCTTAAAGAGCCCGGGGGCACATGTGTGTATAAAAAGTGAATTCTATTTGAAGACATTAAATCTAGGCAAATCCAGAAAAGAGTCTAATGCTTCAGAACAATAATACTGTGGACCGTGGAGCCAACAGAGAAAGACCTCCCCTCTTCTTCTAAACAAAGAGAACTGCTGTGTAAAAATCTAATCTTGAAAAATGTTAATATGTAGCCAAGACTGGAAGCTTCCCAAGGAAATCCCAGGTGCCAGGAACCCAGAGGAAAGCACTGCACAAATGAATGGATTTAAGAGTAGGTGGGCTGACTGAGCGACTTCACTTTCACTTTTTGCTTTCATGCATTGGAGAAGGAAATGGCAACCCACTCCAGTGTTCTTGCCTGGAGAATCTCAGGGACGGGGGAGCCTCATGGGCTGCCGTCTATGGGGTCGCACAGAGTCGGACACGACTGGGGCGACTTAGCAGCAGCAGCAGTGAGCAGGAAAAGCAGTGAGCAGGGATCTCACGGCAAAGGGCCCCTCTGCCGCCCCCACCTCCATTATGGCATGTTGTCAGGCTGGGGCCTGGGCCCCTTTGTTGTAGTGCTGCAATGCTTGCACCTGGACACATCTCTCCTCAAGCAACAAAATACAAAGCAACTGTGCAAGACCCAGTGCATGTGCAGCTAGGGCAGATTCTGGACAAAAGATACAAAGAGTCCAAAAAACCCATCTGCCACTTTCGAAGAGCCCGGAGTAAAAAAAGCAGAGGCTCAGGAGCAAAAGCAGGGTACTGCACATGCCCCCTTGCATGCAATACCACTGAAGGGATGGGCAGACCACCTAAGCCCCGCTCCAGCCCAACCCCTGGATACTCCCCTACCCTCACCCCATATAAGGAACAAGCTCGCCACCACTCCCAGCTCGAACGGGGCAGGGGGCGGTGTGGGGGGCACGGGAAGCAAGTGAGCAAAAGAACCTGTTGATCGTTCTTACTCGCCCCTGCTGCAGCAGAGACCTCAATAAAGCCTTGCCTGAATTTCTCCTCTGGCCTCTGATTAATTTCTATTGCTTAAGGAGGCCAAGAACCCTGGTTGGTTACATTGGGATCTGACAGAGAATCTGGGGCTTGGGGCCAGGTTCTATCAGGGATGATGGACTTCAGCCACGCAGGGTCAAGCACCAGAACAGGGTTCTCTGCATAAAGTTGTGGACCATGAAGAGTTGCCCTGTCACTAAAATCAAAACCAGAAAAATTCCAGCCCCTGGCTTAGCAAAGAAGCAAGGAAGATGCACTCCAGGCCCAGAGCGAGATGAATCACCCACAAAGATTGTAACTCCAGGCCTGAGCAAGTCAGAATTCATTACAAGGAAGGAACCCCCCTGCTGAGAAACAAAACAGGAGAACTAGTCCCACAGTGAGACTTGGAGGATCCTGGAAGCAGGGAACAAAAAGCCGCCCTGCGGGGAAGTCAGCATATCTGGGACACGTGATCCCCTGATGGAAAGCCACCTCTTCTGCAGGGGAGCTAAGGAAAACATTATGACCCTATGAGAAATAAACCACCATGAAGGGATGTCAGCAAATGCAACCAACTGAAGGATCTTCAAGAAACAGATAGCACAATGATCTAAAGCACTTTACAACAAATATATTTAAAACACTGAGGAGAAGAAGGAATAAATACCACAGACTAGAATGGGATATTATTAGGGAGAAAAAAAATCAGAAGGTCATGAAAAAATATACAAACAAAAGTCTGAGAAAAAGAAATAGAAAATATTGTCACTCCAATTCAAACATGAAACGTTGGTGCGTGGATTTAAAAACTAAAGAACAAGGCACTGGCACAAAAACAGAAATAAGCCCATGCGCCTATGGCCAATTAATCTACAACATAAGAGGCAAGACTATACAACGAAGAAAAGACACTCTTCAATAAACGGTGCATGTAAAAAAAAAAAATGAAATTAGAACATTCTTTAACTCCACGCACAAAAATAAACTCAAAGTGGATTAAAGTCCTAAATATAAGATCAGATGCCATAAAATTCTTAGAGGAAAACAGGCAGAACACTCTGACATAAAACTGCAGCAATATCTTTTTCAAGCTGTCTCCCAGATTAATGGAAATAAAAACAAAAATAAACAAATGGGACCTAATTAAACTCAAAAGCTTTTTTTTTTTTTTTGCCCAGCAAAGGAAACCATAAATAAAATGAAAAGTCAGCCAACAGATTGGGAGAAAATATGTGCAAATGATGTGACCGACAAGGGATTAAGTCTCAGAATTTACAAACAGCTCACGTGGCTCAATATAAGACAACACACAGTTCAATCAAAATATGAGAAGACTTTGGGGCTTCCCTGGTGGCTTGGTGGTAAAGAATCTGCCTGCAAATGCAGAAGACTCGAGTTCGATCCCTGGTCTGGGAAGATCCCACATGCTTCGGAAAAACTAAGCCTCTATGCCACAACTACTGAGCCCGTGGTTTAGAGCCTGGGAACCAAAACTACCAAGCCCAAGTGCCGCAACTGCTAAAGCCAGCATTCAACGACAAAAGAAGCCTGGACACCGCAACTAGAGAGCAGTCCCGGCTCAGCGCAACTAGAGAAAAGCCGAAGTGGCAACGAAGACCTAGCATAGCCAATAAATTTAAAAAAGAGAGAGAAGACCTAAACAGACATTTCTCCAAAGAAGACATACAGATGGCCAAGAGACAGCGCATGAAAAGATGCTCAGCATCACTAATTATTAGAGAAATGCAAATCAAAACTACGATGAGATATCACCTCACACCAGTCAGAATGGCCATCATCAGAAAATCTACAAACAATAAACACAGGAGAGGATGTGGAGAAAAGGGAACCCCCCTACACTACTGATGGGAATATAAATTGGTACAGCCACTATGGAGAATGGTATGGAGGTTCCGTAAGAAACTAAAAATAGAAATACTATGTGCTGTGCTATGCTTAGTCACCCAGTCGTATACCACTCTTTTCGACTCCATGAACTGTAGCCCACCAGGATCTTCTGTCTACGGCAATTCTCCAGGCAAGGATACTGGAGAGGGTTGCCATGCCCTTTGACCCAGGATTCCCACTCCTATGCATAATCCAGAGAAAAACATGGTTTTAAAGGATGAAGGCACCCCAGTGTGCACCGCAGCACTGTTTGCAATAGCCAAGACATGGAAGCAACCCACACGTCCATCAACAGATATGTGGTGCATATATATATGTGATGGAATATTACTCGGCCATTAAAAAGATGGAATATTGCCATTTGCAGCCATATGGATGGCCCTGGAGATGATCACACGAAGTGAAGTAAGTCAGAGAAAGACAAACTGCATATGCAGCAGCAGCAGCACGGCACATATGTGGAATCTAAAAAAAAATACATATGAACGAACTCACTTACAAAACAGAAACAGACTCACACAGACTTAAGAGTAGGAGTTTATGGTTCCAAGGAAGGGAGGAGGGGGGCAAAAGACAGAGTGGGAGTCTGGGACTGACAGGCACACACCGCTATATTTAAAATAGAGAACCAACAAGGACCTACTGTATAGCACAGGGAACGCTGCTCAATGTTCTGTAATAACCTAACTGGGAAAAGAATTTGGAAAAGAACAGATACATGTATAGATATAACTGAAGCACTNCAAAAGACAGAGTGGGAGTCTGGGACTGACAGGCACACACCGCTATATTTAAAATAGAGAACCAACAAGGACCTACTGTATAGCACAGGGAACGCTGCTCAATGTTCTGTAATAACCTAACTGGGAAAAGAATTTGGAAAAGAACAGATACATGTATAGATATAACTGAAGCACTGCTCTGTACACCTGAAACTGACACAGCACTGTTACTCAACTATACTCCAGTATAAAATTTTTTTTTTTTAATTGAAGAACAAAATGGTAAGCTGGAAGAAAATTTCAATTATGCAGCTAAAGGAAAGAAAGAGATAGAAATTATGGAAGAAAAATTAATAAACATGATGTTTAGAATGAGAGGCTCCAACACACACCTAGTAGTGTCAGAAAGAAAATGAAGAGAATCAGAGAAGGGAATCAGATGTCCGAAAATTTTCAAGAATAGAGCTGTATTCTCGAATTAAACAAGCAGAGCAAGCTCTGTACAACGCAAATAAAAGTACTAAATCCAACCTAGTCACACTGGAGTGCCTATCAGTATAGGACATGAAAAAATAGGGAAATATTAAAAGTTACCAGAGAGAAGGAAAACCATTAGATGGATAGCAGACTTCTCACCAGCCTCAGAACATGCCAGAAGACAATAAAATAATACCTTCGAGGTGGTAAAGGAGTATCATGACCTCTTGGTAGAAGAAATACAAAGGGTTAAGGAAAAAAATATAAACGATGAAAGACAAAATGTGTTATCTCATTTGCAAAGATTTTTACATATGTACTTCCACTTTTTGTGCGTGGGAGTGAGAACGTTTAACAACTCTTTCACAACTTTCAAGTATACAATTATATATTTCAAATATAGTACTGTTGACTACCGCCACCACACTGTATATTAAAGTTCCAGAATGTATTCATTTTATAACTGGAAGTCTGCACCCTTTGACCAACTTCTCCCCCTTGCTCCCACCCTCAACTCCCCAGCCTCTGGCAATTGCCACTCTATAGTCTGTTTTTGTGAGCTGCTTCTATACCTCTAACAAAAGAAAAAGGTTCAGAACCAGAAATACCAGGCTGTATTAATCCGTCAAATCCTGTATCAGTGAATATGAGTGACTCTTCCCAAGGACACTATTTCTCTTACCCAGAATAGAATAGGAATACAGTATTCCTAATACCCAGAGCTGCTGATTAAATTCAGCAACTCTGATTAAAGAATTAAACAGTTCTTTAATCTGATGATTAAACTATTTTTTGTTTTTTCTTCTTATGGCAGCCCTAGTACTGCTTACTTCAGTTCTGGCATTTCTGGTTCATTCTAAAATGGGAGAAGATAAGTCTAGGATTTTGATCCTTCGGCAGAAACACCTGGAGCAGGAGGAGGGACACACCTTAGGAAAGCCCCATGAGAAACTGGTTCTCTTCTGAGATATCCTGCACATGTGGTCAGATCGTTCCCCCTGATTCCCATCTCCCCAGAACTTTCCAGGGGCTGCTGCTGCTGCTTCCACCATCACAGGGAGAAAAACCTAGCAGAACGTACCACTGAGGGAGAACACTGTGATTTTCTTTCCATGTGAGTGGAAGGAAAAGAACAGACAAGGATCCCAGACAGCATCTACAGAGCCAAGCACAGAACTCAAGATGAGACAGAGAGACAAGAGTACAGTCATTCTGGGACAGAACTGAGCGAAAGGCCTAGAGCAAGTGGGCTTCACACGCCAGAACAGTGCCTAAAAGCTTGGGCTTCTGAGACAACAACTAAAGACCCATGGGTATAAAAGATGAGCTCCATCCCTGTACATGAGATTGTCTGTACAGGACTTCCAAGAGACAAAAGTGGAACCATAAATCCACCACCTAGCAGAATTGCCAAACTCCCAGTTTCCCGAAAGATATAGATAAAACCTTGACACACATTCCTAAGTTGTTTTTGCAGGAAGCAGGCCCGCCCCACCCCCACCCCCACACCCCTGGGCAAGCTGAAAACTGCAGACTGCAGGCACACAGACCACAGACGGGTTATAAAACCAGAAGGGTGATGATACTCAAAACTTGACCCTGATGTCAATCAATGTAAGAACTGAGCACAAGCTCATCAGGCAAACCACAGCCCGGCTTCCCTCACGCTGCCTTTAAAACCCCTTATCAGAAAGTCTTTGGGGAACTGACATTCTTTTCCACCTTCTCTACTATGCACAAGCTATTCACTCAATAAAAAGCTCTGCTTGTCCAAGAGTCTTATGGGAGCAACATTTGTTTCTATGGCATTGCTATCCAAGAATCTAGAGAGGGCCCAGTAACAGAACCAGTGAATGAGACCAGCTGGGAGACAAGAGGGAGTGGTAGGGACTGTGGCAGCCAGTGACATGTGAAACCAGCCTGCTTTACCAGACCTCCCAGTTTTTAGAGAAAACCTAGAATTCCTGGCCATTCTTTGTTAAATCTTTTAACTGTTGGTAACTAATTCACAGTGCCATTAACACTTAGGGAAGCATACAAAGCCCATGTACAGGCTGGATCAAGGGCAGAAACAGCCTGCCTGTATCCTCTTGCTCTGTTCTCCCGGAGAGGTGGTGGGAGATCTCCGAGGACACCCAGGCGACGGCAGAGTCCACTGCCTGGATGCAGGAGATCTATTTCAGCCTGCTCACTGATTCAGGGGGCAACTCCCTCAAGTGCTGCCCAGCTTAGGCAGGAGGGATCTGCATAGCTCAGACCTGATGTTTCTTTCAAACCCCATTCTTTCACCGGATTTCCTGTCTCCCAAGCAGCCTGTCAGTGTGCCTTGTACTCACTGTCAAAACTTCTACTGTCTTCAGTTGGTTCTGCCTTCTAGGGCTTGGAGAAGCAGCTCTGAATGAGAGTGTAATAACCTTGAATACTCAATGCTGAGGGCCCCGAGCCAGCCCTTCATCCTCTGCCAGCTTCCAATCTAACATCTGACAGTTCGCCGATGGTCCCCAGAAAAATCGAAGTACAGACACACCCTGCCTGTCCGGAGACAGGGCCCAACCAGAGGGCAGAGAGGAAAAGCAACAGAAAGAATCACCATTCTGGATGAATTGAAAAAACTTTTGGTGAAGATGCTGTTGCTCCTGGCAAGTAACAGAACTCCAACAAAAAGATGTGGCGCAGAGGACTTGGGGAGAGAACCAAAGTAACAGTAATATCATGGCCACCAGTGGCCAGGAGGAAGCTAAACCCCACTAACGAGGACACCTAGTACCTCTTCGTGGAGAAGGCAATGGCAACCCACTCCAGTACTCTTGCCTGGAAAATCCCATGGATGGAGGAGCCTGGAAGGCTGCAGTCCATGGGGTCGCTAAGAGTCGGACACAACTGAGCGACTTCACTTTCACTTTTCACTTTCATGTACTGGAGAAGGAAATGGCAACCCACTCCAGTGTTCTTGCCTGGAGAATCCCAGGGACGGGGGAGCCTCATGGGCTGCCATCTATGGGGTCACACAGAGTCAAACATCACTGAAGCGACTTAGCAGCAGCAGCAGTACCTTTTCGTGGTTAAGGCGCTCATAATCTCATCTGTATCTAAAATTTGTTCTTGTTTTTTTCACCACTGTGTTATTGCAATTCCTGGAGAAGATCTAAGTTAGCTGCTAGAAGACTGTACAGAGGGATGAAGGATTCAGAACATACAATACCAGCATAACTATCACTTTGCCCCCTCCCCCACCCAACCCAAATCAGACCTGAAAACTGTTGAGGCTGCATAACGGGAGCCAAGAGGACAGACAGGCTCAGGGGCTTAAGAGCAGCCCCTTCCTTTCAGGGAAAGCCACGGAGACAAAGAATCAAAAATGACATCACAAGATGCCCGAATCCCTGAGTCACCTCTTGAAGAAGGGCTGCAACAGAAAGCAGCTCTCCTGAGATTCTGTGTGAGCAAGAAATAAACTTTCATTGTGTTCAGCCACTGAGATCTGGGGACTGATTGCTTATTACTGCAGCACAGATAACATGACCTTTAGACAAGTGCCCTGAAGGCTGGGTGGTTTGGAAATGGGTATTATTACTGAAACTCAAGTAAAGCAACTGTGTGATTTGGATGGGGGAAAAAATAAGCATTAATGGAAACTGACTCTGGAAGTAGTTCATCTTGATTCATATCCCAAGTGTGGAGAGACAGCGCTAGTCCCTCAGTCATGTCCGACTCTGTGCAATCCCGTGGACTACAGCCCGCCAGGCTCCTCTGTCCATGGGATTCTCCAGCAAGAATACTGGAGTGGGTTGCCATTCACTTCTCCAGGGGATCTTCCTGACCCAGGGATAGAACCTGGGTCTCCCACCCTGCAGGAAGATTCTTTACTGGTTGAGCCACCAGGGAAGCCCCTTACTATTTGTATCATCTTGGGTAAGTCATTTATTCTTTTTAAGCCTCATTTGCCTTATCTTAAAACTACAGCTCACTTCTACCTTAGAAACCTCAAAAGACTGCTAGGAAATTTAAACGAGACAATCCACATAAGGTTTGAAATGCAGTGGGCGCCTGACACTTAGTAAGAGCTTAAGTCTTGCCTATTCCTCATCTAGTAACTGTTTTGGGGTCTTATATGCCAAAGCCTAACCAAAGCTGAATATGGAGAAGAGATAAGAAAAAGTTGAAGGCTCATTGTTGTCACACCACATAGTCTTGCCATCTGAACAAACCGACCTCACAGAGGTTGTGTTAGAGATACAGGAGTTGGAGGAATAGATCCTCCACCTCCAATACACAAATGTACCAGGGCAAAAACCTAGTCATCAACTCATTTATCTCCTCTACTGTGCACAGCTAACTTAGCTCCCAGCCTCACTGTAGAACCCAGAACTACAGAACCGAATGTAGGAGCAGAGGCCACTCTCTTCTGGTCCAGAGTATCCTCCTAGGAGCAGTCCTCGAGGTATGATGACCATATAAGCCACACATGAACCAATGGAGCCTGGGTCCCAAGTCACTGCTTAGAGGACAGGTATCCACTGATCAAGAGACCCATTTGTCCTTAGATGAGTTCAGAAAATAAACTTCCATCAAGCTTGAGTCACTACATAATTTTTTAGATTTCTTCACTGCAGTAGTTAGAAACTGCCGTTCTCTAATAACATGTCAAATCTTTTCTAATTCAAGTACTTATGTTAGAAAAAAAAAAATCACACTTATAAAGGGCAGGGTTTTCATTTTGTTTTGTCAAGGTAAGTTATAGTTATTTATATAAACAACAGGAACAGACTTTGAATTCACTTATTCCAAATACCTAAATTACTCTAAACAAGGGGAAAGTTTAAATTATTCTGCCTGCTCCTGATTATCGGGGTCCATCACTTCCTGAGAGCACTCTCTAAAATCTACTAATGTAGAAAACACTGCTGTGTCAGGCAGGCAGGAAAACAAATGAGCTATCATCACCGTAGCGTTACACAACCTTGTAACAACTTCTTTCTTCCCAAGCAGAGGGAGAACAGAGCTAGAACAACCTTCAGCAAATTTAACACCTAAGCCAGGTTCCCTCCTCAACCCAGATATGACCTCCCTAGGCCTTTCTTCAGGGTCAGTCTTCCTTCTGAACCATTTCTCCACCCTTAAATACCCAACAGAAGGGTGGCTGTCACTCACCCAATGCATGGGTTGGTCTGGTACCTCGGCGCTGTGTAGGAGAAAGGAGAGATGTTCTTGTCTACAAAAGACCCAAACCCCAACCGGAAGTTGCTGGTGAGCTTCCTCATCTCCTCAGCTAGCTTAGTGCCCAGGCTCCGGATGTTTTCCAGGTCATCCTTCATGGACAGAGAGAGGTCCATCAGGTAGTACAAGTCCACGGGATAATCCTCCACCTGTCGAACCTGCAGCTGGAACGTAGTCTTGTCACCTGTGCCAACCGAGAGACCATGAGTGTTAGAGGTAGGTCATCCAGTTTGCTGGGGTGGAAGGGATGGGTTTTGCTTTAGAGCCGGCCCACCTGCAACTCTTCTTTAGTGGTCGTGTGCCTCTTGGAAGCAGTGACTGATGGAATACGGGCGCTAAGGACGCAGCTCTAGGGTCTCCTTTCGCACACATGGGGTCTTTACAACCCCACGGACCACAGCCTACCAGGTTCCTCCATCCATGGGATTTTCCAGGCAGGAGTCCTGGAATGAATTGCCATTTCCTTCTCCAGGGGAATCTTTCCCACCCATGCATCAAACCCAGGTCTCCCGCATTGCGGGCAGACACTTTACCATCTAAGCCGCTAGGGAAGCCACTCCTTTCACACACAGGGCTCGGCAATTTTTAAAGAGACTCTTTAAGAATGAGTTTCCTTAGCAGTGTTCTGTTTTCTCAGCAAAAACAACTTTAGGTAATTGGTGGATAGTGAACCAGAGAATTCTATGGACACAAACTGGGTGAAAGTAGTCCACCCACCACACACCAACTTCAGAAAAAGGACTGACCAAGATGGGAGTATGGCCAGGAGACTATAAAGGTGTGTGTGAAACAGAAAACAGGGAAGAAATTAACAAAAGAAGGATATAAGAACTGAGGTGGCAAGGGAGAGGAGAAGGCAAGAGAAAGGGGGAAAACAAAGATGGTTACTTAAAATACCCCCACAAGGGCAAAAATGTTTACATTTATACTGTGTCACCTATTTCTACTTCTCTAGCCATTTATCAAACAATAGTATTTAGTTCTACGGCATATTTGACATTGCAGACACAAATCATTATCATAAATTATCTGTATAAATACGAGAATATTACAAATTTTAGCATCATCAAAAAGAAAAGGAAAAAAAGAAACATTATTAGATTTATCTACAGCTACAAGAGAGAAAACGGTTTTTGGTTCTATAATAAGACAGTCAACAGACAAAGGAAAAAGAAATTGATTCAGAGGAAAAGAACAAAGAGAAAAAGGCAGTGTCTGGGAGGCGTGGCCTCTGCAAGCTTGCCCCACAGGCTGTGCAGAAAGGCCCAAGTCAGCGCAGTAACGGGGATGCATGCCAGGACAATGATTCTTCATCATTTCATAACCTCTAAAAACACACTGTTCAGACATAATTTCAAGAAGTAAATCCTACCAGCTGATTCTATCTGCCATCACGATTATTAGCCTCCCAGAGACACCAAGAAATGTCTTTGAACTCTTTGTGTAGAACTGTCCACACACATTTGAAATGTGGATGTACTCTCTTGTGTTCAGAGGTGCAATGCTGAAGGTGACTTTGCGCCCACATGAGGGTCCACGCCTCATCTGCCCAAAGAGACATTTCAGAGGAACCAGTCTTTCACCTCTAGCTGACACCCAGTGGGTTGAAGCCTTCTTGAGCTTGCAGGGTAGGAGACCCAGTGGTCTGTTCTCTCTCTCCTCCTCCCATCCCAAACGAGGCGTACTTCATTAATTAGACTGAAAAATCTAAGGGCCCAAAGAGTTTAGTCCAAATTCCAGCTTTGCCCCTCAACTAGGAATGCCACCCAAATCTCCATTTCCTTAACTGTAAAATGGCAATAACAGCACTCAGCATTAAGTCTATGAAGCACTCGTGTGGGAAGGAAGGAGAGTCTTGTAAGTGGTGAAGGCCTGCCCAAATGCAGAATGATTACTATAATTACCACCGGAGCCTGAGTGGCGGAGCTCAGCCTGCTTCCCCTGACTTGTCCTTGCATGTGCTGCTCAAGCCACCTGGAGATTGATGTAGTTTGGGCCGCCTGTTGGTATGAGTCTATTTTTAAAAACCATTGGAGTCTGACTCAGAGGAATGTTCGAGATTTCTTCCAGAATGAATTCCAGACTGCTACAGTATCTGTCTCTGGTTCCCACGAGGCAGAGAGAGCAGCTCTCAGCACAGGGCCCCTCCCATCCCTGGATGCCCCACCACAGTCAGGGAGGGGCAGCGGCCTGCGAACATGTCCCCTCCATTCAAGCCTATGACCTCTTTGCAGGGTCTTCTGTGTTTTTCTGACCTGTGCCCTTCCCCAAAATTCCCAGCTACACCTTCTTTAATCCAGAATCTGCTTCCACCTTTTGCGGGGATTATGACCAGTTAACAGATGAGCACTTTAGGACCAGGAAACAGGGAAACAGCTTGGATTCATGGAGGCTGGGAAGCATCCACGGGAGGGAAGTAGACACTAGCCTTGGAGAGCAAGAGCCAGGTTGGGATCCAGACCTTGTCACCACAGATTCCAGACCTCAGGCTCCTTTACACTTGCTGCCCAGTTTCTAGATCAGTAAAATGGGGAAGATGTTCATTACTGTGGGTGTGGAGGAGACTCTTTCTCTATATATGTATATAAACACTGTACAAATGCTTCTATGCAAGAAAAGCTTCAACCTCAGGTCCCCTGAAAGTCAATTATTAAAGCAATTTCCTGTGGGGCTAAAAAGAGAGACAGAACACTCTGCCAAAAACTTGAGTGTGAATGGCTAACAGCCTTCGGTATTATACTTAACTCCAACTTTTCCAGACATGAAGGCAAACAGAGAAATGAGATATGATACATAGGTCTTTCTGTATGCAAGAGGTTCTCTATTTTGAAGTAATAAATCTATTGCCAGTAAATTCTAAGAGAAGCTGATCACACACACACACACACACACACACACACACACACACACCCCTATCTCCCTACAGGGAGGCTGCAAATGCTTAAAAAAAATTTTTTTTCTCTCCAAGTTTTCCAAAAATGGAGGAGTGTATGAAAAAGGGTTAAATCATTAATGTTCAAAATAAAGGTTTAGGGCTACCTTATCTATGCTGGATTTTAAATGCTACAAACTCCTCAGTAGTCCTTGACAATAATGGAATTTCTGTCAATGTAATCAAGGAAGAATCTTTGCCACAAATTAAAAGGGACGTTGTCTATAAACTTAAATTACATATACTGGCCCATCTCAGGGAACCCTGCCTCCAGGTACCATAGCTTATCTGCTCGAAAGAAACATCCCAACCAGGCTTACCTGTGAATGGCTGCAGGAAGGAAGAAATTAAAACATCTCGTCTGAAGCCTGCTGGCAACCAAGCCTTTGCCTCCTCTCCTTTTAGGATAAAAGTGAAAGCAAAAGTCGCTCAGTAGTGTCCAACTCTTGGCGACGCCATGGACTATACAGTCCATGGAATTATCTAGGCCAGAATGCTGGAGTGGATAGCCTTTCCCTTCTCCAGGGGCTCTTACCAACCCAGGCATCAAACCTAGGTCTCCCGCATTACAGGCGGATTCTTTACCAGCTGAGCCATGAGGGACGAAGCCTGAATTCTAACTCAGGGAAGATGCTTCTCTGGGATACTAGTCCACCATCTCCTTGGTCTGCTGGCTTTTTGAGTAAAGTCATTATTCCTTGTCCCAACAACTTGTCTCTTGATTTACTGGCCTGTTACACAGCAAGCAATATAAGCTTGGACTCAATTAACAGCAGATTTTGGAGGGACTGACACTTTCGGAGCAGTTCTCAGCGTGGGTGCTAAGTGCCCCAACTCCCTGATGAGGGAGCCCCCAGGGTTAGCTGACTGAAGGTGAAGCCGCTGCTGCAGGCCAGGGGCACCCTCTGCTAGGAGAGGGTCTGGGGCACCTTCTCCATCTTTGAGTACACTTCTGGAAACAAGTATACTTGAAAGTGAAGTCACTCAGTCATGTCCAGCTCTTTGCGACCATGAAATGGAGCCTATCAGGCTCCTCTGTTCCTGGGATTTTTCAGGCAAGAGTACTGGACTGGGTAGCCATTTCCTTCTCCAGGGAATCTTCCCAACCCAGTGATCGAACTCTCCCACATTGCAAGCAGACACTTTATCATCTGAGCCACTTGGACACACTCAATAATACATCCAGCCGCCCAGTTTGGCACCACCTAAGACTTTAAACCAGTCGCCACCTCCTGTGAGTCCAGTCGGCTGAGGGCCGGGCTCACCTCCACTACAAACGCTCAGTCTGTGCCTGTCTCTGGTGACATCAGCCCAGCCCACACATCCCCCTCCTCCCTCTTCACCNACCTAAGACTTTAAACCAGTCGCCACCTCCTGTGAGTCCAGTCGGCTGAGGGCCGGGCTCACCTCCACTACAAACGCTCAGTCTGTGCCTGTCTCTGGTGACATCAGCCCAGCCCACACATCCCCCTCCTCCCTCTTCACCTAAGACCCCCTACAGGTTCTTCTCCCTGTGTGGCTGTCACCTTCTCTGGGGCCAGTCCACAAAATCCCTGCCTTGGGACCAGCAGCAGAATCAGAGAAATAGGATAAAACAAACCCCAAAGTAAAGCTGATCACCTCACACCTGTGAGGACACAGCTACTCCTGCAGCCCCTCTGGTTCTTCCAGTTTCCCGTTCAGCCAGCCGCAGCTGTTTCTGCACAGAACTCATGCCACTGCTTGGCTCCTCAGTGTAGAGTCTCCCTCCATAATCAAGTATCTGCCAGCATTGCCTCTGAAATGTATTTTTAAAGCTTTCTTCTGTCTTCCCTCCAACAAAAAGTCAAGTTATTTTTCCTGGGAACATACACCAGATGACAAACATTCCCAGAAAATGAACACAGAGAATTCTAGCAACAACTTTTGGTTTTCCTAAGATTGATTTGTGTTCAAATATTTTAGACAAAGTAGCATCTAACAGATAAACACTCACTATCCCCACTCCAAGTAGTTTTTGATTCCTTAGAGTTATACTTCTGTGCTAGAAATTGAAAGAAACACTAAAATCAACTACATTATAAATGGACTATAGCTGAACAGGGAATTACTGCCCTAGCACATAACTTCTAAGACTATCACCCAGCTCTCTGCTCACTGAAACAGAAGACAATTAATACTCAGAATCAAATCCAGACCCATAACGAAGAATTGCCTCCCTGGCCCAGAACAAGGCTGAATGCGGCACCAAACGCTACTCTTCCTCCTCAGAATTCTGACTCCTGACAGATGGAACCATCAGAAGACGTTATTGACTTTTACAGTACCTGAAGCCAAGCACTTAGGGTTCAGCATTTTTAGTTTCCTTGAAAATAATCTTAGTTTGGGCTGCTATAACAAGTACCATGGACCAGGTGGCTTATAAACAACACAAATTTATTTCTCACAGTTAACAACAGTGTAAGACCAAGACTAGGACAGTGTGGTTGGGTTCTGATGAGAGCCCTCTTCTGGGTTTCAGACTACAGACCTCCTGCCGAAGCAAGCAAAAGAACCCTCTAGGCTTTGGGGGTTTGTTTTTATACTACTAATCTCATTCATGAGGGTTCTACCCCATGACCCAATCATCTCTTAAAGGCCCCATTTCACTTCTTAATACTATCACATTAGAGGCTTAGGATTTCAACATAAGAATGTTGGAAAGATACAAACATTCAGCCCACAGCAAAGCACTATCCACCCATCATCATATGTTTTTAAGTGTGTGCACTGTCAGTCTGGGGAGCAGAAGCAATACCCAAGTCAGGCACAAGCCATCTCCCCTCACAGTGTGAGAGAGGGGAGAAAGGCGGTACACACAGGGATGGAAAGGAGCCCATCTCAAAAGCAACCCATCTCTACAGTTAATAGTACANGTTTTTAAGTGTGTGCACTGTCAGTCTGGGGAGCAGAAGCAATACCCAAGTCAGGCACAAGCCATCTCCCCTCACAGTGTGAGAGAGGGGAGAAAGGCGGTACACACAGGGATGGAAAGGAGCCCATCTCAAAAGCAACCCATCTCTACAGTTAATAGTACAATCCCAGGTCAGTTTCCTGGCTCTGATAACACACTCCAGTTATGTAACAAGTTATCCTTGGGGAAAGCTGAGACGGTACACAGGGACTCTCCATTATTTTTGCAACTTCTTGTGACTCTAAAATTACTTCAAAATAAAACGTTTTAAAAAAATATGCTTTAAAGCTGTCAATCAGAGGTCATTTTTTAAGAGGCTAATGGACTGAGTCAAATCAAGACTTAAGTAAACCCTTTCTAATCGCTCCACCCCTAGCTTTTCACCATTTCAGTATGCTTTATTCTAAAGATTACGTTCTTTCTTAGGGATTTTATGTTCTTCATTAACGTTTTTTAAAGATTGTTATCCTGACATACAGTTTCCAGGACTGGATTGGAAACAGAATGGAAAACATGATCTTGTGTTTATACAAAATCTTGCTTAAAGTTTGGCAGTCCCTCAAAAAGTTAAACACAGGATTACCATATGACCCAGCAATTCCACTCCTCGCTATACACTCAAGATTATTGGAAACATATGTCCACACAAAAATGTGTACATAAATGTTCACAGCAGCATTAGTCATAATTGTCCCAAAGTGAAAACAGCCCCAAATATTCATCAACTAAAATGTGGTATATCTATACATATACAGTGGAACACTATTTGCCCATAAAAAGGAATGAGGTCCTGATACATGCTACAGCATCAATCAATCTTAAAAACATTTTGCTTAAGTGAAAGAAGCCAGACATAAAAGACCACATATTACGTGATTTAAATGATATGAAAAGTAAGCAAAACCCCAGAGATCAAAACCAGATTAGTGGTTGTCAGGGGCTGAACGCATGTGCTGGGGAGGGACAGAATAAGGAGTACAAAGGGCTGCCGGATTTTCTTTTTGTAGTGATGAAAATATCCTGGAATCATATAGTGGTGATGCTGTACCACTTTGCTAATACACTACAAACCACTAAATCACATACTTTAAAATGATAAGTTATACAGTAAGTGAGTTATATCTCAATTAAAAAACAAAACAATTTTAAAAATTCTGCTTAAAAAAGGGGAAAATTGTTCTTTTTCTTCCAGGCTTATTCTGGAATAATAACCTTGCCTGGATGAAGTGCCTCACATATAGTGCTGAAGCTTGGCCTTGAC
Source organism: Neotragus moschatus (assembly GCA_006410615.1). Taxonomy (NCBI): domain Eukaryota; kingdom Metazoa; phylum Chordata; class Mammalia; order Artiodactyla; family Bovidae; genus Neotragus; species Neotragus moschatus. The sequence goes on from SJYA01000375.1 coordinate 1,525,896, forward strand.
TAGTCTGGCATAAAGCTAATAAAGTGCTGCACATTTCACTCAACAGACACCTATCATGAGGTATGGGGGAGCTGGGCAAAGGAGACACAAGAGCATTTCTGAAAATACACAACGGAGAAACCAATCGCTGCATACCCAAATGCCTTCCCCAGAGTCAGAGGGGCGTTACCTTGAAATAAGTATGCGCTTGGTAAACTGAAAATGTTGCTAATTACAACATACTATTCTCTTCCCCCCAACAAATAAATATCTGGGGTTTGCCTGTATTTCTCTTTATCAATACCGAAATTTTCAAAATTTTAAGAGGCATCATTGGCATCACATGTTCCTATATTTGAGAAAGAAACGTGTTCGTGAGGTTCTAGACCTCTAGGAATTCAGATTTTCATCAGGTCTCCTCCTCACTTTTCACTGTCTTCTTCTCCAAGTCTCTATCTTCATCTCTGTAGGCTGCAATGGGCTCTCCACTATTGCACCTTCTGTAGGATCAGAGCTGCACACAGTCCTCACATCATGATATTGTATAAACACAGAATATTGGAAACTGAATCACAATGCTTAGTGAGAGATGTAAGTATACCAAATAAGACTGCTTTCTTTAACTGAGTGTATGTTGAGCTTCGCGCATAAACAAGCACTGTGCATAAACTGAACGTTATGAGAACTTTGCACAAGGAGGATCCCCTTACTCAAATCATTTCTTAGGGGGCTGTTTCAGAAGCTAATTGATAAGTCAAACCACACAACAGTCTCTCTGCCTTAGAGCCACACCTTAATTCTCATTTTAAAAACTGGAATTGGAACAGCGACATCTTTGGCTTTGTGTGACCTCCAGCTTCTCCCTAAACTAAATCTACCCTCAAGAATAAGGATTCACCCCCATGAAGAATATTTCTTGGGGAAAGCAGCACAAGCTCAGAGCAATTCTAGATGAGGAGTTCCCAAAATAAAAACGTCCCTCAGTGATGACCCTCAAACTCTTATAGAGGTGTTAATTTTGGTCTTTGTTTTCAAAAACTGACTGAAAACGGTACACAGTAATATATACATCATAAACATATGAACAATATGAATACATGAATAAAGACAGAAAACCTAGCGAAAATGAAACCGTAAAGTGGATGATTTTTCAAGGCTTTTCTTGAAGCCTGTTACACAGTTTTTAAGATAAAAAGGGAAATACACCACTTACGTTAGTCAATAACCATTTTTATCATACGCTGTGCTCTGATGACTTACTTATCTACAAGGATGCCTATGTCCCCTTCTAGGTCAGAGCCCTTGACCTTGAGTCTGAATCAAAGATGAACGTGAGGAGAGGCATTCGTCTTTCCCCAGAGAACACCATCGAACACCTGCCTGCTTGGCTTCCTCTTCTCTACCCACTCGCACAGTTCTGTAAGGGGTCCCTTCTCTCAGCCCGGAACCTTACTAAACGCAAGGCCAAGTGTCCCTTCCAGTCAGATGACTTGTAAGAACAGTTTGTTAAGCTAACCCCAGCACTAAGCCCTGGGCTGTGCAGCAGTTTGCACTGCTCTGTATCCGGCAGGGCCACTGACACCTTCTTTTGTTTCTTATTTCCAAGACAAGTCAGTAGGTGAAATGAGGCAGTTCTCAAATGCACGGTGGCTCAGAGTCCTTTCTAACAGCAACTAGAAGAAGCATGACTGATTGCTTATGATGTGCAGGGCCATGCTAGATTGCTTCTGAGATATGAGAATCTCTATCCAAATAGAGATAGGACTGTCTCCAAAATCTGCACCTTCGGCCATAGCTCTTTGAAAACAGTAATTTAAAGTTCTTAAAGTGTATTTAAACAAAAAGTCTCATTTCAGCCTCTGAACAGGGCTGTGAGGAATGAAGGTGACAAAGACCCCGAGATGCTAAGGAGTGGGGCCGCTTGCCCAGGGCCCCCAGCTATAAACAGAGCCAGAACCAGAACCCCAGACAGCCAGCCAGATCCCTCATCTTCCCACAGCCCCAGCCACCCCGAAGTCTCAACAAACCATCTGGAAATGGTTACTGTGAGTGGCTTCCTAGACAGTGAGAAAAGAGAGGAGGCTAAAAGTCAACAGGATTCAGGGGGAAAAGGCTGCCTTCTCTCAACAAGTGATACTTTCTAATTTGGCCATGTTCACATCCTCCCTTGACATCACAAGGGACCTCATGTGTAGAATATGAGGCGACAAAAGTGGTGAGCAAGAAACCATGAGCTGTGCAACCACAAACACCCAACACTGAACTCGGTTCGCTGCTCTGCCTGTGAGCCCTTGAGCACACAGCTCCTCAGGTGTAAAATTATGTTTGCTACCTTTGGGTAGGTCAAGTAATTAGCACGTAGTATGTGTGCAATAACTGTTAGTCCCCTTATACCACAATCAACTCCAACGCAGAGGTTCCAAGGTCATAAAGAAAAAAATATCTCTACTCTGCAAGTTTGTCATTTCAGAATGCCACTGATTCAAATTTGCTGACAGGAAAAAATACTTTCTCCTGGAGGTAGCACGTTCCCTTAGAAACTTGCATGGACTAAGGAGTAAACGTACCAGCATCCTCCCATCGAAAATAAGAACATTATTCACAACAGTCAAAACGTGGAAACAACCCAAGAGCCCATCCATGGGTGGACGGATAAACAACTGTGTCTACATAGCCAATGGAGGACCATTCAGCTTGAAAAGGAAAGGAACTGACACAAGCTGCCTCATGGATGTACCTGGAGGACGTTACAGTACGTGAAATGCTCCAGTCACAGACAGACAAATGTGTCTGAGTCCACTTGTATGAGGTACGTGGAGTAGTCAAAATCACAAACACAGAAAGTAGAATGGTGGCTGCCAGGGACTGGGGGGGCAGCGGGGAGAGGAAGAAGGAGTGAGGGGTTAGCGTTTAATTGGTTCAGAGTTTCAGTCTGGGATAAGAAAAAAGTTCTGGAAATGGACAGTGGTGATGGTTAGACAACACTGGGAGTACAGTTAATGGCACTGACCTACACACTTAGAAATGGTTAAAATGGCAAATTGTCTGTTACGTGTATTTCACCACAATTTTTAAAATAGCAAAGATACTCTTAATTATCCCAAAGGCCTTGGCCCTCCCTTCCCGGGGTCTGGGCCATGCCTCCTATCACCCTCCCCTGCCAGGCTTCTCTTCCCACCATCCTGAACTGGCCCACCCCAGGGCACTCACCGGGCCTCAGGGTCACCGTGACCTCCTGCGGTGTCAGCTGGATGACATCGGACCCCGCCGGGCTGGAGCCCTTGCTGCTGAGCGGCAGGCTCCGCAGAACCTGGGTGCTGCTGGCCGGGCTCTCGAACTCGCCGCCACAGCCATTCCTGATCAGGTTCGCCTTCAAGTCGCACCGGGAAGTGACCGACCGCAGGCTGCCGAAGTCCTGGAGGCACGGAAACAGGGGAGGAGGGCAGGGGGCAGTCAGGATGGCTCCAGAGCATCTCAGGCTGTGTATTCATCATCACCCCTCGACCTTGGACCCTCTACATTCCACTTCCCAAAAGTGGACAAGATGGTCACCCTCACCCCAAATGCCTCACGGAGTATTATGAGAATTAAATAATGAACTGAGGTGCTGGATACAGAAGCATTGTGTAAGTTGCAAACACACACAGTAAAATGTTTGGCCACACTGTGATTTTAAGGGTCAAAATGCTTCTTTTAAAAAAATGTGCCTGTCTACCGGATAAGCAGAAGAAAACAACTGATATGGTCAAAAGTTGCATAACTAAAAATTTTGAAAGATACAAGTGGCCGAGTAGCTGTCACTCAGACAATATCCTAAGGCCAGTAGGTGCCCAGCAGGGCCTCTGCAAGAGTCAAGATCAGGAAGTCAAGGAGACTTTGAAGTATTTTTAAGTAAGTAAAAACAGATGTGTTGTTCTGAGCTTCTGTGATTTTGTTTGTTTATAACTGAATTTTTTTTGGATTTTGTCTATTGAACTCTTGATATAACAGGAGATCTTCCCTGTCAACAACCTCAGGGATGCTACAATAAATATATATATAAATGGCTCCAAAAACACCTGTGGAACAAGCTGAGAAAAATGATTATTCTAGAAATTACAAGAGTCCAAAGCTGGGTTCTGTACAGNATTTTGTCTATTGAACTCTTGATATAACAGGAGATCTTCCCTGTCAACAACCTCAGGGATGCTACAATAAATATATATATAAATGGCTCCAAAAACACCTGTGGAACAAGCTGAGAAAAATGATTATTCTAGAAATTACAAGAGTCCAAAGCTGGGTTCTGTACAGTCAAGCTGGGCTCTGATACAGCAATTCTGATAAAGCAGTTTAAAAAAATAAACAACAACAAAAATCACAGCAACAGGGGAAAGGAGAGGTACCTTCCTAAGGGCCTTACAGGTATGGATCTGCTGTCCTAAGCTGTGTGAAGCAGAGGTTGAATTAACTGAATAGCTGTCCAGAGCTGAAAGTGCTCAGGGGCTGCTCAGAGCTTACTTCTTGCCAGCACACTGGGCCTTGCTGTCAGCTCCTTGAATCCTGAGGAACTGGTTGTCCTCCACCCATTTCTGATCGTCAAAGTGCACATGTCTTGAGCAGACCAGTGCACATCCCCACTACCAGGCTGGCAAGTAAAGCATCTTCGGTCTCCCCAGAGCGATGGGTATCCCAACACCCCTCCCCTTGGCCGACTCTTTGTGACCCCATGGACTGTATGGCCCGCCAGGGTCTTCTGTCCATGGGCTTCTCCAGGCAAGAATACTGGAGTGGCTGGCCATGCCCTCCTCCAGGGGCTCTTCCCTACCTAGGGATCGAACCAGTGTCTCTTAAGTCTCCTGCACTGGCAGGCGGGCTCTTTACCACTAGCTCCATAGCTCTGTGGTGGAAGACGTTTCAGTTCACGAAGGAAGCGTCTGTCCACAGTCTCCAGAGACACTGTCACCAGCCCTCCAAAGGGCTCAGGGAAGGTAACTGTATGACAGGCAACCCACTAAGAGAAGCAACAGAAGGCACACTGGAACTCGAAATATCTTTCATGGCTTTTAGTCACTAAACAGTAATAACATCAGAAAGAAAAACATAAGAAGCAGGCGTACCAAACCTAGATGACTTACTTTGTTCTAACACTGGTGCTCAGAATCGTTACAACCTGGCCCTCTGCACTGCCTCTGTCACCTGTCACACGGAGGATATAATGAGAGCTGCTGCTCACCGAACTACTACTTAACTCTCATACATTTTGTTAATCAAAACCCCCTCCTGCAGCCAAGAGCAGTGCTCAGCAGGCTCTCGGCAGTCAGGCACAGTGGCCAGGGCACTCAGCTTGCCCGCCTGCAGCACGCCGGTCATCATATCCTCTGTGTGCCCCACTGCCTGCTGCAGAAAGCCAAAACTCAAAGAAGATGTGGGTGGTATTTAGGAGGAAAGATGGGTTTTTGTTTCTGAAACAGCAGGGTGAAAAGCTGAGAAATTGCAGAGCTGGGGAAAGAGGAACCCAAGCAGGAACAGGCTGAGGGTGAGGACCGTGGGGGCAGACACCCTGATCCTGGTAAGAGGGGGAAGCGAATGCAAACTGGTGAACAGGGAGAGGGCCTGGCAGAGACTTGGGCAGGGGCAGGAAGCTGGGGCCCTCTGTGGCTGCGGGGGCCCTAGCTCCTTTGGAGCCCTCGTGGATCTGGGGGAGGGGAGGGGAGGCCAAAGGTAAGTGACGACAAACTAAAATCTGTGCACCGTCAGCCACCACCGCGTGGCCCGGCTGCTGAGAGAGTGCCTGTCAGGTCTGCTGGGCTCACTTAACGCACTGGATGGCTGTTCACGGACCTCGCACACTGGGCTGAGATGCTTCCCTTTCACGACCACAAAGAGATGTTGTCCCACAGATCTGTGTTTTATTGTGAGCTGGAGCAGACACATGTTTTTCACTCTTTCCCAGCTTAAAGGAGGATACAGGTCACATCCCCTCTGCTCTCCTTTCCTCAGCACAGTAATCTCCCAGAAGATCCAGTCAGCTGGTCTTGTTTCCCAGCCTCTAATCTGTCTCCTTCCTCACATTCCCGCCTCCAGTCCTACTGACCCCTTCATTCCTTTTATCCATGTCCACCTCCAAGGCAAAGACTGGTCGCCGCAGCCCAGGTGCCCCAGCCTTCTCCCACGTCTGCCCCTACAGCCCCCATCGACGTGCCCCAGGCCTCCCTGTTCTTGTCCCGGCGGGACTCCTTCCAGCTCCCACAGGGCAGCCTTGGCAGCCTGGGCCCTGCTCCCTCTGGTTTCCTGGCAGTCTGAACTACTCCCAGCCACATCTCCTGAGGGTGTCTCACCTTCACACCCCAACAGCCTCCCCTCTCCCCACAGCCCTCAGCACTACCGCCTAGCCTGCCTGTCTCCTCTCCAGCTCCTATAATCCTGCTTTCTGTCCTGGGGGAGCACCGCTGCTTCAGCCCCGCCCACTTCTCCCCAAACACCGTCCTCTGTCCAGTACGCTGGCCTCCCTGCTTCTGGCACAGGCTGCTGATCCACAAAGCCCCTTTCCCCTTTTTCCCCAGGCACACAGCTACATGAAGTCTCCCAGCTCGCTACGCACTTAGGCTGAGTGCTGTGACTGCTTTTCGATGAGAAAATGTGAGTGGAAATCACGTGGGCTGCCCCGAGGCCTTGCCATAAAAGCACCCGCGCACATTCTTACCCACACATGCCCCTTCACATCCAGCTGGGTTGTGAAACTTACTCTCTTAGAGCAGAGGCAAATGTCTACTTCAGAAACGTGAAGGACAAAATAGAAAAACAGGTGATAAGCTNGGGGAGTGCTGCCAGCAGGAGTCCAGTAAATAGGATAAAGGGCTCTCCTAGGATTTAGAGCATTCTAATGTGCAGGGCATTCACTAAAAGAACATTTGATTTTTTTTTTTCCTTTTAATAAACTATGACGGCAAACATGACTCCAGTTCTGCAGCCCAGTCAATGCCATACCCCTCCCTCCTTAGTAGAGAGCAAGAGCCTCCCCAAAGAGAAACCCTTCCTCGGGTCCTGTCTGCAGGTCTTTGCTAATAAGGAGAGCAAAGAACTCTGGGATGAAGGGGTTGTCAGCCTGCTGGGGACTTGTTTGAAGCCCCCTTAAATTAAAAGTCTGTTTCCTGCTGGATTAAACACACAGACGAAAGTAGTGCAAAGCAATAGACTGATAACCACTGATTTAGGGACACCCAGGCAGGCAGGACCCTGCGGATCACTTTTTTCTCCTAGTGGGTAATCAAGGTTTTTCTGTCAAATTCTGTCCTAGTAGCAGAACACAAATTGGATAAAGTACCTGCAGTGCTTCAAGAAAAAAAAAGAAGACAAGGGAAGGAAGAGAAAAGAAAAGCTGTTTCAGACTTGCAGTTTGAAAGCTTGCAGCGGGCTCAGCAACACTGGGAAACTAGGAGGAATCACACAGAAGTGTGTCAGTCCCAGGTAACCTTGAGAAGCTCCACGGCACTAAGAGGGAAGTGGCCAGGTCTGGAAGCCAGTGATGGGCTTGCTCTCCCACTGCTCTGCTGACCCATGGAGGGATGGCTGAGCTCTAACGCAATTCCAGAAGAGACAGCACTGGAAATAAACCTCTGTGGCCTCAATGCTTTTTTCCCTACCTAAATTGTGTCCTGCAGGACAAAGGGGCCTAAATCAAAAAGTTATGAGGCCTATGCACAAGGAGAGTGGGCAAATCACTTCACTATCCTGGGCCAACCCCCAAAATGGAGATCATTAAAAAGAAATATATGAACTTTGAAAAGCAGAAATCGCAATGCAAATGGAAAATAATGGATTGAAAGAATTATTTACAACTGGAAGTATTTAAGTTTTTATCAGAACCAGGATGTCAACCTGTAAGGAAACTAAGAAATCATCTCCTTCAGCAGTTCCTAAACTTTTGTATTTCACAGATTATGATTTAAAAAGAAAACAAAGAGAAGGTAAAATTTATATAGGATTGCCAATTTTTTCGTTTGCTCAAAACAAAAAACTACCCTGTTATCACTACAAATTATTAAAAAAAAAAAGTTTTCCTAAAAATAAAAAAGAATTTCAAATTAAAGGACAGTCCTTGTGAAGCAAGGGGCTGTTGGCAATAATATATTCCTGTGTATGACACAGGCTATGTCCCTCTCTTTGCCCTTCCCTGGGGACCCATGAGCAATGGGCACTGGTTGCCAGATGGGTGTTTGGAAACCAGTGATACACTCCAAGCTCTAGATTGATGAAAGAAACCTGTTACAGTAATAAATCTGAAATATCGCCTAAAAAAGTTTTTGTCTAGACCTCTCCTCTCTCTCAGACAGCAACCTTCACTGCCTTCATGTAAATAAAACTCTGCAGGGGACCGTCCTCCCCTCCCTCTTGGCCAGACACATGGTTCGGAACAGCAATCAAGAATTTTGGGCTTGAAAGTGAACGGAGAACCTCAACACAATTATCTCCTACCGGAAAAGAGACAGTCTGGAGCTTCCTGCTTTTAGAGGGGACGGGGTGGGGGTAGCTCCTTCTGCCTGGCAACCCCAGCGCCAACAGAGCATCCTTCCTCAGCAGTCTCCCAACTCTGAAAACTTAAAGCAGATAACTGAGGGTCCTCACACAGCCGCCAGCCCAGAGCAGGATCACGCGAGTGCAACTGCACAGCCCCGGCTCCAGAATCCTTCAGAATCCGGGGGAGTACGCTGCACGGGGTGTTTGTAAACTCCGACATAAAGCCAGGCAGAAGGAAGTAGATCGCGAGATCCCAGGTGGGGCTTGGTTCCCAGGTGGGGCTGTGGTTTCGGACGCGGGTCTCCCCTCGGGTATGCGGGAGCTTGGGGGAGGAAGGGGTGTTTACATCTTTAAAGAAAGGCGGCTGGCCTAGGCGGGGTGAAACTCTAGGATTCGCCAGGAGACCCTAGGCATCCACGCTTGCAAGAGTCTAGCCCTCGAGAGTAGCCGTGAACCCCGCGCTTTGGCTCCGGGTCAGGCGCCTCCAGTCACCCCTCGCTCCCCGCGATCAGGGCACCGGCTGCATCACCCGGCGCCTCCCAGCAGCCCGGCCACCCTGGGCCGGCCACAAGGGCCGCTTTGTGCCGGGAGTTGCAGAGCCCGGATCCCGATGCGGGGCTGGCGGCGGAACTCCCCGCGCACTGGGTGCGGGCGCTCGCGGGCTAGGTCAGCAGACGGGCAGGGCTGTTTACACAGGAAGGCTCCTCCTCGCCCGGGAGGGGACCGGGGGCCGACGACAGCCCAGCGGGGCTGCGGCGGGCCGCGCGCGGGGTGGCGCACGCAGTCTGAAAGCCCCCCTCCCGGTCGTCCCCGGCGGCTCGCCACCTGGGGGTGTCCCTGAGGACGCCTTCCACCTTCAAACAACTGCCCTGGCCCCTGCCCCTCCAAGACGCCGGCGGGCGGCTCGAGGCGCCACGAAGTTTCTTTCTGCACAGCGGGCGGCGTGGCTTACCTGGGAGCCGGGGCACGAGCGCGCAAAGCCCGAGGAGGCAGAACAGGAGCGCGGGGGCCCGCGGCATGGTGGGGCGCCCGGCTCAGCGGCTGCGCGGGCGGCGGACTCCGCGGGGGCGTGCGGCCGGGGAGCGGGGGCGGAGGGCCGGGGGCCTCGGCCGGACGGGAGGCGGGGGCGGCTGCTCTGGCCCGCGCCCCGCCGCCACCATCCCTCCCGCAGCGCTCGCCGCCGAGTCCCGGGGCCGCCGCTGCGCCGGCTCGCCGGTCGGGACGCCCGGGGTGTCGCCGCTCGGGACGGCCCCGGCGGGCGGTCTGGGCCGAGGCGAGACAGCAGGCTCCGCGCTGCGGCCGCGACTCTGGCTCCGCGACGCGTCCCGGGCCGAGGCTCCCCCGCGCGCCGGCAAACTCTAGCCAGTCGCCTCCACCCCTTCCCTTCCTTTCCTCGCTCCGGCCCGCCGGGCTCCACTTTGCTCCTCTCCTCACTCCTCCCCTTTTCTCCCTTTCCCGGCCCCCGCCCGGCTGCCACACGGTCCGCTGACGGCAAGGCGGGGCGGGCCGAGCTCCGCCCCTCGCGGGGACCGGCCCGAAACGCGAGGCCGAGGGCGTCCAGGTGGAAGTCGCTTCCGGCGCACCTGGAGGCCGGAGCAGGGGTCTAAATCTCGGGATGGGGTCTGCCGGGCTTTCCTAGCAGCGTGGGCCTGCGGGAAGGCGGCAGGTCACGCTCCATCCGAGAACAGAGATAACTTGGGGTTGCTGAATTTCAGGGGGCGGGGGAAACCGTGCAGTGGCAATCTGGTCTTCCTTCTCAAAGCAGCGCTCGCCCGAGAGACGAAGGCACCGGCGCGTTACCGCGAGGAGAGTCGCTCCATGGGGAACGTGGGGCGTGGAGGCACACCTGAAACACACTCTCCTCTCTTTCAAGTTTTGCCCCTTAACGCGGATTTGAGATTGGTCAATATGTCGCTATTATGCGCTTTTCTTATCTTGATACGCTGGCGGTTTCCGTAAAGCGAAACAAATTAAAAACAGATGCTCAGCCTTTCACCTTATTCTTTATATCTGAGCTGGTTCTAAAATTGACTGTAAGGGGTGGGGTGGGGAGCTTCTCTTAACAGCATGTGCAAAGGACCAGGTGGGCTTGGGCTGTGCCACGTTGAGGGGGTTAAGACGGGAATGGTTTGTAGGCCAGCAAAGAAGAGGCGGTCTTCACGTAGAAGGAGATAACAGTAGAGCAGCCTAACACGTAGAGCAGAAAGAGCACACGGCTAGCCAGACACTGAAATGTAAATACCCTGTTAACTCTTGAAATCCTCTCCCACAACCCTGCTGTTAACCAGGTGAAAAAACTGAGGCCAAGGGATTAACGTGCCAAAAGCCTTGTCCAAAAGTTCAGAGTGCCTTTGACTAGAAACAGAAGCAGCAAAAAAAGCAAAGTGATATGACCTTTGCAGGTCAGGAACCAATCGGACAGATGGCTCTGGAGAGGGAGAGGGAGGGGGAGCAGTTCTAACTAACCAGATTAGGGAGTTTGGAGTTTTAATTGTGCCCTCCCAACCCCACATTCTACCAAGGTGGTGGCCTGATACCAGAGGAAGTCAATTTATTCTTGTGGTACAGTGTGCATAGAAGCCAAGCTCCAAGTTCCACTTGAAAGAGGCTTCCATCCATAAATTGCATGTAAATATCACTGTACTCTAAATATTCCCAGTGTTTATTCTGATGTAAGAGTCATGCTTGTCCTTAAACTTTTTCCAGTAAAATTGGTGCTGCTGGAGCTTCTCCGGGTTTGTCTTGGGTCTTTCTGCCTCAGCTGAATGACCTTGGGGCTACTTCTATCCAAGCTTGAGAGGCAATGATTATAATTAATGGGCAGACAGTAAAAGAGTTTGAACTGAGAGGTGTCAGTGCCGAGTAGTGATTTTCAAAGATTTGTCTCGTAAGGATGTGACAGATAGATTAGATGGAAGGAAAGTTGCAGAAATTGACTAAGTACTGCATTGATAAGTACAATTAAAAACTTGCATTTATCAAGCATCCTCTAAATTTATACCCTGTGGTGTCTGGTATGTGCACCACCTCCCCCACCCCAGCATGGCCCTTCACTATTCAGCCCCAACACACACCTCTGTTTACCTGGACTGCACCTGGAAAGAGCTGTAACCAAATCTGCCCTTCTCCAGTCCCACCCTGGTGGTTTCCAACCTCCCCAGACCTGCCCCAAACCACTGAATCCCAAGTGATGACAACATTCTTCCATGTTTAATTGTCTCAGAACTTGTTTGGAGGTAGGTGCCTCTTCTAATTCCTCCCAAGCTTTTGTTTTCTGTTGTGTGGCTTTTTCTTGTCCAGTCACCCTTCATTCTTTTTACTAGCTACAGTGGAGAAGTAAAGCCTGACATGTTAGTCTCTCAGTCGTAGTCATGTCTGACTGTTTGCTCCCCCGTGGACTATAGCCTGCCAGGCTCTTCTGTCCGTGGNCTTTTGTTTTCTGTTGTGTGGCTTTTTCTTGTCCAGTCACCCTTCATTCTTTTTACTAGCTACAGTGGAGAAGTAAAGCCTGACATGTTAGTCTCTCAGTCGTAGTCATGTCTGACTGTTTGCTCCCCCGTGGACTATAGCCTGCCAGGCTCTTCTGTCCGTGGGATTTTCCAGGCAAGAATACTGGAGTGGGTTGCCATTTCCTTCTCCAGGGAATCTTCCTGACCCAGGGGTTGAACCTGGGCAGATTCTTTACCATCTGAGGCATCAGGGAGAGTGGAAGTGCCCTTCAAATGCTTTGACTTTCTCTGACGAACAAAGTCAGCATGCACTGATGGTCCCTCTCAGGCAGGAGACAAGGCCGTGCTTCCCACAGCCACTGGAATATTAATAGTTTTTTGTTGTGGGTGCCTCCACAACATCCCATTTCTGATCATTGCTGAGCTTCTGGACCCAGAGGAGGCTGCTGGTTGGATTGAGTTTGAGTCTCAAAGTTTGAACATAGATAACCCAGAGGAATTTTATGTTTCTTATTAGTTTTAAAATAAGATTAAAGCCTCAAAAAGTTAAAAATAGAATTACCATATGATCCAGCAACTCCAACTCCCAAATGAATTGAAAGCAAGGCCTCAAACAGATAGTTATACACCCACATTCATAGCAGCAATATCCACAATCACAGGAAGGTGGAGATAATTTGAATATCTGTTAAGAGAGGAATGGATAAATAAAATGTATCTACATACAATGAAATATTCAGTCTTAAAAAGGAATTAAATACTGACACATTATACACAGATGAACCTTGAAAACATTATAGTAAGTGAAATAAACAAGACACAAAAGGACAAATGTAGAATTCTAGTTATATAAGAGACCTAGAATAAATAAATTCATAGCTTCAGAAAGGACAATAGAGGTTACCAGAGGCTGGAGAGAGGGGTGAATGGAAAGTTATTAATGGTACAGAGTTTCAGTTTATACGATGGGAAAGTTCTGAAAATGGATCATGGTGATGGCTGCACAGCATGAGAATATTTAATACCACTGAGCTGTCCACTTAAACCAGTCAATCCTAAAGGAAATCAACCCTGAATATTCATTGGAAAGACTAATGCTGAAGCTGAACCTCCAATACTTTGGCCATCTGATGCGAAGAGCTGACTCATTAGAAAAGACCCTGATGCTGGGAAAGACTGAAGGCAGGAAGAGGAGCGGGTGACGACAGAGAAGGAGATGGCTGGATGGCATCACCAATGCAATTCAATAGACTCGAGTTTGAGCAAGCTCCGGGAGATAGTGAAGGACAGGGAAGCCCGGCGTGCTGCAGTCCACGTGGCCGCAAAGAGTTGGACACGACTGAGCAACTGAACAACAACTTTTGTGTTATCTATATCTTATAATAATTTTTTTTAAAAAACTTGAAATCAGATTAATTAAGACTTTTGGGGCTTCCCTGAAAAAGTCTGCCTGCCAATGCAGAAGACGCAAGATTGATTTCTGGTCTAGGAAAATCCCACATGCCATGGAGCAACTAAGCCTGTGCACCACAACTATTGAGCCTGTGAGCCCAGGAGCTGCAACTGTTGAGCCCATGCTCTGCAACAAGAGAAGCCACTGCAATGAGAAACCTACTCCCCACAACTAGAGAAAAGTCCTCACAGCAACGAATATCCAGCATTGTCAAAAATAAAATTAATTCATTAAAAAGAAAATTTTGTATTTTGAAATTCAGATTTCCATGCTAACTCACTCCCACGGATAAGTTGTCCTATTGTGTAATTCAATCTATAATCCAGGTCAAAAAAATTTCCCTGATATATAGATACCATGTAATATGCAGGGAAAAGAAGTTCAAAGGGGAAAAGAACAATCCTACCGTTTTCACCTTACTTTAGATAATATGCTTAATTTACTCTGCTTTTATAATAGTCATGCCTGGGGCTTGTTACAGTGCTAGAAATGAATGACCTCGAAGACAGAATGTTATCAAATTCTTTTGCAGCAATTGAGAGGACTAAGAAATATGTATAAAATTTTCTTTAATGTTAATATTAGGTTGGTGAAAAGGTAATTGTACTTTCAGACCATGAATTTTAAATCATTATAACTAGGGTCAAACATATCTTTATTAATCAAAATAGGAACCATTACAATCAACACATTTTTGCCAATGAGAAATAAGTACCCATGGCATAAAAATCCATTCTTCAGGATTTGACAAACTCTTGGAAAGTATTTTGTGGTTCTTACTGGTTGTGGAAGCATTTTCCCTGCAAAAAGTTTTCAGGATGCTTGAAGAAGTAGTAGTTGGTTGGTGAGAGGTCAGGTGAATATGGCAGATAAGGCAAAACTTCATAGCCCAATTCATTCAACTTCTGAAGCATTGATTGTGATGTGCAGTTGGGCATTGTGGGAGAGAAGAATTGGGTCCATTCTGTTGATCATTGCAGACGTTGCAGTTTTCAGTGCATCTCATCAATTTGCTGAACATACTTCTCAGGTATAATGATTTTGCCAGGATTCAGAAACCTGTAGTGGCTCAGACCAGCAGCATACCACCAAACAGTGACCCATGACCCTTTTTTTTGGTACAAGTTTGGCTTTAGGAAGTGCTTTGGAGCTTCTTCTTGGTCCAACCTGAGCTGGTCGTCACAGGTTGTTGTATAAAATCCACTTTTTCGTTGCATGTCATAATCCAGTCGAGAAATGGTTCATTGTTGTTCTATAGAATAAGAGAAGACAAAACTTCAAAACAATTTTTTTGAATTTAAAAGTGGGTGCACTTATCAAGCTTTTTCACTTTTCCAATTTGCTTCAAATACTGAATGACCTCAGAGTGGTTAATGTTGAGTTCTTCGCCAACTTCTCATGTAGTTGTTAGAGGATCAGCTTCGATGATGGCTTTCAGTTGGTCGTTATCAACTTCTGATGGCCGGCCTCTGTCAGCCACTGTCCTCATCTTCTAGGTTCTTTTTGTTGCCTTTGCAAAACTTCTTGAACCACTACTACACTGTAGGTTCATTAGCAGTTCCTGGGCCAAATGCGTTGTTGATATTGCAGTTGTCTCTGCAGCTTTACGACATATTTTGAACTCAAATAAAAAGATTGCTTGAATTTGCTTTTTTCTAACATTATTTCCCTATTCTAAAATAAATATAAGATAAACAGCAATAAGTCATTAGCAAAAAAAATAAAGCACAAGAAATGTGCGTTAAAATGATGTATGACATGACTGCATTTAAAAATGTATTCCAATATCAAACAGCAAAATTCAACAATGCAAAACCACAATTACTTTGCATCAACTTAATAATTAACTGTTTTTTTTTTTTGGTCCATGCTGCACGGCATGTGGGATCTCAGTTTCCTGACCAGGGATTGACCCAGGCCATAGCAGTGAAAGGCCTGAATCCTAACAGCTAGATTACCATGGAATTCCCTTTTTATTTTAAAAATATAAAATTATATTCCTTTATATAAGAAAATGTTTTTTATAGATTTTTCTACTTCTATGTGAAATCATCCTGGTTAGGCAAAAGCACTCCCCAGGGCAGCCCATACAGGACTGCCGAGGACAGACCTAAAGGCACCATCCACGTGATAAATGAACAAAAGAGATGGGCAAATGACAGGCCATGAGAAGCACAGCAAGTTCCATTTTGGTGAAAATAGCCTGTTATGTTAATTGACATGTAGTTGATCTCAGTAGTTCTTGTTTGTTTATTTTGAGGTTAAGGACACACATTGCGGTTATGCCAAGGCTCAGATGGGTGGAATTTCATATTGAGAGACAGAAAATAAAACAGTCTCGATGGAAAATTTCAGCAGTGAGCTAAAGTATTTCTGTTTGTTGTTTTTAATGTACAAATATAGTTTTAAGGCATAGAAACATCAAATTTCTCTGAAGCCATTAAACTTATTTATGGAGATAGCACACCCTTGATACGTAAGTCATGTTTTTTCAACCTCTCTGTTCATGGAATTATCAATTATGAAAATGCTCATGAATTATTACATCTTTCTGTGAGCAATTTTTTGAAGGTTAGTTTTGAAAATATTTTTAAGATTATATATTCCAGAGGGAATGTATGTTTTCCAGCTTTCATGAACTGAGATATTTTAAAACAATATCCATTAGTTTAGTTACTGTAAAAGTGATATTTTTCAATGAATTTTGACATGTCTGTTTCTTTTTTAGAAAACTTAAAAAAAAAAAATTGTTTGTAGGACTTAGACCTAGAGGAGATTGTTGGAGTCTTTCTATAAATGCCCTTTTTCCACTCGAGCAAAGCCATTACAATTCGTTTCTGTTTTCCTAGAAGTTATCTCACACCACCTAAAGGGCACAGATGGTTTTCCAGTTACTTAAAACTACAATGAATAAAGACAAATACACACACACACACACACACTCTCTCTCTCCTTTTTAATTAGTCATATCTAGGGACTTCTAGTATAAATGCCAGGAAAAAAGGAGTGAGTAAGGAATTGGGAAGGGGCACAGAATAGGTAATGGTCCATGCAGATGTGGCCTGGGAAGAAATGCGACAAAATGAGGATATAGGAGAGAGGGCAGTGAACACAAATACTTGAGGTATGCCAACACAAGAACTTGGGAACGCTCTTGGAAGCCCAGCCAGCATTCTGCCTCGGCCAGTAGAGGACCACTTTTTTTGTAATCCTCCTTTTCACTTACAACCCCTTCCTTGCCGTCCCCTACTTCCATCTTGCCTTTCTCTTCTGCCTTGTCAGCTGTATCAGTGGTCCTTCAGGGAATGCTGGAGCTAGGAATTCAGCCACTTTTTAAAAGGTAGGACTTCTGACCCCTACCCCATTCGGGGGGCCAAGTTCAGGAGTATGATGGGGAGTGGAGGCTGCGCTGCTACTCAATGACCGGGTCTGCAGAAGTCAAGAGCCAGTAGCCCTGCAAGAAGCCTCCAGCCCAGGACCCAGCTTTGACCATGTACAGGGCTACTGCCCCTTTGGTAGACTATAGCTCTTCATATTTAATTGCTAGTGGAGCAAAACTATACATCTGAACTTGTAAGAATTCAGTTTCAATCCTCAGTGCCATCAACTAGCTGGGCAACTGTGTGAGCACCTGCCCCTCCCTGGACTTCAGTTAGCTCACTTGGAAAGCAAAGGATCTGATCCATGCCAGCACTGGCTCTATAATTACTGCCTGTGAACTCACATGTGTTTGGCACTTGGCAGCAGGCTCTGGTTTACATAACCTGTTCTACCAACTAAAAATTGTCCTGCAGAAAAACCACTGCCCTTTAACAGGATGCAGGACCTGGTTGAACACATTCTTTACATGGGAAGATTGTGAGAACCTATCTTGAGAGTGAACTCTAAAAAGGACCACTTCACCTCTTTAAGGGATAGCCCCCCACCAGCTCCCTGGCTAGTCTACTCTGGTTATTTAATCATCAATCACAGCACATTCTTTGTGCCATGTAACCCAAGTTCCTTCTTTGGTAGTTTCTTCCCTAGCCTCGCTAGAGATTGGTCACTATCTGCTCCAACATTTCAGAGACCATACAATAAAACACAATGCCTGCAGTACCCACCAGAGGTTCCTCCAAGGGTCAACTCAATATTCAGACTCAAGCCTTCTGGAGGCCACATGTGGCTTTAGTCAAGAAGATGTAGGGAAGAGCTAGCCAGCCTGGCACCATCAAGGATTCGTCTCATGGGAACTCAGCCCTCAGTCTAGTGCAGCACTCATCTCGGGTGTAGGAGGTGAGAGCATGGTTGCACAGATGTAGGTGCCTCCCCAGCTTAGAAGACATTATATTTGGTAGTAATTCCAGGAGAATAGTTTCTAGGTTCCTCCCAAAGACAAGCACAATTCAAAAAGTCACCACATTCAGAGAGGCTCAAAGAATGGCTCCTAGTCAAGTATTTACAGTTCAGTTAGGTATTTATAGAACAAATCAATGTTGTAAAACATACCTCATTCTCCCCCATTTGGACACTGGGGCTTTGGAGAAGTAATGATAAGTGATAGAGCCAAGATCTCCTTACTCCAAGGGCCATAGCTCCTTCTATTCTATCACAGCTGCCTCATTTGAACGGAACTCTGATCTTCACTATGACGATGGCCTAGTCTTAATTTGAGTGTACTTAAAAGAAATATATCTTAATATTTTCTGAAGTGCAATGTAATCTCGTGTGCTTAGTCCCTCAGTCATGTCTGACTCTTTGCAACTCCGTAGTCTGCAGTCTGCCAGGCTCCTCTGTCCATGGGGATTCCCCAGGCCAGAATACTGGAGTGGGTTACCATGCCCTCTTCCAGGGGATTTTCTCAGCCTAGGGATCAAATCCAGGTCTCCTGCACTGCGGGTGGGTTCTTTACCGTCTAAGCCACCAGGGAAGCCCAATGTTATCTCATAATTGGTCTTATTTGTGATCATTTCAGGGGGTATTTACATGCAGGTTAAATTAGTAAATACATCTGAAAACAGCTGGCACACAGTGGGCTTTGAACACATGTTCAAATGTGTTCAAATATGTTCAACACATGCTAAATGTTCATTGAATCTGCCTTGTACTTCATAAATTGGGTCCCCACATGATTTCTTGGGACCACAGTTTTGACCCACTAGTCTTCTGAGACATGTTATACAGGGTGGCCATCCAGGATCACAGCAAACTTTTCATTACATGGAGCTCTATACTTTATAACTACCCTAATAACGTTCATCCCCAAACAACAACTACCAGCGAGCACAGGGTCTTCTACCCTTAGGTCAATAGGCTGCAATGCAGTTAGCTGTGGAGCGTTGTGTCTCCCAAACCATGCTTTCCAAGTGCAGCTGAAGGACAAACCCAACTGGACACAAAGCAGGAAACCCACGAGCTATAACTTGAGCTAGCTGGGCTCCCTCCTTCCAAAGGGACCAGGGAGGGCATTGTAAGTGTCTCCACACAAGAAGGACTTCAGTGAACGCCTGAGTGGATATTGCCGTTCAGCCTTCTCTTCAAGAAAAGCAGGCAGGGAACATAGCTGGTGTAACTGAAAGGTCACCACGCCAGGAGTCGGTGATTAAACAACACAAAGAAGACCCATCCTAACCTGGCCTGATGCTCGCCCTCATAAACACATTCTCACCTTCGCACATCAGGCTTCTTCTCTTAGAAGGCTGTATCCTTGATCTTCCCAACTAATAAACCCGACTCATCTTTCCATACCCGGTTCAAGCCTTCCAGAACTGATGTTTGTAAGAATGTTTTCCTCCATGTTCTGAAAAGGCTTGGTCCTTGCTTCATCAGATAAGTTGAATTTGAAATTTTTGCGTATGGCATGACGGACTCTCTGCCTTAACTGAGAATTAAGAGTAGGCTCTTAAAATGTATTTGTGGGATGAAAAACAAGGTGAAGAGCATAGGGAACTATATTCAGTATCCTGTACTCAACCATAATGGAAAAGAATGTGTAAAAGAAAATCACTTTGCCGTACAGCAGAAAGTAGCACAACACTGTAAATCAACTATAATTTAATAAAATGTAAAAAATTATTTGTGGAATGACTCATTAATTTAACAAATATTTACTGAGTGTATGCTTTGTGCGAGAGATTGCTCTAGGTTAAGGATGGAATGGCGATAGTTATGAAGAATCCTGAAGGGTGAGAAAATGTAAGGTAAAGGGAGGGAGAGGAACCGAGGCAGGCGAGCTGCTCACAAAGCACCCATTTCCTGGTCTTCTTGCCTGTGTAGCTCTGCGATGTTCCTCTGCCTTCCTTGGTGTGCTGAGTGTAGTTATCTGACTGGGTTCTAAGCCAGTGTGATGTGGGAAGAAATGAAAGGTATTAACACCAGATCCGACCCATGAAAGTCTCTGTTGCATGATCCTTCACACTCTTTCCCTTGCCAGTGTATTGATGCAATGAGTATGGCGTGACCTTGAGAAACATTCAAAATGAGCCATAGCAGGAAGGAGCCTGGATCACCACTTAGAGGAGAGTAGAGAGGGCTCACAGGAGCCCCAGGAGCAAAACTAGGTGCCTCTGAGCTATCAGGCAGTCAAAAAAAAGTCTACTTGTGTTGACTCTTTTAAGCGTTTATGTTTTTTTTTTTTTTTAAGCATGAGACTTAAAATAATAACAATAGAAAATTTTAAAGCATTAGTTCAAAATGATAGATGTTCTATTGTGGAATGAGAATTATGTACCATTTAGAGGGTATTGTATAAGTTAATTCTCAAGAAAATGGTAAAGCTGGTAAGTTAGGGCTGGTTAAGAGAGGTTTTCTGTTATGGTCTAAGCTTTTTTTTAAAAAAAAATCAAATACCTCAAAAGTGTCATTACAGACAGACATTTGGACAATCAACCCTATTATAATCCAGAGACTTCTCCTGATGTTTTTCCCTAATTCTGTTCTTTGCATCCATAGTCCAGTATATTCTTTGCTCTAGGATGTTAGTTCCCTGAAATAGAGGCTCCATTCTTTCACTCAGTGAGTTTTGTTGAGGACCTTTTACATACCAGAGAAACAAGACAGAGGGGTTTTCCCCAGAAGCTCAGGAGCAAAGAAGGATTGGTTGATAAAGGTGGTACCAAGGGGCGGGTGGGGACAGCAGTGGTCAGTGTCAACCCTCTTGGACCCCATCAAGAAGTTATTGTTTCCAGCATAAGGAAAGAAGCCTCAAAGACTCCTCCGTCACCACAGATGGGCAGGATACCACAGCTGGGCAGAGAGAGTGCACAGAGTTTTCACTAGAGAGATACTGGAGGCCCTGTGGCCAGACTAGAAGACCACAGCCACAGCTGGGGTCATCAGTAATCCACAGCAGGCATTCTGTATGTGGTTTTAGATGAATTACTTTAATGGAGAGAATACTTTCTGAAATCTGAACAATTGTATAAGGATAGAACTTTCATTTTTTATAATAAAGGCCCATTAGCCCATATGCTCCAGGAAGTCCTGTTTGTATCTGGCACCAGGCCTAGTAAATATAGGACACTCTTAGTTTCAAATACTATGTGTATGAATCACTGAAACAGCCTACATATGTTAATATTGCATGCATGCTAAGTTGCTTCAGTTGTGTCCAATTCTGCGAACCCCTGGACTGTAGCCCGCTAGGCTCCTCTGTCCATGGAATTTCCCAGCAAGAATAGTGGAGTGGGTTTCCATTTCCTCCTCCGGGGGATCTTGCTGACCCAGGAATTGAACCCATGTCTTGTAAGTCTCCTGCACTGGCAGACAGGTTCTTTACCACCAGCTCCACCTGGGAAGCCCCTATGTTAATATTTTGGCATTAATGACAGAAAGGTAGACTCTGGAGTCAGATTACCTGGGATTTAAGCCCAACTGGGCTTCCCTGGTAGCTCAGCTGGTAAAGAATCCACTTGCAATGTAGGAGACCCTGTTTCAATTCCTGGGTCAGCAAGATCCGCTGGAGAGGGGATAGGCTACCCACTCCAGTATTCTTGAGTTTCCTTGGTGGCTCAGGTGGTAAAGAATCCACTTGCAATGAGGGGTCATTGGGTTTGATCCCTGGGTTGAAAAGATCCCCTGCAGGAGGGCATGGCAATCCACTCCAGTACTCTTGCCTGGAGAATCCTCATGGACAGAAGAGCCTGGCAGGCTACAATCCATGAGGTCACACAAACCTGAGTTTGATCCCTCCGTTGGGAAGATCCCCTGAGGGAGGGCATGGCAACCCATTCTAGTATTCTCTCCTGGAGAATCCCCATGGACAGAGGAGCCTGGCGGGCTCCATGTAGTTCATGGGGTTGCAAAGAGTCAGCTACAACTGAGTGACTACACAGAGCACAGCAGTACTAACACAGTGCTAATTACTACCTGTACAGCTTTGGACAAGTTTCTGGCCTCTCTTTCCCCAACTAGTGAACAAGGGTAATAACAGCATGACTTCACAGTTGTGAGAATTTAAGAATTGTGCCTAGCATATATTCACTTCAGTTGCTCAGTTGTGTCCGACTCTTTGCAACCCCATGAATCACAGCATGCCAGGCTTTCCTGTCCATCACCAACTCCCGGAGTTCACTCAAATTCACGTCCATTGAGTCTGTGATACAATCCAGCCATCTCATCCTCTGTCATCCCTTTCTTCTCCTGCCCCCAATCCCGTCTCTACCAATGAGTCAACTCTTCACATGAGGTGGCCAAAGTACTGGAGTTTCAGCTTCAGCATCAGTCCTTCCAATGAACACCCACCCAGGACTAATCTCCTTTAGGATGGGCTGGTTGGATCTCCTTGCAGTCCAAGGGACTCTCAAGAGTCTTCTCCAACACCACAGTTCAANAAGGAAATCAACCCTGAATATTCATTGGAAGGACTGATACTGAAGCTGAAGCTCCAATACTTTGGCCATGACTGAGCAACTGAACAACAGCAAGTATCCGTCCAACCTTCACCACCATCAAGATAATGAGCATACTCTTCGAGGCTGAACTGAGAGCCTCCTGCTTTATACTGTTTTATAACTATTTAATATTCTATGCCAGGCATTGTGCTGGGTGAGAAAGAAACACAGACTTACCTAGTGCAGGACCTCTTTCCTGGAGAAGTGAGTTCCAGGTCTCAGTTGACACAGGGAGGCAATACTTCTACTTAAGTTAGAGGGCTGTGTAGAGAAGAGGAGGATTAGAGAAAGTTGGTCAAAGGAGATGGTGGTTTAGCTGTTCTAGACAGATGGAGGTATATGTTAGGCAGTTGAAGGAAAGGGGTGTGTCAAGTGTAGGAGACAGCATAGGCCAAAAGTGGAGGCAGAAGGAGGTGGCATGTTTAGGGAGCTGCTGGTGTACCAGTGTTAGTGCACTGCTGGGGAGGGGGAGAGGCGTCGGATGGGGAGGAGTGGCAAAGCTGGAGCTGTTGGTGCCATAGCAGGAGTGATAAAGGAACCACAAAGAGACTGACTGATTCTCTGTGCTTCATTCTCTCAGTGCAGAACCCCTGAGAGCCCTAACCAAGGAAGTGCCATGATCAAACTCACATCTTAGAAAGTTCATTCTGACAGCCCTCTAGTGTTGCAGGACAGGCAGTTAGTAGACCTTTGCAGAAGTCCCAGTGAGCAGAAGCAAATGAATTATAGCATACTATACAAGAATCAAAAGCAACTTTGGAGGCAAGAGCCATTTTCATAAACATTATACACATATGTATATTCACACAATAGCAATGAAAGTCTCCCAAGAATGAATGTACTCAGGTCCATGAAGCCCAGAGTTTTGAATTGCCCAGGACCTTTGAGAAGTGATGGAAATGGACATAGTGTAGTGAAGAGGGTCATGAGACAGGTGAGACTCTTAGAGTAGAAGTTCAAATAGCCTACTTTTAGCACTAAATCCAGAATCATCTTCAAATGTAAAGGAGGTAACAGGCATGTCAGAACTAGAGTCTGTGATGACAAGTCACAGTTGTTCAGTCGCTAAGTCATGTCTGATTCTCAGCAACTCAATGGACTGCAGCACAGTAGGCTCCCCTGTCCACTGTCTCCAAGAGCCTGCTCAAACTCATGTCCATAGAGTTAATGATGACATCCAACCATCTCATCCTTTGTCGCCCCCTTCTCCTGTTGCCCTCAATCTTTCCCAGCATCAGGGTCATATCCAATGACTTGGTTCTTCACATCGGGTGGTCAGAGTACTGGAGCTTCAGCTTCAGCATCAGTGCTTCTAATGAATGTTCAGGGTTGATTTCCTTCAGAANACCATCTCATCCTTTGTCGCCCCCTTCTCCTGTTGCCCTCAATCTTTCCCAGCATCAGGGTCATATCCAATGACTTGGTTCTTCACATCGGGTGGTCAGAGTACTGGAGCTTCAGCTTCAGCATCAGTGCTTCTAATGAATGTTCAGGGTTGATTTCCTTCAGAATTGACTGGTTTGATCTCCTTGCTGTCCAAGGAACTCTCAAGAGTCTTCTCTAGCACCACAGTTCAAAAGTATTAACTCTTTGGTGCTCAGCCTTCTTTATGGTCCAACTCTCACATCTCTACATGACTACTGGAAAAACCATAGTTTTGACTTATACACACCTTTGTTGGCAAAGTGATGTCTCTGCTTTTTAATATCCTGTCTAGGTCTGTCATAGCTTTTCTTCTAAGAAGGAAGCGTCTTTTAGTTTCATGGCTGCAATCACCATTCGCAGTAATTTTGGAGCCCAAGAAAATAAAGTCTGTCACTTTTTTCATTTCCTCCCAATCTATTTGCCATGATGTGATGGGGTCAGATGCCATGATCTTCATCTGTTGAATGTTGAGTTTTAAGCCAGCTTTTTCACTCTTCTCTTTCACTTTCAAGAGGGTCTTTAGTTCCTTTTCACATTCTGCCATTAGGGTGGTATCATCTGCATATCTGAGGTTGTTGATATTTCTCCCCGCAACCTTGATTCCCTCTGTTGATTCATCCAGACTGGCATTTTGCATAATGTATTCTGCATATAAGTGAAATAAGCAGGGTTACAATAAGCCTTGATGTACTCCTTTCCCAATTTTGAACCAGTCTGTTGTTCCATGTCCAGTTCTAACTGTTGCTTCTTGACCTGCATACAGATTTCTCAGGAGGCAGGTAAGATGGTCTGGTATTTCCATCTCCTTAAGAATTTTCCCAAATTTGTTGTGATCCACATAGTCAAAGGTTTTAGTGTAGTCAACGAAGCAGATGTTTTTCTAGAATTCTCTTGCTTTTTCTATGATACAGAGGATGTTGGCAATTTGATCCCTGGTTCCTCTGCCTTTTCTAAATCCAGCTTGACCATCTGGAAGTTCTCTGTTCATGTACTGTTGAAGCCTCGCTTAAAGGATTTTGAGCATTACCTTGCTAGTATGTGAAATGAGCGCAATTGTATGGTAGTTTGACAAGTTACAGTGGTCAGTCAAAACTCATTGATTGATAACAGATGTTTTTACTGTGGGCATTAATAGCACACATAAGTGTGTTTCTTTTATTCTGTTTTTCAGTTAGCCTTGACAACATAAGAGTAAACACAAGCTGTATAGATGAGGCTGCTTTCACCTGCAAAAAGAGAAATAATTACTCAAACTAGCCTAAAAGTAAAATCTAAAGCCCTCAGGTATGGTCTGATTAGAGTACCAGCTCCATTTTCCCTTGATTCTCTCAGTTTTGCCCTCATGTGTCAGTTCAGCAAAACCAAAGCAGTTCAAGACCTCATACCTCAATCCCACTGTCCAGAACTCTCTCCTCCCACAAGTCTCCTACCAACATTTAAGCTTTATTCTAATTGTATCCACTTAGGCCATGTGCTCACTAAGTTGATCACTGTGGCAAGGCAGCATGGGATTCCACTGAAAGCCTTGGGCCCACCAAGGCCTACATTTGAAGCTGAGAGTCGGGGAGTTGGATCAATCCCATTTAAAATGCTCGGTTGCTTCATAATGGGAGAGTAGTGGGATATGCAGGGGAAGAAGCCAGAAGTGTCTACTCTATGATAAAAAAAGTTACCTTGGGTAGGGACTTCTCTGGTGGTTCAGTGATTAAGAATCTGCCTTCCAATGCAGGGGGTGACGGTTTGACTGGTCAGGGAATTGAAATCCACATACCACAGTGAAACTAAGCCAGCGCACCACAACTTCTGAGCCCACATGTCCTAGAGCCTGCGTTCCACAAGAGAAGCCCATGCACTGCAATAAAAACCCAGTGCCGCCAAATTTTTTATTTTTAAATTACCTTGGGTAATCCAACTGCGCCTAATGACCAGATGTTAATCAATTCGGTTTACCACGTGTCAGGTTTGCTATTAAAAGTGAAACTTAACCGCCCTTTGCGTCACCCCAGGTCCCAAACACAAGGAAGGACACCATCTATTAAAGGCACTTTATTTGTTGTCTTTTATAGTTAACAGTCAAGAACAAATAATAATAATAATAAAAAATAACTTGCACAGAGACAGGACATTAGACATAAGCAAGGATACTGTTGACATTAAAGAAAGACTGTGCTTGAGGTGACTGCCCCCACTCTTGGCTGTGTGTTTGCTGGTGGCCGCTGCTGAGCCTCTAAGAGAAGGCTGATACTTTGGTGAAGTACCTCTGGAATCTGTATCACAAGGCTCAGGGGACATTTCCAGTCCAGGCCTTCTAGTTGACATTAAGAAGGTCCTGCATTGCCAGTAACTGCTCCTCAAAAACTAAGAGACATGTCTCTTTTTCTGTGCCCTGGGTGTGAGGCCAGGTCACAAACTCCCAGCAGGGAAATAAAATCCCTATATTTGAGGAACAGAAGTAGCATCTCTGTTTTAACTTGCTAGAGAATGAATTTAAGCACCTTGAAGGATGGTATCTCCTCCCATTGCCTGGGACCTCCATAGCTGGTGTGTAAGAGTCTTCCAAAATTAGGCCACTTATCTGCAGTGTATCAACTCCAAGCAACCTTCTTCTAGACTCTTGCGGGAATGAATAATCCTGGGGAACTTCCTTCTAGATAGGAAATGGTTACTGTTGCCCCACCAGAAAGAAAAACTAACCACTGTCCTGACTGGAGCAAATCAACTATCTTGCAAATGCTCACAGTATCCATATGCATTTAATTTCATAGGTACTTAGCAAACAAGCTGTATTCATCGTAAATAGTCACAACTTCCATTCAGAGAGGCTAGATGTTGGATGGAAGAGAAGTACCAAAGGCCAGATCTTCAAGGCTGCTCCCTTCTCCATCAGTCTTTTGAACATTCAAAATAAAATCTCATATGTTAGGTTGTGGGGCTGTAGATGGATCCAAATTCTTACAAAATTCTAGACAAAATGAGAGAGGGGAGGGGAACTCTTAGAAAAGTATTCCAACAGAAATGTATAAGAAAATTTAGTTTCATAAGTGATTAACATTGTTTTAAATGTTATTTGAATAATATTATTCAAATAGGCCTTTATGCAGTTTGGCTTATTTGATCTTTATCCTCTGAAGTAGGCTTCATTTAGTCCACTTCACAGATGAGTTACACTAACCCAAAGAAGTCAAATAACCTGTCAGAGATCACACAGCTCGGAGCAGGAAGGGCCAGACTGTGAACCAGGTCTGTCAGATTCTAAATCCCATGCGTACTCAGCCACTAAAGGCCTTTCTCCAGAGGCAATACTTGAAGTAAGCATTCCACCAGTGTGGAGGAAGGGAGGCTTGAAGTGAGTTCAACGGCAGGTTCACCTCAGGCAGGACCAACAGGCATCCATGGGACATCCATTCTCGACTACTGCTGACTGGACCCTGTGTCCAACCCCAAGTGGCNACCAGTGTGGAGGAAGGGAGGCTTGAAGTGAGTTCAACGGCAGGTTCACCTCAGGCAGGACCAACAGGCGTCCATGGGACATCCATTCTCGACTACTGCTGACTGGACCCTGTGTCCAACCCCACGTGGCCCACTTTGAGCCAATCACCCCTTCACGCACACATGAAACACTCAGAGTCCCTGATGAGAGGAAAATCAACCGTGAGATTTTAAAATAAAATGATCCAGATTTTCCCAGAATAGTCAAAGTGCGTTAAGACTCTCAAAGGATGACCTGCTCACCCGGGCCACCCGCAGAAGCTGAGCTCAAATCTGGGAAGCGGGGAGGCTGTGACCCCTTCCCCGGCCCTTCTCCCAACCTCCTAGGTCCTCCTCCTCCTGGGCCTCTCTTTCTTCCCTCCTGGGATGCCTCACCCCTCCTTCTTCCTCTTTCTCCCCACTCTTCCTCTTTCAAACAAGTCATTTCCTCCTTGCCTCTTCTGCTGCCCCCTCCTCTTCTCCTTTGCCTCCTGTCTTGTCACTCCTTGCAGGAGTCTCTCCTGAAAGGCTTTCTCCTTTCAGTATTTCATTCAGTCACACTGAGCAATGCCAGCTAAAATTCTCTAATACAAGTCTCAGGAGAACAAACTATTCACCTTGAAAGTCCTCCCAAGGGAAAGAAAATATTATCAGCCTCACTTGTTACTTTAGAAGTTGACCAGGTTGCCTTGTGGTCTGGGTGGGGAGGAGAGGAGAGATTTGCCTTTATGTGGGCTGCCTGGAAAGGATCCATGTAAACAGACCCACGCTTGCATCCAATAGTCCTTCCCAGGCCAGACCTAGGCTGGGTCCCAGGGCCTTCAGCAGTCTAGGAATTATCACAACCACTGGAGTTATGGCCCAAGAATTGTATAATTTAAAGAGACATTAAGGGCATCTGAATTAAGCTTTCGTTTTTACAGCTGAGGAAATAGATAGTGAGAGAAATTAAGTGGTGTGTCTAAAGTCACATAGATGGTCAGTATTAGGGACCTACTGGTGGCTAATTATAATAGCTTCCTGATGAAAAATAAAAAAGGTCTACTGGGCAGCCAGGGCTGCTGCTGATATAGTAGCCAGGTCCCAAGTCTGCCCTGGGGCATTTCACTTAACAAAGGCAAGTGGAAAGCACATAATACTCACCTAATAGTCTGGTCGGGGTAGAATGCCGTGCCTTGTGTAGGGGTTCTGGGGCTCGTTGTCTTTGGGCAGGTTCACCCTGATCTTAGGGAAGATGCGCCCCTCCGCTCCTAGATTGCTAAAGCCAGTCTCCTTGAGTCTCAGATTTTGAGAGTCCTTCTCAATCAAGGTCTCTTCCTCTATATCCTTGCCTTTTTTCTTTAACCTGTCATTGGTAACAGAAATTAGGATCTGACAGCGCTGGCAAGTTCCTTGAAGCAAATGCTAATATTCTTTTTTCAATATTTAAAATTTAAAAATAATTTCAAATTTACATGTAAGTTACAAAAAAAAAAATTACACAAAGCTCCCATACGTCTGTCACCCAGAGTCCCCAACTGTTAGCACTGCTGAACCATTTAAGAATAAGCTACAGGCCTGATATTCGTTACTGGTAATACTTCAGTACCTCACTCAGTGTAGATTCCCTGACTCTCCTCATAAGCTCCATGTAACCATCAAAACCAGAACATTACCCTGATCCAACATCGCCATCTATTAATGATTTTGCCTGTCATATTACATTTTGCTAATAATGTTAGTATTCTTCAGTGTGCCTTTGAATTACTTATGGAAATGATAGTAAAAGTTAAAGAAAAAGGATGATTTGTGATATAGTTTTTCGTTCAAGCAAAGTCAATTCTATAGAAGCACTTCAATGAAGAAGATGAGTTCAAGGCATAAAGGTCTTAAGGAGAAATAGAAGTTTCCCAGGATCTGCTGCGAGCCCTCAAGGACCTCAGTGCCAAGTGGAANATCCATGGGACATCCATTCTCGACTACTGCTGACTGGACCCTGTGTCCAACCCCAAGTGGCCCACTTTGTGCCAATCACCCCTTCACGCACACATGAAACACTCAGAGTCCCTGACGAGAGGAAAATCAACCGTGAGATTTTAAAATAAAACGATCCAGATTTTCCCAGAATAGTCAAAGTGCGTTAAGACTCTCGAAGGATGACCTGCTCACCCGGGCCACCCGCAGAAGCTGAGCTCAAATCTGGGAAGCGGGGAGGCTGTGACCCCTTCCCCGGCCCTTCTCCCAACCTCCTAGGTCCTCCTCCTCCTCGGCCTCTCTTTCTTCCCTCCTGGGATGCCTCACCCCTCCTTCTTCCTCTTTCTCCCCACTCTTCCTCTTTCAAACAAGTCATTTCCTCCTTGCCTCTTCTGCTGCCCCCTCCTCTTCTCCTTTGCCTCCTGTCTTGTCACTCCTTGCAGGAGTCTCTCCTGAAAGGCTTTCTCCTTTCAGTATTTCATTCAGTCACACTGAGCAATGCCAGCTAAAATTCTCTAATACAAGTCTCAGGAGAACAAACTATTCACCTTGAAAGTCCTCCCAAGGGAAAGAAAATATTATCAG
Organism: Neotragus moschatus; assembly: GCA_006410615.1. Classification (NCBI taxonomy): domain Eukaryota; kingdom Metazoa; phylum Chordata; class Mammalia; order Artiodactyla; family Bovidae; genus Neotragus; species Neotragus moschatus. The sequence goes on from SJYA01000375.1 coordinate 1,555,577, forward strand.
CCTCACTTGTTACTTTAGAAGTTGATCAGGTTGCCTTGTGGTCTGAGTGGGGAGGAGAGGAGAGATTTGCCTTTATGTGGGCTGCCTGGAAAGGATCCATGTAAACAGACCCATGCTTGCATCCAATAGTCCTTCCCAGGCCAGACCTAGGCTGGGTCCCAGGGCCTTCAGCAGTCTAGGAATTATCACAACCACTGGAGTTATGGCCCAAGAATTGTATAATTTAAAGAGACATTAAGGGCATCTGAATTAAGCTTTCGTTTTTACAGCTGAGGAAATAGATAGTGAGAGAAATTAAGTGGTGTGTCTAAAGTCACATAGATGGTCAGTATTAGGGACCTACTGGTGGCTAATTATAATAGCTTCCTGATGAAAAATAAAAAAGGTCTACTGGGCAGCCAGGGCTGCTGCTGATATAGTAGCCAGGTCCCAAGTCTGCCCTGGGGCATTTCACTTAACAAAGGCAAGTGGAAAGCACATAATACTCACCTAATAGTCTGGTCGGGGTAGAATGCCGTGCCTTGTGTAGGGGTTCTGGGGCTCGTTGTCTTTGGGCAGGTTCACCCTGATCTTAGGGAAGATGCGCCCCTCCGCTCCTAGATTGCTAAAGCCAGTCTCCTTGAGTCTCAGATTTTGAGAGTCCTTCTCAATCAAGGTCTCTTCCTCTATATCCTTGCCTTTTTTCTTTAACCTGTCATTGGTAACAGAAATTAGGATCTGACAGCGCTGGCAAGTTCCTTGAAGCAAATGCTAATATTCTTTTTTCAATATTTAAAATTTAAAAATAATTTCAAATTTACATGTAAGTTACAAAAAAAAAAATTACACAAAGCTCCCATACGTCTGTCACCCAGAGTCCCCAACTGTTAGCACTGCTGAACCATTTAAGAATAAGCTACAGGCCTGATATTCGTTACTGGTAATACTTCAGTACCTCACTCAGTGTAGATTCCCTGACTCTCCTCATAAGCTCCATGTAACCATCAAAACCAGAACATTACCCTGATCCAACATCGCCATCTATTAATGATTTTGCCTGTCATATTACATTTTGCTAATAATGTTAGTATTCTTCAGTGTGCCTTTGAATTACTTATGGAAATGATAGTAAAAGTTAAAGAAAAAGGATGNGTGTAGATTCCCTGACTCTCCTCATAAGCTCCATGTAACCATCAAAACCAGAACATTACCCTGATCCAACATCGCCATCTATTAATGATTTTGCCTGTCATATTACATTTTGCTAATAATGTTAGTATTCTTCAGTGTGCCTTTGAATTACTTATGGAAATGATAGTAAAAGTTAAAGAAAAAGGATGATTTGTGATATAGTTTTTCGTTCAAGCAAAGTCAATTCTATAGAAGCACTTCAATGAAGAAGATGAGTTCAAGGCATAAAGGTCTTAAGGAGAAATAGAAGTTTCCCAGGATCTGCTGCGAGCCCTCAAGGACCTCAGTGCCAAGTGGAAGGATGTGAGGTGAGGGAGGCACTTGCCTCCCTGCCAGTTAACTCTGATCGTGACCATTCTTTCCTTCTGGCACACAGTCACCAACAGGGCTGCTCTGTCAGAGTGGGTGGTAGGGCCAGAGGCATCCGTAAAGGCCACAGGGCCGTCCAAGGGTGACTCTCAGACACTGGGGTGTTGTAAAGGAAGACCCACTCACCTGCTGACCCTGATAGCCAGCCTAGCCCACCACAGAGTTCCTCCCTGTGACAACACTCCTGTCTAAGGTGGCTGAGAAGAGGCTCCCTTCCCTTGGGAGTGGGCAAGAAATTCTAATTCTTGGAGGGCTTTGGGAGCAATGAATCCAAGGCTGAGCTAAGGGCAAAACCAGGCTCTGCAGCAGGAAGAGGGAACTGAGAACCAAGGCTCTTCTGGGACACAACTCTATTGCAGCCCCGGAGGGCCCTGGAGACCATGGCAGTGAGCCGGTCCACCGTGGAGGAGGCAGCCTTGCTCCAGAGCTGAATGTCCTGGCCTCCCTCCCGCTGGGAAAGGGAAGGCCATGTTCCCAGTTCCCAGCTTGGCATCCTTGCAATCAAGTCTCTGGGGAAGAGTTAATAACAAAATGGAGTGAAAAGGAAAAAAAAAAAAAAAAGAAACAAAATATTTTAGGAATGAAAACTATTTGTCTTCTCACATTACAGTGCAAGAAAACCTATTTGCCAAAATATAAGCTACGAGCCAAATGCTACTTTTAAAAAGTAGCTTTTCATTTTTTTTTAAAAAATCAGAGTGGCTCCTCACTTGGCACATCTAGAATGGAATAGATGATAGCGTTCCATCCCTGTTAATGGAGGGAACTTTATCTAAATGTAGAATGAATAAATGGACCCTACTTAAGTTTTTAAAAAGAGCACTTAAGGCACCAAACTGAAAAAACAGCATGCAGAGATAATGTTTCTACTTAAAACCCAGGAGGCTCAGGTGAGGTGTCCTTGTCCTTTTGTTAGTCACTCCGTCACGTTCAACTCTGTGACCCCACGGACTGTAGCCCACCAGGCTCCTCTGTCCATAGAATTCTCCAGACAAGAATACTGAAGTGGGTTGCCATGACCTTCTCCAGGGGATCTTCCCGACTCCGGGATCAAACCCAGGTCTCCTGCATTGTAGGCATACTCTTCATCATCTGAGCCACCAGGGATGTTAGGCTATGTGCAGTGAGATTCTGGGCAGGGGTGACTTGATGAAAATTATATTTGACAATATCAATGGAGTTAAATATTGCTAATGAAATAGTTTTTTGTTTGTTTGTTTTGAGCAAATAAAGGTTTATTTTAGGGCAAACAAGGAGAATGAGTGGCTTATGCTCAAAAAAACCCAAACGACCCTAAGCGTTTTTAATGACATCAGAAAATGGTTGCTATGTCACTTTATAGGCTTCCCTGGTGGCTCAGATGGTAAAGAATCTGCCTACAATGCAAGAGACCTGGGTTCAGTCCCAGGCTTGGGAAGATCCCCTGGAGAAGGGAATGGCTACCCACTCCCATGGACAGAGGAGCCTGGAGAGCTACAGTCCATGGGGTCACAAAAAGTCAGACACTACTGAGCAACTAACACTGATGTCACTTTATAGTATTAAACAAAAACAAATCTCAACAAGAAATTTAAAAGCAAAAAAGATACAAAATTCACTTTAAACAGTAGCCAAAACCCTAGAAGGATGTATGCCAAAATGTTGGTTGCTTCAGGGTGGTGGGTTTTGTGGGTGATTTTTTTTATTCTGCTCTCTTACACATGTTCTACTTTCTTCAGTGAATCATGTGTAGCTTACAGAATCAGAAGAAAGTTCTGATGATAAAAGGTCAGTGGTATTAGAGAGGTCTCGCCTTATTTTCCTTCTGTTGCCGGGGAAAGGCTGGGTGTGTTTGGAAACCGGAGTGTAGCGCTGATGGTGCTGTGACCCAAGAAAGGGACGCTTTGTCCCACATACCTCATTGAGACGAATGCAGTCAGCATGCCAAGAATGAGGATGCCAGCAATGGTGCCCACGATCGTGAGGATCAGCTGAAATGCTGAAAGGGGAAAGAGGAGAGTAGGACAGCTTCCCCCAAGCAGACCCCCCACCACCCCCCGTCACCTCCATCTACTGCACAGGTACGGGTATTCCCAGTGGTTTCCAGCCAAGAGCACAATGGGGCTCTGGTCTGTGACCCCCTCTTCCAGGGCCAGGATGAGTGGGTGGCTCACTTCCTTTAACCCTATGTCCACCGTCACCCCCAACTGTGTCTTCAGAACTCAGAAGAGACAAACTTGCCAGACGAAAGAAGACCATAAACACGAAGGAGGCCATGGCGGCAGGCCTTCCTGGGCTTCGCAGGGAGTGGGATCTCACCTGAGGTCCTCTCTGCCTCCTTACCTCTGCTGCCTTTGCCTGCCCCCACAGCTGATTTTGCTGATAAACTTGGGGGAACCAGGTTGCAGTTAAATTTGTCACTAACAGAGGAGCCAGGTAAAGGCTGGATGGGATCAGCGAGGGAAGAGTCTGGAGGTTCATTCCCACTCAGTCTCCTCCAGATCTGCTCTGTTTAGTGTTCCTGAGCGCTGAAAATGTCGTCCTGATGTGGCATGTCAGTGTAACATGCACAGTGGATTTCAAACACACAGTGTGAAAAAAAATTGTAAAATATCTCTAGTAATTCTTACATTGATTGCCTGCTAAAATGATACTATTTTCCATATAGTGAGTGAAATAAAATTTCATTAAAAATCAATTTCACCTATTACTCTTTACTTTTAAAATTCTATGTAGAATTTTTAAAATCTGAACTTAAGTTCATGTTGCATTTTTATTGGTCAGTGCTGCTCTAGATCTTCCGGCTCCATGACTGCCCTTTATGCCACCTCTAACTAACCAGGATGCATAGGGCCATTGATCATTAAGTCTGGAAAAAAGCCTCAAAGGTCATCTGACCCAAACTTCTCATGTTATAGGTGGAGACACTGAAAGCCCAGAAGGAAGAAATGACTTATCAAACCCAGGTTCACAACAAAATACAGTAGAAAAGAAAAGCTTTTCTAAGCACTAACTTTGTGGCTGGCTGGGAAACTAACAGAAATATTTCCTTCACCTTGGGTCATTGATCTTTTGTTCATTATATAAAATTTTAAATATAATACAGTTAGTATTGCCCCAATCTGGTGAGGGTAGGGCATGGGAGGGAACAAAGCAACTGAACTTACAACTATAAATATATCCCAAACTTGGAAAAAAGGAAAAAAAATTGTTAAAAACACTAGGAAAACAAAAAGATGATTTGATTTAAATGTCTGGTTTCTAGTTTTGCTCCGCTATGAATGTAAACATTTTTGGAATATACTGGTCTTTATCCTTTCTAGTAGCAGACAATATTTAATCTAATGCAGGAAATGAATACAATGTTGGGACAAACTTCTTTGGTCTGGGACAAGTCCAGGGGTTCCAGCCCATCTCTTGGGCTGAGTTCTATTGTTTCCCATAGCCGAGAGGCTCTAGCTATGACCTAAGGGTGGGCATGGACTAGCCTGACCCAGAAGACAAACTCCAGGCAGATTTTCTTTCTCTTTATGTCAGAGACTTTGGGGGACTGGACAGAATTTTGAATGTGGTCAATGTCTGTTTCTCAGAAGCTTAATAACAAAGGAAGANGCCCTTTATGCCACCTCTAACTAACCAGGATGCATAGGGCCATTGATCATTAAGTCTGGAAAAAAGCCTCAAAGGTCATCTGACCCAAACTTCTCATGTTATAGGTGGAGACACTGAAAGCCCAGAAGGAAGAAATGACTTATCAAACCCAGGTTCACAACAAAATACAGTAGAAAAGAAAAGCGTTTCTAACCACTAACTTTGTGGCTGGCTGGGAAACTAACAGAAATATTTCCTTCACCTTGGGTCATTGATCTTTTGTTCATTATATAAAATTTTAAATATAATACAGTTAGTATTGCCCCAATCTGGTGAGGGTAGGGCATGGGAGGGAACAAAGCAACTGAACTTACAACTATAAATATATCCCAAACTTGGAAAAAAGGAAAAAAAATTGTTAAAAACACTAGGAAAACAAAAAGATGATTTGATTTAAATGTCTGGTTTCTAGTTTTGCTCCGCTATGAATGTAAACATTTTTGGAATATACTGGTCTTTATCCTTTCTAGTAGCAGACAATATTTAATCTAATGCAGGAAATGAATACAATGTTGGGACAAACTTCTTTGGTCTGGGACAAGTCCAGGGGTTCCAGCCCATCTCTTGGGCTGAGTTCTATTGTTTCCCATAGCCGAGAGGCTCTAGCTATGACCTAAGGGTGGGCATGGACTAGCCTGACCCAGAAGACAAACTCCAGGCAGATTTTCTTTCTCTTTATGTCAGAGACTTTGGGGGACTGGACAGAATTTTGAATGTGGTCAATGTCTGTTTCTCAGAAGCTTAATAACAAAGGAAGACTTTTCTACTCACAGTCTTTACAATTGACTCCACTGTAGCCAAATGCACACCTAAAATACAAGAAGGAATAGGAAAATGTGGTAAAGAACTTTATGAAAGCAGGTGAGTTCCTACGCAACCTCCATGTCTCCCATGCATCCTTCTTTCATTGTCTTCTCCCCGTTATGTCTCCTCTTTCTCTTTTCTTCCTTATATACCCCGATCTTCCAGGTAAGTACCTTTCATGGCTCTCGGGAAGATTGAGGGGGCATACAATCCTGTGTGGTTCCATTTGCTACCAACTGAATGCTCCATCTTCAGAGCACTGGGAGGATTCATCGGTTTGGGTGAAGATGAGTTCCAGAGGCCTAGCACTTAGTGGGACCCCTCAAGCTGTGAGGCCACATGGCTCACTCTGCTACTTATTTGCTGCCCTGTGAGCAGGGACTTGCCATTCATATTCTCTGAGCTTTAGTTTTATCACTTGAAATGGGGGAACGATACATTCCTGAAGTTGTTATTTGAGAAGCATTACCTACTGTAGTTCCCAGCACACAGATAAATGTTCGAAAATTGATGGTGGTGGTGGTGATGCTCTGAACCTTCTGCCAGTGAACCAGCTTCCCAAGCTAAACTCATACATACATTACAAGCTCTATCTTTTTCACCTAGCCTTAGCTATGAAAAGATGAGAAAGAGGTGATTTCTCTTACTTTTGACAAGTTCCTTGACCAACGTCCTTGTAGCCTGGCAGGCACTCGCAGGCAGCACTCCTGTTGTTTGTCACTAGGCATTGCTTCTTGCTCTGTGCATTGCAGGTATCAGGACACAAAGCTTCAAAAGAGAGGGATTTCTGGGTAATTTTCAGAAACAGCCTCTTCAACCCCAAAGTGACACGTCGTAGAATACAATTTTTCACATCGTTTTTTCTGGGTGAAACTCGGCGCTCAGTGGCTGTGAAGTGGTACATGGACCTCCTCCCCAGCTCTTACCCAAGGCCCCCTCCAGGTCCATAGGACAAAAGCCAAAATTCACATCCCTCAGACTCTGAAATGCACATGGAGTCTTGAGCAGGAAAGTGTGTACTTTGTGAGAATGCAGAAGGAAAGAGGAAAGAGGTGAACCATTTGAAGCAGATGGAACACTTACCAACACACATAGGCATCTGTGGGTTTGGTCTCATCAGCCCCTCTTTGCACTCACATAGTAAACCACTGTCACAGTCATTTTGGTCATTCAGTTTTTTACAACCATAGTAATCACACCGATCTTGCTCTGAGAGGCACAAATAATTCACAGACATACTTAGCAAGACAATATGAATAAGGTAACTTGTGAAAACACCCCGTTCCACTGTGGTCATCACTGCCTTTTAACACATTTTGGGATTCAACCAATGAAAATCCAAGATTCTGAAATTCAGCTCCCCAGTGGGTCTCTTCTGTAAATATTTCCTTATATTATTCAATTAAAATTAATTCAATCTCATGCAGTAGAATTATGTTCAAATTCTCTTTTGCACCTAGCTCTTTGCTGGGTTCCAGAAAGGACACAGTAGCTGCATAAGTTTGGGACCCCATCTTTGGAGAGTTACATGTTTGTACCCATAGAAAGTTGCAACCAGCAACTTGTAGTACAGACTTTAAGTACAGCGGGAATTCAGGGGCTCAGATAGCTAAAGATAACATGGAGAAGGTGGAAATTGGGCTAAGTCTTGAAAGAGAGGAAAGATTTTAATAGTCTAAGACAAAGTCTAAGTGCAGTAAACAAGGGATGAAAAGAAGGAAAGGACTGTTGTCTGGGAGTGATGGGACTGTACTTGGGCAGGGGAGAGGCAGTGAGGTGAGGCGGAAGAAAATAGAATTCTTGGCTCTGCAGTTGATTGTCTGGAGGCTTTTGTTCAATCATTTGATTTTTGGTGGGTTCAAGGTGTCTTCCACCTGTGAAATGGGGCTAATGCAAGTGTCTACTATAGGAGACTCAATAAATAAGCGTCCCTTTGTTCACTCATTGGTATAGCATGTTAGAAGGCTAGGTTAAGGCCAGTGACTTTTATCCTACAAGTCTGAGAATCCATTGTAGATTCTGAGCAGAAGCATGACCATGAGAAAACCATCTTTTAAGAATGTTAGTCTAGAAGCTGGAGAAGGCAATGGCAACCCACTCCAGTGTTCTTGCCTGGAGAATCCCAGGGACGGGGGAGCCTGGTGGGCTGCCGTCTATGGGGTCGCACAGAGTCGGACACGACTGAAGCGACTTAGCAGCAGCAGCAGCAGCAGCAGTCTAGAGACAGACTGGAAGGCATTAGGGACAAAAAGATGACTCTGAGAATAGATTAGGGGGAGAGAATAGGAGCAGGTAGAAGATATGTGGTTACTCTCTTCCAAACATCCCAAGCCTGTAACTCACCTTCCTTTATAACCTGCTGTTTGAAAATGCCTCTAAATAAAAACTCAGAGAAAGAGATTTCACAGTTGTTGACACAGAAGACAGACTCTGTCTTTGCAGCTGAAATGAGAGAGCAGCAAAAGGTGTTTTCCTCTAAAAGTTTTGAGCTCTCCCTTCCACGTGCTGGGCAGTTCGTGCTCCTGTGGCCATCTCCAGCTGGCATCATTTGAGAATCTGTTACTGTGTCTGAGAGCACATGCCTGGTCTCAGAGTTTAGAGATGCTGAGGGGAGTTGTCAAAAAGAGCAGTTCTTAGAGCTGAGGCCGAATGTTTTCAAGTTGGCCAGGCTCAGAGCAAAGGTAGTTCAAGCAGAGCCAAGTGAGAGAACTGCAAAGGGAACCCTAACTTTACTTGAAGAACCCACTGGATATTTTCATTTGATGACCATTATGAGTGGTCCATCCTCAAGCTGATCGGGACTCTCAACTTCCTCACACTTGCTAGAAATCTCATCTAGCCAAAAGCAGGGTGTACAGTAAGGTTTTGTCTTGCCCTGCTGACAATTTCATCTTCCAGGCGGGTGTAGCTATTCTGACTACATGAATTGCTACTCTGGACCAAACTCTGACCCCCAAGGAGAAATTTATTGGCAGGTAGAAGTGACTGGTTCCTTGGAAGACAAGGACCAAGTGATAGCCAGAAACAGGAGTATGACTTTGAGAGAGTAAATATTGAAATGTTCAGAAAGGCTAAGGTGTAGTTCCATGGTATGAGACTCTGGAAGATGAAAACAGTTCAGGAAAGTAAGAAGCTTTGAAACTGTAATCCTAACTGTGCAGCTACAAATGACCTCCAATGAGCTATTAAAAAAAAAAAAAAAAGAGTGGGAGAAGGCCAGGTAATTTAAAGAAACTGACATGGTTTGCACAGGAAATTCTCAGAGGAGAGACATAAACAAAATATAAAAAGAAAGTCCTGAAACCAAAGGTGGAAAATTAGAAGTATGACAGTCCAGAGCCCCAAATGAGTTCAGGCTTGTTACAAGCAAAACCCAAAACAAGGACAACAAAAATCTAATTACAAAGAACAAAGGGTTAAAAATAAAAAATGAGCAAATAAAGAGTGTGTGTGTTTTCCATGTCACAGGGGCTCATGGAAAGGCCAGGCCTGATTGGTGCATTTATAAAACAGCAAAAGTGACCAGTTACAGCTCTCCTACGGGGATGTGCCTCTGCCTAAAGGGGAACTGCGTAAGTAGAACTTTCTATAAGCATTTGGAAAGATGTAACTTGGTATAGTGTTCTCTCGTTTCCACCTTTCTTCATCTTTCCAAGTCCAGAGGCTATTTACCCAAGGCTACCTCTGAAGAAGAGGAAGAAACTAGTCAGTTTGATGACTTAGGGGATGGTTACAAGTGAGCAGAAGTCAAGTGACGGGAAAGGGAGGGAGGAAGAAAGGACAGGTTCAAAGAAAACTCAGAGATGTCTGTGGATTCAGTTATCCAGTTCTTCAGGCCCCTTTCACAAGGAAAGTAAAACATTTACTTCTATTTATTTATAATAGAAAATGTAGATAGGTCTTCAGGTAAATGTTGAATAAAATTATTTAATACTTACGGTCATATCCTGAAAAGATATTTGAGTGTGTATTAATCGCATTTCTAATGGCATTTGATATGGTTGTCTCATTTTCCTTTGTATTTTCTGTAAAAATGTTTACTACTGCTACGTCAAAACCCTGGTTACCAGCACGCATTTCAGATCTTGCTGAAGTGGATGGGCTAAAAATGAAATGAATCCATCACTTGATGAATTGAACTAAAACATCACCAAATTGGTCTTCAGTCCCCCCAGACTCTCAAATCTCCCAGAGTTAGTCCAACCCATTTTTTATATCCACAGTTGAGGCTCAAAGAGGGAAGCCTGGGGTTGCTATAAGATGGCCATTTATAGACTTAGAGATCTCTATTCAATATGCATTCAGAGAAAATCTAGGACTATAGTAAGGTCCTATTGGAAGACACTTAGAAAAATTGTGGACAATCATTTCTAGGTGCCTGGATTGAACCAGGAGTAGAATCAGTGACATGTGAAACAGTAAGCTGCCGTTTTCTATAGAAAATCAAGAGTAGATCTCCTGATGAGCTGTAAAATCTCAGATTTGTGCCTTGAGAGAGACAAAGGGGTATGTATTCCTTTCTGCACACAGAGAGAGCAGTAATCAACCATATTGAGTCTGGATCATTCCCAGAAAGGGCCCAGAAAGCCAGCAGGCAGCTTCAAAGTGTATGTGTGTGACTAGGCCTGGGCACACCTGACCCAGAGGAGAACTGATCCCAAGAAAGGAGGGGCCATGGGAAGCATCAGACGTGCATGCATGCTAAGTTGCTTCAGTTGTGTCCAACTCTTTGCAACCCTATGTACCATAGCCCACCAGGCTCCTCTGTCCATGGGATTCTCCAGGCAAGAATTTTGGAGTGGGTTACCATTCCCTTCTCCAGGGGAATCTTTCCAACCCAGGGATGGAGACAGCATCTCTTAGGTCTCCTGCATTGGCCAGGTGGGTTCTTTACCACTAGCATCACTTGGGAAGTCCGAGAAGCACCAGAATGTAATACCAAATCACATCATCTTGCTGCAGGACATCATAAGGGTCTTTCCCTCTCTCTAACTAGCACTACAGTCCTGAGATCAGCTGTGCCAAGTTCTAATTCTTTGATTTATCCAAAAAAATCAAGTGATACAAGCACTGAGAGAGAGGGGAAAAAAAAGGACTTTAAAAGATTTCTTCCCTCTCTGACTTGTGGCCATGTGTTTTTAAGACTCAGGATATATTTTTGCAGTCCTATTGTTTTCTTATACTCCATTCTGACTTTTTAATAAATACAGAAGTTTGAAAACACAGCCAACCCTACTTAGGTAATGTTTGCAGCTATATGGGTTCTGTGGAACAATCCAGAAAATCCAAAACATGAACCAAATTCTGTTTTTAGGAATGATCACCTCAAGAAAAGGAGTCCAAAAAGCAAAGTGGGCTTTGGAATCTTAAAGTTTCATGATTTGTTCATGGTAGAACTCAGAGGTAACAGAAGAAGGTACCAGGCAGTGAGAAAGGGATACCTGGTACAAACTCTTCTTTACCAGTTGAAAGATGACTAGAGATCTGTGGTATAATTTTGCAGTGGGGCTAGGAAAGAAATGCCATTCATAATTCATTCATCATCTGAAGAACCTACTAGCATACAGTTTAGGAGGCAAGACATTACTCATGGAAGAGTTCAAGGAAAGGATGGAGTGGACATGTACTCAACTGACAAAAAGTTGTCGTATACAGAATCAGGGGAGAAGGCAATGGCAACCCACTCTGGTACTCTTGCCTGGAAACTCCCATGGATGGAGGAGCCTGGTAGGCTGCAGTCCAAGGGGGCACTANTGGAAGAGTTCAAGGAAAGGATGGAGTGGACATGTACTCAACTGACAAAAAGTTGTCGTATACAGAATCAGGGGAGAAGGCAATGGCAACCCACTCTGGTACTCTTGCCTGGAAACTCCCATGGATGGAGGAGCCTGGTAGGCTGCAGTCCAAGGGGGCACTAAGAGTCGGATACGACTGAGCAACTTCACTTTCACTTTTCACTTTCATGCATTAGAGAAGGAAATGGCAACCCACTCCAGTGTTCTTGCCTGGAGAATCCCAGGGACAGGGGAGCCTAGTGGGCTGCCGTCTATGGGGTCGCACAGAGTCGGACACGACTGAAGCGACTTAGCAGCAGCAGCAGCAGCATACAGAACCAGGGCGCTAGCCTCCAAGTTAAGAACCCAGAGATCTAGACCCAGGGGAGCCACCATCTTCTGTGGCCCAAGACCAGTCCTAACTTCCCTCAGCCTGAGTGTCCTCCTCTGTTCAAAGAGAGATTGGAGTATAGGAGGAATTCTGGGGATCCTTCCAATTCCAACATCAGGCAATAAATAGCTTGGGGATTGTGAGGAGAGACCACTGGTCTGGAGCCTAAGAAATGCCCTCTGAAGTGAGATTGAGGTCCATCAGCCCACCACTGCCCCCAGGCTTGGGGAGTTGCTCCTCTCAGGACACTGAGTTCACAGGTAAGGTGTTGTCACCAAACTCCCCTGGCTCCCTTTCTGTAACCCCCTAAAAATGGAAGGAGTGCCACGGTTCCAGGGAACCACTCCCCACCAAATGACTCCATGGGACCAGCTTTCCATCACACTTGCAGGGTCCCCTATTCTGGAAGGCAAACAGACGGGAACCAATACGTGCTGAAGCTGACTACATGCCAGGTACTCTGCACAGGGAAGCTTTCCAACAGTGTCTCATTTGCTCCCCACAGGGTTCTGGCAAAGTTGATCAGAGTAAACCAGATATACAGATTAGGTAACAAAAGTTCAGAGAGGTTAAAACATGCACCTAGTAACACAGCAATAACGTGCCAAGGCTGGGATTCAAGAAGAGGTTTGCCTACTACCTACTACCGTCATACCTCACTGTTCCTGCTTTTATCCAGTCATCCCGATGCATGAACTCCCTGTTGTCCCCTAAACCAAGCCGAACACCCTTCAATGATGTATAGCCTTCAGTATTGTCTGCTGTGTCTCCAGCTTCCAGCCACTGTGTTGGGGCCCAGCCTCTCTGCCTGCTGCCTGTACCATGCCTCCCATTAGACTACCTCCTGGCTACCAGTCACACATGCCCCTTGCTCATCGCCAAGATCAAAACTCACTGCTTTTGGGGGTCTTCTCTTAATTCATCTTTTTCCACAAAGGATTTGACAAAGTTTATGAAGATAGATGTGATAATAAAATCACAGAAATATAAATACATTAGAGCTGCTTGCTTTTCACGATTCTGTTTACCGTAGAGAGTTCTTTCCTCAGCCTGCAGCACTTGTGTATCAATATGCTTCAGAGAAGGCCAGGATGGAATCACTAATTTCTTGAGAATCCTCTACCTCTTTGAGTTTCCAAAGAGTACACAGCCCTGGTCACCGCATGCTGATACGCTCACCGCATGCCTGTTCTTACTGTAAAAAGAGCTCACGACAGGGCCTTCAGTGACCAGTCATGTGACTGGGGTCTTCCTGTTGGCCTCATTTCCCCCTTTGAAGGAAGAGATGGCCATGAACCATTCATTCTCCTCCAGGCTCCCTAGGATGCACATTCCAGGGAATGGCCAGGTGTAGTTTGTAGCCAAGGGATCAGACAGAGCAAAGAGATTAAGATGATGTCATGGACCATATGAGAAAGTTGGTAAGTAGCCAATCACAGGGAACATTTTGCAATCCCCAGGCTACACTCTGCCCACCCAGGGCAGGGTCAATGTGTATCTGAGTCAGGGCCCTTTGCAGTACTCAGACTGACCACCTCTTCTTGACTTGTGACTGGCCATCCAAGGACTTCAGTGCCGTATGGGGAATGCAAGAGGAGACTAAAAGCTCGGGAACACAGCCTGCTTCCAAAGTATTCCGTGGGACCACAGCAAACTTACCTTACTTTAACAATTACAGTCTGTCCGTAATCAGAGTTGTTAAATGTATCTTCAAACTGTGGAGAAGAAGAACAGACTTAATAACAACTACAGCAAGGGGGAAAAGTAATAGTATATCTAGATTTTTAATATAAACCCATTTCTAAACTCACTTATGTAACACAGCGAATTTACTCTTTACGTGTGCTCTAACACCTTTCAGTAATTTCTGCTCTAAAACAGGATAATTCTGGTATAAGTCAGAGCTACCCAGGAAAAAGATGGAAGCCTGAAGCACTCAGTCAAATCAATACTCTTAAATATAGCATGACTGACTTGTTTTCTCTTTTCAAAGTCATGTGAAGTTTTGCATCTTTGTTAGACTTACCTATAGGCATACTTCACACACTCATCAATTTACCCAAGGAACACTTAAATGCTTCCCTTCCCAAGGCATTATGCCAAAGACAAAGATTACCAAGATGGGCAGACTCAGCCTATGATCAAGTTATACCATGTAACCTCAGATTACACCATGAAGCAGACAGCGCTAAGTGCCAGAGATAATACAATCTTCCATGGAAGTTCACAGAAACACTATTCCAGTCTCAGAGCCCAAGACAGGGCTTCATAAAGGAAACAGGCCGTAAAGTATTTCAGTAGGTGGCATGGGTCCAGGGAGTAGACAGAGGAAGGAATAGCTCACACCAATGCTTGGAAGCAGTGTGGCTCAGAAGGGTCAAGTTTCTCCATTTGTCAGCGTTTGCAAAATTTAACTTCTTTGAACCTCACTTTCTCACTGGGAAATTTGAGACAGCAGTACTTCCCACCGAATAGGGCTCTAATGTGTAGAAAATGAGATGGAATACATGATACATAGCTTTGTGAGCTGGAGGTGGCTCCAGCACTGGTAGATCTTATTAGGCCTGAGTTGTGTTGTAAGAGCAGACAACTCTAGATACTTGTAAGCAAGTGGCCAGAGATGAAGCTGGGACCTCTGGCAGGGGTGAGGTGGAGGTAGGCTGGAATTCCCAGTTGGAAGGTAAGTGATGCCAAGAATGGGTTCATTTTCTCCTTCTTATGATACCACCCATACCTGCCTATCCCCAACTCTCNAGGCCTGAGTTGTGTTGTAAGAGCAGACAACTCTAGATACTTGTAAACAAGTGGCCAGAGATGAAGCTGGGACCTCTGGCAGGGGTGAGGTGGAGGTAGGCTGGAATTCCCAGTTAGAAGGTAAGTGATGCCAAGAATGGGTTCATTTTCTCCTTCTTGTGATACTACCCATACCTGCCCATCCCCAACTCCCATCCCATAGCACTCAGCATAGGGCCATCTCCAGAAAACACTCAACAAACACAAGCTGACTGATGATTGAAGAAATTAAATGTGAAGTCATAACCTTGGACATGTCTTCCTCTCTTTGGACCCCAGTCTTGATATTTATTACATGAATGTTGAACTGGGTTGGTGCAACTTTTTATAATACTAGAATTTTATTATTTCCCCCCACACTTTAAAAGATCATAGCAACCAGTGTAATTTTAAGAGATATTAAAACATTTCTCTCATCTTAGTCACATTCAAATAAATTTGATACTCTAGTTAAGGCTGAGCAGCCTTGTATCCAGAATATGTCTCTATTCCTTTTAATTCTTTTGAATATCAGAAAGAGCTAGTATTTCTGTAAACCATCAGAGCACTGGGAGTCTATGTAGGATCAAGTTCATTGGATAACCTCCAAGGTTTTATCCAGCTATACTGTTGACCATTGGCCATTTAAATTTCTTAATCTTAAAAAAAAAAAAAAGATTGCAAAATTAGCATCTGACATAGGAAAAAGGTTTTCCTTATCTTTTTCCTTCTTCCAGGTCATCCTTCAAGGATTTGAGGGTATACACTTACTGATCTGAAGGGCCAACAGGCTGGGCATGGGGGCAGGAACTATGCAAACAGGTCTGCCAGGCCCCTACTGCACAACAGAGCCAGCAGGGGAGAAGCAGCCCTGAGGGTCAGGCAGGTCTGGGTTCAAATTCCTCATCCTCAGTCATTAGCTGGGTGACCTTCGGTCAGTTTACTTAGCCTTCCTGATCCTTGACTACCTACCTCATCTGCTAAACAGTATCATATAGTACCATCTTCCTCATGTGGCTACTTTGCGAATTAGAAATACACATAAAATGCCAGGTACAGTATAACAGGGAAACTTCAAATCCCTATGCAGCCTGTCCACTTGGATCTAGCTGGGGACAAAATAGACCCTGAGAGGCTTCTCAGGGCCTGAGCTGGCACTGCCCGGGCTACATGGTCTGCTAAGAGGACATTAAAGAAAGTAAACTGGCTTTCTTTTCCTATCTCCAGGAGTGGCAAAGGAGTTCTGGTGTATCCCTTTCAGACTAAAAGTTTCTTGGATATTATAAAGTGCTCTATCCCCTCCCTGGCACCTCTGGGACCATCAAGATCTGACTGAACAAGTCACTAAACTAGTCTCTGAAGACCAGGTGCCTAGATCTGTAGCAGGAAAAGGCTTCTGGACACTCCTATACCCAAATCATGTTGGGAAATATAGTGGCCACAGTGGCCAGTGCTCAGTAAAGCCACAAGAGACAACTGAAGGATTTCCTAGAAATGGAAACACTGGTGTTGCTTATCCTCAATGTGTCAAATATAATCTGAGCAGGAAATTGGAATGTAGAGCCAGGGTAAGAAGCTGAGTCATGGCCAGCAGGCCACTCACGCACAAGAGGTAAGGCAAAGGGGCTCAGGCCTGGGCTTTTATCACAGCAGTGCCAGGCTCCGGCTGTTTGGTCATGAGCACGTGCTCTCCCTGGACTATCTGTAAGATCATATGGATAAGATTTCTTTCATGTTTTAACAATCCTAGCAACAAAACTGTTTTATAATTATGTAATTTCAAATGTAAACATACTGTCATAGAGTAAAACGTTAATTTTTTTAAAAATTTGTACAAAATGCTTTATTGGTTTCTTTAAAAGCACAAAAACCATAAAGCATGGTAGCTTCTACTTTAGAGCCTCTAATCTAATCAAATTTCATTTGAAAACTGAGAAGACAAGATTAAGAGTTAAAGTGTCATGCCAAAAGCACACACAACTAATAAAAACCACAAAACTCTGACAAACCTCACATTCATTCTCATGCCATACTCCAAGGAACTTTGACATCTTTTGATTTTTGACTAAAAGAGGTGTTTTTATCCTTTTTAGATAATTTTTAGTTTGTCGCTAGATGCTGTTATTCTGTACTTTGTGGTCCATTTTCATGGCCACCATGCTTCCTGGGCCCCCATTAAGACACTAGTTTTTTTAAGTCTTTCTCCACCTAGAGTTCTGAGATATATTTCCAACCTAATATCTTTCCCTTCAAAACTAAATTTTGAGAAACACGGGCTGGCCACCCTCTCTGAGACATTCCAGACCTTCCTGACATATGTGGTTCTAGAATAGAGATCTCCATCTCCTCCATGTTGACATACTCACAGTAATCAACATGAAATGAAACTGTTGTTCATTTTGACCTTTTTGACAATGGGATAAAGAAGTAATGTTTATTAATTCAGATGGAGTTCCTCTTCCGGACATTAAAGAAGCCAAACTAGTCTAGAAATGTATGTAAATGTAAAAAATACAAATTTTCAATTTTTTTTCTTTTCAATTCTATGGAAATAATTTATTTTAAAACAGCATTACATTTATCTGCCCACTTAATCAGCCTCTGTAAGAAAGACTATGGCATGGCTAGAAGTGGCTTTTGAAGGCCCTCAGCCATGCCAGGTATTACTTCTGGGTTGTGGGATCACAGGGAGCCCCCAGGTCCCAGAGGAAGAGCCCAGGCAACCAGGAAGCAGTGGCACTGGGAATTTGGAACAGCTACTGTTTACAGACCAATAAGGGTACATTTCACTGTTTGAAACACTGGGATAGCTGTACCAGCCTGTACCACCCAAATGCTGGTCTATACAAGTCAGTGTTAGAATAAAGAATATTTATAAAGGAAGGATGTTTGGAAAATACTTACAAATGTAGTAACTTGAATGTATAAATTCTGATACGCCTCAGAAGATTTATTTTCAAATTCAGGTGTGTATGACCATGTGATCTTAATTGTACCAGGGAATATCTTTCCTGAAATTCAAGCAGAATCTTCCTGTGATATTCAATGTAAAGAAGGTCCATTTTGCTTAAAGCATAGATTATTTTAAAATTCTAAACATATGACGATACTACAGTAATTCTGGAAATATGAAAAACACTACCCCAAACCCAACCTAACCTATCACAATTATTCTCATTTTGGTATATTTCTCCCAGCTCTTTATATATGTGTATGTGTCTAGTTTGTATCATTGTAATTGCAAGTTTATATCATGAGTCTTCTTTACTTCTATTAATAGTAAACTTTTTTCCAAATCATTACTCAGTCTTCATAATTATCATCTTAAATGCTATATAATATTCTGTGAAACACATCTTTCCTTCGTTGACACAGTCACTCTTTGTTTTCAATGCTTTTAATCATTCAAAAGGAAAAAAAGTTTGTGCAAACATCTCAATGCCCAAAACTTTTCTATATTTGGGGTCATTCACTTATAGTGGATCCCCAAGATGAGATTACTCATGCTAACAACAGGAACAGCTATTTGGCCTTGGAGATATCTCTAATCCCTGTGCCAACACAATGCAGTCATTTCCAGTGCAGTTGGCAAGAAGGGATATTTCTTTTTCATAAAACAGACAAAAACAGATAGCTCAGGAAACAGCCTTAGACTTTTATAGCACCCAGCTGATCTAACCAAAAAAGTGTAGTGTCAATTTGCTCTTAAAGTCCATTTCCAGAGCTGAGAAGTTCTTAAGTCTCCAAAAATAAGATTTGGTGTTATGGTGCAAGCAAATCCTATGACAAAAAAACTAAGCCAAAGTCAGAGACCAGGTCGCTGGCTTGTCTGACTCTGTCGTTTTAGGAAATCATCTCGTTTTGCATCAGTGTCCCCATGTCACAGCACTGCTTTGTATTTATGCAGTCTTTGTAGTTTTACACACCTACATTACCATTTTACACACCTACCTTTGTACACCTATTATTTTCATTTTGACTCCATGGCACTGATCCTTCATCTAGAAAAGGGAAGGGACCCATTCCCTCCCATACCTCTAGAACTAGCTCACATATCTGAATTGGTCCATTTCCTCTCCCACTAGGTTCCACTGAGAAAAAGACAGAAACTTTTTTTCTGCTTGGCTGGCCTTTGTCACCTCCAAATTTTCCTCTCCTTTTAATATTCCAGAAGCTCTTTTCGTCATTATTTTAAGTTTTCTATTCCCTTTAGGCCTGAGATGCACATTTCCATTGTTCATCCTTTGTAACTCACCTTTATTGCATGTGGAAGAGTTATAGTAATATCCTTCTGAACACAGGCAAAAATAATCATTATGCAGATTAACACACAAAGAACCATCCTGACAGGAGTCCTCTTTGCAAGGTGTGCTGGAGCCTGAGATACAGTAGAAAGAGATTAAACCTCCACACGTGACAACAAAGAACACCTGGAAATATACTTTTAAGTCTTCATGTCTCCCTCCTGGGCACTTTCTATTACTTGGCTGTGTTACACCATGGTATACACTTAGAACAGCTAGAGACAAACACATATTTTCTTACGTCTTTAGGAAGAGTGTTGCTAAAATTCTAGAGCCAAGCACTTGTCAATAGTAAAGGTCAGAGGTTGGTGAGTAACAGTCTGCTCAGAAAGAGATCCCAGTGTTCTAATTCCAAGGAGTAAGGAAATACTTTGGATTTCATAGATCCTCCAGAACTTTGATATCCGCTCCCCTAATACTAGGTGGGTGCTCCAAAATCATTTTAGAGAAAGCACCATATTTTTTTCAGAAGATATGAATGACTGACTTACAGGGACGACCAGGCAAAAAACTACCCCCCACCCAAAACTAGATATTATACTCTGGTTAGCATATATGGTATACAGACCTATGAGGAAGGGGAAGGGAACAATGTGGATTAACTCAGTGAAAATTCTAAGAGGAAGTGATGAAGGGCCACTCTACTTTCTGGCTTTCTGAGTGGATGACTGAATAAATGGTGAGAAGAATATGACTATGGTTTCTACACCACTGGCGAGGATTCCTAGATCAGACAGTATGCAGCATCTTTCCTATCTTTGGAAAACTGATGGGATCCGAGAAGAGAAATCACCAGTTAGCCAAATGGCGATCTTGGCTAGCCATTTCCCTCTGTCAAATGAAATGATTCTGAGCTTTGATTTCAGAATGGGTTGAATGACTGACAACCTTCAGAGCTGTCTTAAAATTCTTATGGTTCCATAGGCGGAAATCGTTGCTTAAAAAAAAAAACAACTACGGGGATTTCCCTGGTGGTCCAGTGGCTAAGGCTCCATGCTCCCAATGCAGGAGGCCAGGGGTTCAATCCCTGGTCAAGGAAGTAGATCCCACATGCTGCAACTAAGACCCAACGTGGTCAAAGAAATAAATAAAAACAAATATTATTTTTTTAAAAAAACTATGTATAAGGTACAATGTATATAGCATGGTCTCTTTTTTATTGAAGTATAGTTGATCTACAATGATAGTTTCAAATGTGCAGTATAATGATTCAGTATTTTTGCATATTATACTACATTAGAAGTTATTACAAGATAATATCTACAATTCCTTGTGCTATATAATATATCCTTGTTGCTTATCTCTTTTATACATAGTAGTTTGAATCTGTTAATCCCATATTCCTAGTTTGTCCCTCTCCCCTTTGGTGGTTCGGAGAAGGCAATGGCACCCCACTCCAGTACTCTTGCCTGGAAACTCCCACGGACGGAGGGGCCTGGTAGGCTGCAGTCCATGGGGTCGCAAAGAGTCAGACATGACTGAGTGACCTCACTTTCACTTTTCACTTTCATGCATTGGAGAAGGAAATGGCACCCCACTCCAGTGTTCTTGCCTGGAGAATCCCAGGGAAGGGCGAGCCTTGTGGACTGCTGTCTATGGGGTCGTACAGAGTTGGACACGACTAAAGTGACTTAGCAGCAGCATATACTTTTACCCCATTTAAGCTATTTTTTCCATAACTATGGGCCTAACTCACTTTTATTAAAAAATAAAATAGTGCCAGTGAGGAATTCTCATGCTGCTGGGAATATAAATATAAAGTATAGCCATTTCAGAAGACAAGTTGGCAGTTTCTTACAAAACTAAACTTTACTACATGACCCAGCAAGTGCAAGCCTTAGTATTTACTCAATATAAATGCTAAGTATTCACTTAGTATTTACCAACCTTTTTCCACTCAAAACCCTGCAAATGAATACTTAGAGCAGTTTTATTCATAATTGCCAAAACTTGGAGGCAATCAAGATGTCCTTCAGTAGGTAAGTGAATAAACAAACTTGTACAGCCAGACAATGGAATATTATTCATGTTTAAGCCTTGAAAATCAACATGGCGGACTCTTAAATGCATATTACTAAATGAAAGCAGCCTATATCAAAAGGCTACATACTGTGTGATTCCAACAACATGACATTCTGAAAAAGGCAAAACTATGGCAACAAAAGATCAGCAGTTGCCAAGGGTTAGCAGGGAAAGAGGGGTGAAAAGGCAGAGTACAGCAGATTGTTAGGAAGGTGAAAATAGTCTTTATGATGGATACATATCATTCTACATTTGTCCAAACCTATAAAATATACAACAGTCAACCCTCCGTAAACTGGACTTAGGGTGATTATGATGTGTCAGTGTGGATTCATCAGTTGTCACAAAGGTACCCTCTGATGAGGAATGTTGATAATAAGGGAGGCTGTGCAGGTATGGGGGCAGGGAAATACGGGAAATTGCTCTACATTTCTCTCAATTTTGCTGTGAATCTAAAACTTCTCTAAAAGATAAATTCTATCTAAAAAGAATATTTTTTAATAGTAAAAGAAAAAAAAAACCAGAACAGGCTACCTGGACATAGGAGGCATAGTGCATGCAATATCTCACAAACGACAATAAGGGTCAGCTCTCTAACAGGGTGTTAACCAACATCCTAAGTAAAGTAAATGGCTTTTTAACAAAGCCTTAACCACATTGCAAGGATGATTTGGAAAAGCCTAGGAAGAAATCGAGTGCAGCACCATTTTGGATATACTGGTCAGATAACTCCCAGTGTGGCTTTCTCCTTGGCAATAAAGGACAGACTTGGTAGCATTTCTGTGTGCCAGGAATAAAGTCACAGATGTTACCGTGGGAAAAGGATTTTGTGGCTATTTAGTTCAATCATCTCTTATTACAGGTGAGTATGTTGAAGCCAAAAGAGAACTGGTTTGGCCCATGCCTCACAGTTAGTATAGGGCCAGAACACAAGAAGGCTGCCTTACTCTGACAGAGGGTCTAGGGAAGCAGAAATGGCATAGAAAATCTCCCTTTCCTGACTACAGGAAAGCTGATTGTGTAGCTGTTCCAAACATGAAAGAAGATTGGGAAGCAGGTTTCAGTGCACCCTCTGGCTCCATTTCCTTGATCATTTATTTCTTAGATCTACCAAAGATTACTAAGGAAGCCAAAAGAAGAATGTATAGGAAGATATCAACTTGATCTCTGACCCTGGGCAAGTGGCTGCCCTCACTGAGCCTCAGTCTCCCTAACTGAGAATAACAGGGTTTATCTAGATCCTTTAAACATAGGTTTGAGGACCCTTTTAGACCAGGGGTTGGAAAACTATGACTCATAAGCCAATTCTTGCCAGTTCTCCTCTGGTTTTGTACAGTAAGTTTTATCAGTACACAATCAGCACATTCATGTGTATACTGTCCATGGCTACTCTGATGTTAATATGGCTGAGTGAGGTAGTTGTTTAACAGATATTATTACCACCCACAAAACCTAAAATATTCATTAGTTTGCCTTCACTGGTAAAGTTTACTGACCTCCATTTTGAACTGTGGTGTTGGAGAAGACTCTTGAGAGTCGCTTGGACTGCAAGGAGATCCAACCAGTCCATTCTGAAGGAGATCAGCCCTGGGATTGCTTTGGAAGGACTGATGCTAAAGCTGAAGCTCCAGTACTTTGGCCACCTCATGCGAAGAGTTGACTCATTGGAAAAGACTCTGATGCTGGGAGGGGTTGAGGGCAGGAGAAGGGGACGACCGAGGATGAGATGGCTGGATGGCATCACGGACTCGATGGATGTGAGTCTGAGTGAACTCTGGGAGTTGGTGATGGACAGGGAGGCCTGGCATGCTGCAGTTCATGGGGTCGCAGAGTCGGACACGACTGAGCGACTGAACTGAACTGAACTGAACTGATTCTATACCAAACTTTGGGAAAAGAAGCAAGTGTTTCCTGTCTCAATAACTTAGGCCAGAGGTCAATCTTCATCTCTTAGATAATATCCCTGAACATCTGTCCTTTTGATCATGACTCTGGTAATGTCCCATGTTTTCAATAACATTTGATGAAGAATCAGGGTAGAACTGACTCCTTTCTTCAGTAGACCGAGGATCTAGTAGTGGGGCTAGAGATCTCATCAGTGTTTATTAGCACCTGACCTCAGAGAAAAGAAACTATTTCTAAAAATCTCCGAAGGAGAGGGAAGCTGCAAAAGTAGCTCTTACAAAGTCCAAGTTTAAAATATTTTCCACATCTGGCAAGTAGCTTGAGGAAAGAATAGAATGGAACTGCAGGTAATCTTTTAGCATCTCTGCCATCACTATTATCCTGTGTGACCCAGACTTTTTAATTCCAGGGTTTTATATCCAAGGACACACTGGATTTCATTACACACACTTCCCTTCTCTGGCAGAACACACATACTTATCATCCTTCACAATACTGTGACTCCTTAGTGAGGAGATTTGAGGGACTTGCTCTTACCTGGAGGAGGTATGGTAGAAATAGACGTATTCGAGGGTGGAGCAGGAAATGTACTCCCTACATGAGAAGCAGACGTACTCATAGCAAGGTTAGGAGTTGTATTCTCTGTGGTAGCAGTAGATGTATTTGTGACAGTAGGGGTTGTACTATCTGTGGGGGTAGATGTATTTGTGACAGTGGGGGTTGTACTATCTGTGGGGGTAGATGTATTTGTGACAGTACGGGTTGTATTATCTGTGGTAGTTGGACTCATGATGGTAGGAGCTGTAATAGATATGGCTGAAGTAGGTGTACTGGTGATGGTAGTAGCTTTAGGATCTGTGGGTGAAGAGGCACTTGAAGTTGCATTGTCTTGGCTCATGTCTGGAAGAATAAAGATACCAAGTTTCAGAAAACAAAACACTGAACATATAATGGCAGTTGCTATTATTTAATACTAATTAGTACCTAATCCATTTTTTCCTGAAAAAATAAATGCAGTGGACTATATTAAAAATAAAAATACATGACTTCTTCTAAAAAAAACTGACATGAAAATGAAATTAAAAATTGAACATTCAAAACTGGAAAAATGTTACTGGGGAGTTCTCTGGTGGGTGGCCTAGTGGTTAGGATTCTGGGCTTTCACTGCCATAGCCTGGGTTCCATTCATCATGGAACTGAGATCCTACAATCTGTGCATCATGGCAAAAAAAAAAAAAAAAGTTACTGAAAAGTACGATGATGGCAGCTGGCCTGTTAGCTCAGCTGGTTAGAAAAATGTGAAAGTGAAAGTGAAGTCACTCAGTCCTGTCCAACTCTTTACGACCCCATGCACCGTAGCCTATCAGGTTCCTCTGTCCATGGGATTTTCCATGCAACAGTGCTGGAGTAGATTGCCATTTCCTTCTCGAGGGGATCTTCTCGACCCAGGAATCAAACCCAAGTCTCCCGCATTGCAGGCAGACGCTTTACCGTCTGAGTCACCAGGGAAGCCACTTCTATTAAGCCACAATTATTGTATTAACTGTTATTAATTATAATTTATTACTATAATGTGAAATATAATCATATATTAATATCAACATATCATATTATTATGAGATATAATATCATTTATGTCTGTAGTTGCAGAACTGTTGACCTGAGTTTAATATTCCTCAGAGTAGTTCTCAGTGAGGACAATTGAAAATGCCACCAGGGGACGCTGTTCACCACCTGTAAATGGCTTCCTTTTTGTCCTTACAGTTCATGGCAATTACCCCAATTTTCCATTACAGGACATATTAATTGAGGGATGGTAGAGAAGGGGGTATGTTTAAACAATCATGAAAAATACCCCCATTAAGGTATTTAATGCATCAAACTTTTTTCAAGAAGTTTTCTAGAGATGTGTAACCAATTCTTAATTCTAGACACAGAAACTTTTTAAAGAGTAAGATGAATAAAGATAATCTTTGCCCTAAGAGCTATGGTAATCATCAAAGTCACATTTTTCCACTCTTAGGAATCCCTAGACACATGAAGTAGTAAACTCTTAGTGATCCCATAATCACTTCTCTAGAACCCTTGTCTCCAAGAGCTCTGAGAATTATGGTCAGTTTACAAGAAGTAATTAAAAGAAAAGTTTTAGTGAGGAAGCTATTCCTAAACCTTTGGATATAGAAAACTGCTGAAGATGCCACCAGATTTCCCCTTGGGTCTGGACACCCCGGATGGTAGAATCTGGCTCTTCACCTTGAAGAGGGCCTGGTTTAATCAGCCAGTCATAGGCAAGTGTCCTTCCAGGAACAAGAGAATGGTTGACCAGCTGGCCGTTTTGACTGCTGCTACCCTGCTCCTGCTGCTACTCACTTATCAAGGGCTTCCCTGTGCCTAGCTGTGACTGTGGAGCAGATATGAGCACCAGCATCTGACAGAAGTGCCACCAATACTCAGAGGATTAAGGGGTTTGCCCAGAGGCAAACGCTATTTCCCAAGCATAAGGGGCAGAAAGCACTTGATGCCACATTCAGGGATTAAACCAGGTCCATGCTCTGCATTAGGACCCAAATGACATTTGGGGGTTAAAGAGAAGGACATTCTAGGGCAATGAACCCTTGGAACTACTAAATTGCTCTTGTCTGGCCTCAGGACTTTCAAGGGCAAATCTCAGGCTCTCTGAACCCCAAATCCTAGTCCAGAAATTTCTCTTCACTACTGTTCTATCTGCCTTCATCACAGACTGAAATGCCTTGTGCCTTTGAGCCTCTAGGAAACTTCATCCACAACACAGTCCTCCTAATGGGGCAGTGGGAACTAGTAGCCTAAGCCTGCTGATTCTATCTCAGAGACAACAAATATGATTAAAAGAATGAAAAAATTTTAAGTGTTTCTTACCTGAGGCTTGAAAAAGGAGGGCAAGAAGAGCGAGGTGAGTGCAGGCTTTCATTCTGGATGTTCTCGCTAGGTAATCCAGGAAGGAAATGATTTGCCTCCAGCTATCTTTCTTTTAAACTCTCTCTCCGGTTCAAAGTCCAGTCATCAACTGACGTCAAACAGAGGCAATTACAGGCTAGGGTTTGGTCACATAACGTAGGTCTCTCTCAAGCTTTTATGAACCAGACCTTACGGATTATTTTTTCTGTCTCATAGTCCAAAATAACTCAGGACAGTCCATCCAAACGTCCTTGGGAGATTACAGGGTGGAGGGGGGAATGTTAATGTCTTTATATCCCAAACATCCCCAAGTTATCACGTTTTAGGAGGTCACCATTCCTCTAAACACCCAGTAATAGAGTCTGGGCCCCTCGAGTTGCAATGGAGTACAGGAAGTCCAGTTTCCTCCAGCTGTAGTTCTGAGAATCCCTGAGATGTCCTCATGTGTTTCCCCAGACTGTTGCTGAGCTTTTATCACCTTTTGCTGTGGATCACTACTGTGAGTCTCTTTGATGACTACTTCCAACAACTGTGTATTCATGTCTCCAAGTTTCCCTGGCTCCCCACATATCACTGTAACTGGACATGGTCCCCCACTAATGTTCTCAAAAGCAGTTAATATAATGTTGTAGCATTTAACTTTACTGACAGCTTGTGGGTGACAGGTCAAGGAGGGAAAGAGAGAATAACTCAAAAAAGATTACTTGATATCGTGACTCTTGCTTGTTCACAAGCCATGTCCCTCCTCGAAGGTCCCCTACTCACCTCTTGTTCCTAGCCCCTGACCTCTCACGTTTCAGGAATCAGTTTATCTCTTGGATGAGAGTCTTTTTTTTTTTTTTTT
>SJYA01000375.1:1582595-1683372 GCA_006410615.1 Neotragus moschatus
TAAGCCTGCTGATTCTATCTCAGAGACAACAAATATGATTAAAAGAATGAAAAAATTTTAAGTGTTTCTTACCTGAGGCTTGAAAAAGGAGGGCAAGAAGAGCGAGGTGAGTGCAGGCTTTCATTCTGGATGTTCTCGCTAGGTAATCCAGGAAGGAAATGATTTGCCTCCAGCTATCTTTCTTTTAAACTCTCTCTCCGGTTCAAAGTCCAGTCATCAACTGACGTCAAACAGAGGCAATTACAGGCTAGGGTTTGGTCACATAACGTAGGTCTCTCTCAAGCTTTTATGAACCAGACCTTACGGATTATTTTTTCTGTCTCATAGTCCAAAATAACTCAGGACAGTCCATCCAAACGTCCTTGGGAGATTACAGGGTGGAGGGGGGAATGTTAATGTCTTTATATCCCAAACATCCCCAAGTTATCACGTTTTAGGAGGTCACCATTCCTCTAAACACCCAGTAATAGAGTCTGGGCCCCTCGAGTTGCAATGGAGTACAGGAAGTCCAGTTTCCTCCAGCTGTAGTTCTGAGAATCCCTGAGATGTCCTCATGTGTTTCCCCAGACTGTTGCTGAGCTTTTATCACCTTTTGCTGTGGATCACTACTGTGAGTCTCTTTGATGACTACTTCCAACAACTGTGTATTCATGTCTCCAAGTTTCCCTGGCTCCCCACATATCACTGTAACTGGACATGGTCCCCCACTAATGTTCTCAAAAGCAGTTAATATAATGTTGTAGCATTTAACTTTACTGACAGCTTGTGGGTGACAGGTCAAGGAGGGAAAGAGAGAATAACTCAAAAAAGATTACTTGATATCGTGACTCTTGCTTGTTCACAAGCCATGTCCCTCCTCGAAGGTCCCCTACTCACCTCTTGTTCCTAGCCCTTGACCTCTCACGTTTCAGGAATCAGTTTATCTCTTGGATGAGAGTCTTTTTTTTTTTTTTTTAACTTTGCTAACTCTTTAAAAAAAAAAATATATATATATATTTGGCTGTGTTGGGTCTTAGTTGGGACACATGGGATGTGGCATGTGGGATCTAGTTCTCTGACCAGGGATCGAACCTGGGCCCCCTGCATTGGAAGCACAGAGTCTTAGCCACTGGGCCACCAGGGAAGTCCTGGATGAGGGTCTTTTTAATCCAATCCTCCCTCTTTAAAAGTCCAAGACCCCAACTCTCTTTGCAATTTAGCCTCAGGCAGAGGAATGAAGCCAGTAACACCTTGTGAATGTTAGCCAGAATGTTAACTCTAACCTTAGTGAAAGCAAGAATTTTTATGTTATTACACAGCAGGTGAGTTCCCTGTTGTCCCCAAAGTCTTCATTCAGGAAAAGGATTTGGGATTAACTCTTACATAGCTGAGAGGCCCATTTAAGTATTTCTCCCAAACAAAGATACCTCTCAGGCCCATAAGTTTTGTGTTATTCTCAGCTTGAATGATTCCTGGAAGCAAGAGTTAAACAAAGGTATTTTAAAATTCTTTTTAAACTCACTTTATTCGAGTAGATATAATTTACTTCAATACACGAATCCATTTAAAGTATAAAACTCAATGAGCTTTGATGGATATATATTCATGTGAAACCACTATTACAATCAAGAAACAGAATGTTTCTATCGCATCCAAAAGTTTACTCTTGCCCTTTTGCAGTCCATTCTTTCCTCCACCCTCTAACCCAGGCAAGTACAGACCTGCTTTCTGTCACTGGAGATTAGTTTGGTTTTTCTGAAAATGTATATAAATGGAGTTGTACAATATGTGCTATTTTGGTGTCTGGCTTCTCTTCCTCAGCACACTGTGAAATTCATCCGTATTACTGTGTATCAGTTCTTCCTCCTTCCCTACTTCTTTTTGCTTTCTTTTACAATTTTATTGAGGTATACTTTATGTAAATGGAACATGTTTAAAGCTTTGACATGTATGCATGTACAGGCTAACTCGTTTCAGTCGTGTCCAACTCTTAGCGACACTATGGGCTGTACCTCGCCAGGCTCCTGTATTCATGGGCTTCTCCAAGCAAGAACACTGGAGTGGGTTGCCATGACCTCCTCCAGGGACTCTTTCCGACCCAAGTATTAAACTCATGTCTCTTACATATCCCCCACTGACAGCCAGGTTCTTTACCACTAGAGTCACCTGGGAAGCCTTTTGACATGTATACACACCCATGAAACCATCAGCATAATCAAGATATCAACTGTTCTTGTAATTCCCATAAGTTTTCTTGTGTTCAACCTTTCCCATACCTGCAGTCTAACGTAACCACTGATCTGCTTTCTGTCACTACAGATTAATTTGTATTTTCTAGAATTTTATACAAATGGAGTCATACAGACGTACTGGGTTCGTTGCTGTTGTTCAGTTGCTAAGTTGTGTCCGACTCTTTGTGACCCCCTGGACTGCAGCAGGCTCCCCTGTCCTTCACTATCTCCTGGAGTTTGCTCAAATTCATGTCCCCTGAGTCACCGATGCTATCTAACCATCTCATCCTCTGTTGCCCCCTTCTCCTTTTGCCATCAATCCCTCCCAACATCAGGGTCTTTTCCAGTGAGTGAGCTCTTTGCACCAGGTGGCCAAAATATTGGAGCCAAAGGTACTGGGTTTGGGAGGGGTTTATTTTTTGATCTGGCTTCTTTGACTCGGCATGATTATTTTGAGATTCATCCATATTATTGTATATATTTAAGAGTTTGGTTTTTTCCTACTTCTGAACAATATTCCATTGTGTAGATATGCTGGACATACCATGGTTTATCTATTCATCTGTTGATGGATGTTTATGTTGTTTCCAGTTTTTGACTATTACAAATAAAGATATTATGAGTATTATACACAAGTTTCTGTGTGGTCATATGCTTTCATTTCTCTTGGGTAAATACTTAGGTGTGGAATGGCCACATCATATGATATGTATATGTTTAACTTTTAATAAACTCTCAAATCACTTTCCAAAATTGTTCCATTTTACATTCCCATCAGTAACATAGAAGTTCCAGTTGCTATCCAGCCTTGCCAACACTTGGTTATTACCAGTTTTTATAATATTAGCCATGCTAAAGGGTATGTAGTGGTATCTCACTTCGGTTTTAATTCGCATTTCCTGATGATAAATGACATGGAGCCTTTTATCATGTGCTTATTAGCTACTCATGTCTCTTAAAAATGTTTGCTGCAAATCATCTGTCCATTTTTAGTGGACTGGTTTGTCTCCTTATTTTTGAGTTGTCAGTGTTTTTTATATATGTCTCACAAATATGTTCTTCCTTTCCACCATTTTTACATGGCATTTCTACATAATACATTCACTTTACAAAAGGCTAACCAGGATGGTAAGAAAATTAAGAAAGTAGCCTGAGGTCACATAATTACAGCTGTGTCTCAAATCCTGTTTCGTAAACAGGAAGAGCCCACTGCTCTACCTTTTCCTGGGTTCAAGACGTCAAGAGAGTACTGTACACAGAGTCCTACAGCCAATGTCTGCTAATGAAACTCTACTACAACAGTGTCAGTATCTGCCATGGCTTTCTACTCCAATTCCCTACTGAGGACACAAGAAAGTGTGACCAGGAAGAGATGGAGATCTGCTAGGCATCTGCCTTCCTGACTCTTCCCCGGCAAAACATGAGCAACAAGAAAGTCAGGCAGTCCTGAAAGCATGAATCCACAGTCATCCTTTCTTAGGCCTTTTGGAACCCAGGCTGCACCAGCCGGCAACACTCCAGGACTACAGAGACAAATCCAGAGACCTTCTCAGGAGGGGAAATGCTTCTTGCTCACTGCTGATATTTCCTTCCATGTGGAGCAGCTCAATAAGTGCCATGCTCCTGGCCTCTCAGAGCCTTTATTCACTCTGCCCCAAGTGAGGTGTACTGACTTATCTCAGAAGAATAAACTGGGAATACTAACCTCTGATCCTGCCTTTCACTTCTGGGAGAGCACCTGGGTACTTAGGACTGTTGTAACTGGGAGGGTCAGGATTCAGTATTAGCCCTAAATCAGGGACTTATCTGGTAGTCCAGTGGTTAAGAATCTGCCTTGCAATGCAGGGGACAAGGTTTGATCTCTGACCAGGGAACCAAGATCCCACATGCTATGGAGTAACTAAGCCCATGGGCCAGAACTACTGAGTTCACACGCCTCAACTAGAGAGCCCACACGCTGCAAACTACAGAGTTCATGCGCTCTGGAGCCTGCAGGCCACAGCTAGAAAGAAGCCCAAACACTGCAACAAAGAGGCCACCCGATGCAACCAAGACTCAACACAGTCATAAATAAATAAATATTTTAAATAAGGAGGCCCCCAAATCACAATCTCCAAAATAAGCTCCTACTGCAAGTGATATTTGTCTCCATTTGCCATATTGTCTCATTTCTCACATGATTCAAAACCTGGGCAAGGAAAAGGGGCGATATTAGCACCATTCCAGCTATATTTTTTTGTATTTACCTATAAGTTGAAAACACAGACTCCACTTTCCCATAAAAACAATGTGATATGTAGGTGACATCACAGAATCAGCTAAAAAGAGCTAAGTTTACCTGTAATTACTTGGTTACCACAGAACTATACTTCAGCAGAGACCTTATCAATGATCTATTGTCTGTAGAGATGGACAGGACATATTCATTAATTTAAAATTATATCTGAATATTCAGACATAGGGCAAAGAGAAGAGGGCTGAGTCAAAGACATTTAGGATTTGAATCTGATTCGTCAAGAGCCCCTCTTCAGCTACTTTGATTCCACAGCATAACACTCCAAGGCTTTGGGGAATCATTAGAAACCAAAAATCTCTATCAAGATTAAATAACTGGCCCACAGAATTTTTTGCCTACAGGATCAAATGTTGCAAGAAATTTTAACTGCCCTTAACTACTTCTCACTAATTCTAATCCCTTGATACATAGTCTTCTCAGATTCACTAATACTATTAATATCCTATTTGGATAATAAATCAAGTTGATCAGTCATTTTCCTATTTTAGTAAACCATCCCCAGAGAAATGCCTTATGGAAAAGCAATATTCCCAACTCAGGTGTTTAACTGGTGACGTTTTGACAGAAACCATTGCCAATCCTGGCATTCTTATCTACTGAAATTAACTGTTCACCTAATGGATACTTTACAGGAATAAAGTCAGGTGATTGATATCAGATGTCTGGGGTAGTTCTGTGTATCTATCAGACACATCACTGAAGCAGTGGACAAGACGGCAATGGTTCCTATGTGCCTGGAGTTTATAGAGGCAAAGGGCTGGGCAGCAAACAATTAATTTCAGAGAGAGATAAATGCTATGAAGAAAATAAAACATAACAGGATAGTGACTGGTGGGTTAGAAGGTACTTCTTTATGTAGGACAGTAAGCAGAATCTTCTCATGGGAGTTGATATCTGAACTCAGACTTGATATTAAGAAAGAGGCTGCCATTCAAACATAGGAGAAGAACTTTGAAGGCAGAAGGAGCAATGAGAACAAGTTTGGTGTTTGAGGAGCACTGTCATTTAGGAGGAGATTGGAAGGTGGTGATGTCAGAAAGGCAGACTGTGTGTGGCCTGATTCTGCAGGGAGTACAGATCTTATTCTAAGTGCAAAACAGGAAGCTGTAGAGATGGCTTTTTTTTTTTTTTAAACAGGTGAATACAGGGGCGTTCTCTGTGGTCTCCTCTAAGAGAGCCACCTGACTATCCATCTGCAGTTCATTTCCTCCACGTTCTCACCATGTATGAAACGACTTTGTCTCTGTTGGTTCTGTGTCTGTTGCCCACAAGGGCTTCCCTGCCTCGTTCACTCCTCTGTCTCCAGCAGCCAGAACACTGGCACACAGCAGGTGCTCAGCAAATATTTATGTATTAAAGGAAAGAATGGACAAACGTTACCAAGTTTGTTGAAGGTGCAGGGAGCCCAGAATGCAAGTAAATAAGATACTGTTCTGGGTCTTCAGACTCATCATAATTTATTTTCCAAAAGTTGGCTGACATAATCAAATTATGTCAAAAGGGAAAATAAAATTAGTTAAGAAATGTGGGAAAAGTACTCAACTTTACACTCATTTTAAAGACATGCTACTAACCAGAACAGATATGAAATGACATCATGCTTCAGTTTAAAATATTCACATTGATAATAATCATTGAGGGTATAGGTAATTTAACATGCTGGTCAGTTCTACATCCCCCCTCGCCCAAAGACAATTCAGCAGCCAGTATTCAGTTCAGTTCAGTCACTCAGTCGTGTCCAACTCTTTGAGACCCCATGGACTGCAGCATGCCAGGCTTTCCTGTCCATCACCAACTCCCAGAGTTTACTTAAACTCATGTCGATTGAGTCAGTGATGCCATTCAACCATCTCATCCTCTGTTATCCCCTTCCCTTCCCACCTTCAATCTTTCCCAGCATCAGGGTCTGTTTCAGTGAGTCAGTTCTTTGCATCAGGTGGCCAAAGTATTGGAGTTTCAGCTTCAGCATCAGTCCTTCCAATGAACATGCAGGACTGATCTCCTTTAGGGTGGACTGGTTGGATCTCCCTGCAGTCCAAGGGACTCTCAAGAGTCTTCTCCAGCACCACAGTTCAAAAGCATCAATTCATCGGTGCTCAGCTTTCTTTACGGTCCAACTCTCACATCCATACATGACTACTGGAAAAACCATCACTTTGACTAGATGGACCTTTGTTGGCAAAGTGATGTCTCTGCTTTTTAATATGCTGTATAATATGGTTTGTCATAGCTTTTCTTCCAAGAAGCAAGCATCTTTTAATTTCATGGCTGCAGTCACCATCTGCAGTGATTTTTGAGCCCAAGAAATAAAGTCTGTCACTGTTTCCATTGTTTCCCCATCTATTTGCCATGAAGTGATGGGACTAGATTCCATGATCTTAGTTTTCTGAATGCTGAGTTTTAAGCCAACTGTTTCATCAAGAGGCTCTTTAGTCCCTCTTCGCTTTCTGCCATAAGGGTGGTGTCGTCTGCATATCTGAGATTATTGATAATTCTTCTGACAATCTTGATTCCAGCTTATGCTTCATCCAGTCTAAGATGTACTCTGCATAGACGTTAAATAAGCAGAGTGACAATATACAGCCTTGACGTACTCCTTTCCCTATTTGGAGCCAGTCTGTTGTTCTATGACCAATTCTAACTGTTGCTTCCTGACCTGCATACAGATTACTCAAAAGGCAGGTCAGGTCGTCTGGTATTCCTATCTCTTTAAGAATTTTCCACAGTTTGTTCTGATCCACACAGTCAAAAGTTTTGGTGTAGTCAATAAACCAGAAGTAGATATTTTTCTGGAAATCTCTTAGTTTTTTGATGATCCAACAGATGTTGGCAATTTGATTTCTGGTTCCTCTGCCTTTTCTAAATCCAGCTTGAACATCTGGCAGTTCGCAGTTCATGAACTGTTGAAGCCTGGCTTGGAGAATTTTGAGCATTACTTTACTAGCATGTGAGATGAGTGCAACTGTGCGGTAGTTNTCTGAATGCTGAGTTTTAAGCCAACTGTTTCATCAAGAGGCTCTTTAGTCCCTCTTCGCTTTCTGCCATAAGGGTGGTGTCGTCTGCATATCTGAGATTATTGATAATTCTTCTGACAATCTTGATTCCAGCTTATGCTTCATCCAGTCTAAGATGTACTCTGCATAGACGTTAAATAAGCAGAGTGACAATATACAGCCTTGACGTACTCCTTTCCCTATTTGGAGCCAGTCTGTTGTTCCATGACCAATTCTAACTGTTGCTTCCTGACCTGCATACAGATTACTCAAAAGGCAGGTCAGGTCGTCTGGTATTCCTATCTCTTTAAGAATTTTCCACAGTTTGTTCTGATCCACACAGTCAAAAGTTTTGGTGTAGTCAATAAACCAGAAGTAGATATTTTTCTGGAAATCTCTTAGTTTTTTGATGATCCAACAGATGTTGGCAATTTGATTTCTGGTTCCTCTGCCTTTTCTAAATCCAGCTTGAACATCTGGCAGTTCGCAGTTCATGAACTGTTGAAGCCTGGCTTGGAGAATTTTGAGCATTACTTTACTAGCATGTGAGATGAGTGCAACTGTGCGGTAGTTTGAGCATTCTTTGACATTGCCTTTCTTTGGGATTGGAATGAAAACTGACCTTTTCCAGTCCTGTGGCTACTGCTGAGTTTTCCAAATTTGTTGGGATAATGAGTGCAGCACTTTCATAGCATCATCTTTCAGGATTTGAAATAGCTCAACTGGAGTTCCATCACCTCCACTAACTTTGTTCGTAGTGATGCTTCCTAAGGACTACTTGACTTCACATTCCAGGATGTCTGGCTCTAGGTGAGTGATCATATCATCATGATTATCTGGATTGTGAAGATGTTTTTTTGTATAGCTCTTCTGTGTATTCTTGCCACCTCTTCTTAATATCTTCTGTTTCTGTTAGATCCATACCCAAAAGCAATTCAGCAGCAAATATTAAGAACCTTCAAAATATCCTTTTGACTGAGAAATACACTTCTAGGCATGTATCCTAAGGAAATATTTTCAACTGAAGGGAAAGTTATATGTGCAAATACATTTGTTGCACAATTATGTTTGTTATGAAAAATTAAAAGGAACATTTTATAGTCAAGGCCAGAGGAATACGGACTTCCCCAGTGGTCCAACGGTTAAGAATGTGCTTTGCAATGCAGGGGATGTCAGTTCAATCCTGCGTCAGGGAACTAAGATCCCATACGTTTTGGAGCAAC
Source organism: Neotragus moschatus (assembly GCA_006410615.1). Lineage (NCBI taxonomy): Eukaryota > Metazoa > Chordata > Mammalia > Artiodactyla > Bovidae > Neotragus > Neotragus moschatus. The sequence continues at coordinate 1,591,318 of SJYA01000375.1, forward strand.
TAAAGCCCACTCCCCACAACTACTGAGTTTGCCCACTCCAGAGTCTGCGAGCTGTAACTAGACAGTCCATGTGCCCCCAATGAAAGATCCCACAGGATGCAACAAAGATTCTGAGTACTGCAACTAAGACCCATTCCAAGCAAATAAATCAAAGAACAGAGCAATAACTGTGACTATCCTTGATGAAGCGAATGATCCATGGCATAAGAGACGCCTAGATACAGCAGTAAAGGGGAGTGTTTCTTCTACTGTGACAGTGTGTGAAAAAAAGCNGGTGTTGATCGTCTGGTGATGTCCATGTGTAGAGTCTTCTCTTGTGTTGTTGGAAGAGGGTGTTTGCTAGGACCAGTGCTTTCTGTTAGCAAAACTCTATTAGCCTTTGCCCTGCTTCATTCCGTATTCCAAGGCCAAATTTGCCTGTTACCCTAGTCTACTATACCCCAAGTTAAAAAAAGAAGTAGTGAAAATACTGAAGTTATTAAGAAAGACTATCCACAGAAATGCAGATTACTGTAAAAAGGAACTAGAAATTATAAAGAGGAGACAATTCAGTTTGCTTTAGTCGCTCCCTCAGTTGTGTTTGACTCGTGACCCTGTGGACTGCAGCATGCCAGCCTTCCCTGTCCAACACCAATCCCCAGAGCTTGCTCAAACTCAAGTCCATCGAGTCAGTGATGCCATCCTCCTCCCTTCAATCTTTCCCAGCATCATGGTCTTTTCCAATGAGTCAGTTCTTCATATCAAGTGGCCAAAGTATTGTTTCAGCTTCAGCATTAGTCCTTCCAATGAATATTCACAACTAATTTCCTTTAGGATTGACTGGTTTGATCTCCTTGCAGTCCAAGGGACTCTCAAGAGTCTTCTCCAACAGCACGGTTTAAAAACCTCACTTCTTCAGCGTTCAGCTTTTTTTTATGGTCCAACTCTCACATCCATACATGACCACTGGAAAAACCATAGCTTTGACTAAATGGACCTTGGTTGGCAAAGTAATGTCTCTGCTTTTTAATATGCTGTCCATGTTGGTCATAGCTTTTCTTCCAAGGAGCAAGCGTCTTTTAGTTTCATGGCTGCAGTCACCATCTGCAGTGATTTTGGAGCCCAAGAAAATAAAGTCTGTCACTGTTTCCATTGTTTCCTCAACTATTTGCCATGAAGTGATGGAACCAGATGCCATGATCTTAGTTTTCTGAATGTTGAGCTTTAAGCCACCTTTTTCACTCTCCTCTTTCACTTTCATCAAGGGGCTCTTTAGTTCTTCACTTTCTGCCATAAGGGTAGTGTCATCTGCATATCTGAAGTTATTGATATTTCTGCCGGCAATCTTGATTCCAGCTTGTGCTTCATCCAGCCCAGTATTTCCCATGATGTACTCTGCATAAAAGTTAAATAAGCATGGTGACAATATACAGCCTTGACGCACTCCTTTCCTGATTTGGAATCAATCTGTTGTTCCATGTCCAGTTCTAACTGTTGCTTCTTGACATGCATACAGATTTCTCAGGAGGCAGGTAAGGTGGTTTGGTATTCCCATTTCTTGAAGAATTTTCCACAGTTTGTTGTGATACACACAGTCAAAGGTTTTGGAGTAGTCAATAAAGCAGAAGTAGATGTTTTCCTGGAACTCTCTTGCTTTTTTGATGATACAATGGATGTTGACAATTTGATCTCTGGTTCCCCTGCCTTTTCTAAATTCAGCTTGAACATCTGCAAGTTCTCGGTTCATGTACTGTTCACATACTCAGCAGAAAAATCACTCGCTGAGACAAATGCTGAGCTAATGGCAGTAAATAGCAAAGTGGGTAATGCAGACTAGTGAATAAGTGAGCTGGAAGGTAGAATAATGGAAATCGCTCTATCAAAAGAGCGGACAAAGACACACATACAAAATGAAAGTAATATATGAGATGTATGGGAATAGAAAGCATCCCAATCTATGAACAATAGGGATCCCAAAAGGAGAAGAAAGAGAAAAGGGGGTCAAAAATGTATTTTTAAAAATTATGGCTGAAAATTTCCCAAACCTAAAGAAGGAAACAGATAACCAGGTATAGGAGGAACAGAAGGTCCCCAACAAGATGAACCCAAGGAGATCTATACCAAGACATATAATAACTAAAGTGGCAAAAGTTAAGGATGAAGAGAGGATTCTAAAGGCAACAAGAGAAAAACAAAGTTAATTAGAAGGAAATCTCCATAAGTGATTGACCTCCAAAAACGTTGCAAGCCAGAAGGGAGTACAAATGAAAAAGCTTGCAACTTTATCTACCCAGCAAGAATATCATTTAAAATAGAAGTAGTGATAAAGAATTTCTCAGATAACCAAAAACTAAAAGAGTACAGCAAGACTAACCTTTTAGTTTATTCTTTTAAAATAAAAGAAACATTGAAAGTTCTTTTCTAGATAGAGAAGCAAGAATCTATAGGAAAGAGAATATCATAATTGGAAAGTAGATAATTTAAACTAGCCAGTACACAGATTTTTTAAATTTGTAAAAGCAATGATAATTACAATGAACAGCAAAAGGATAAACATGAAGATGTAAAAGAGGACATAAAAATCATAAAATGTTGGAAGGAGAGTAAGAAAATATAGATTTTTTAAAAGAATGTGTTTAAGCCTATATGGTTACCAGTCTAAAGCAAATAGATATAGCAATGCCTTAACATGCTTGAAAAACAGGGTAACAAAAAATAAAAAACACACAGTTCAGTTCAGTTACTCATTCGTGTCCAACTCTTTGCAACCTCATGGACAGGAAGCACACCAGGACTCCTGTTTGAGCTTAAACTCATTTCCATCAGGTTGGTGATGCCATCCAACCATTGCATCCTCTGTCATCCCCTTCTCCTCCTGCCTTCAGTCTTTCCCACCATCAATGTCTTTTTGAATGAGTCAGTTCTTTGCATCAGGTGGCCAAAAGATTCACAAAACCAAAAAGGAGAGACCATAGCATAATAGAAAAACATCAAACTACAAAAGGAAAAACAAAAAAGAAAAAGGAAAGTACAAAGAAAAAATAAAAAAGCAACTGGAAAACAAGGTTTAAAGTGGCTATATATACATATCTATCAATACATATCAATTACTTTAAATGTAAACAAACTAAATGCTCCAATCATAAAAGCAGAGTGGCAGATTAAATATTTTAAAAAGAGCCTACAATAAGCTGCCTACAAGAAACCCACTTTAGGGCAAAGGACACAGATACACTGAAAGTGAAGGGATGGAAAAAGATATTTCATGCAAATGGAAATGACAAGAAATAATTAGTAGTACTCATGTTAGATAAAACAGACTTTAAAAGAAAAGCTATAAATAAAGAAGGACACTATATAATGATAAGAGGATCAATACAAGAAGAGAATATTAAACTCATTGACATATATGCACCCAATATAGGAGTACCTAAATACACAAAAAAATACTAACAAACATAAAGGGAGAAATTGATGAGAACACAATAATAGTAAGAGACTATAACACCCGACTCACACCAATAGACAGATCTTTCAGAGGGAAAATCTATCAGGCAACAGAGATCCTAATAACACAACAGAACAGTTAGACTTGATATTTTCAGTGTATTACATCCAAAAAACCCAGAATGAATATTCTTTGCAAGTGCACACAGAATATTTTCTAGGAATGGCTACATACCAGGACAAAAAACAAGCATCAACAAATTTAAGAGGATAGAAATTATTTCAAGCATCTTTCCTGATGGCATGAAACTATAAATCAGTCACAGAAAAAGAAAAGATTATTACATAAAGACTAAGCTACATGGTATTAAAAAGCTAATGGATCAATAATAAAATCAAAGAAGAAATAAAAATACCTTGAGACAAATGACAATAAAAACATACCCACACAAAATTTATAGGATGCAGCAAAAGCAATTTTTAGACGTAAGTTCATAGCAATGCAGGCTTTCCTCAAAAAACAAGAAAAATCTCAAATAAACAATGTAACCTACCACTAAAAAGAATGAGAAAGAAAAGAACAAGGCCTAAAGTCAGCAGAGGGAAGGAAATAATAAAAATCAGAAAGGAAATAAAATAGAGATTTTAAAAACAGAAAAAAATTCAATAAAATGAAGAGCTGTTTCTTTGAAAGGGTAAACAAAATTGACAAAATTCTGGCCAGGCTCACCAAGAAAATAAAAAGGCTGAGAGGCACATGAAAAGATGTTCAACATTGCTAACTGTTAGAGAAATGCAAATGAGAACTACAATAAGGTACCACTTCACATCAGTCAAACTGGTCATCATTAAAAAATCTACAAATAACATACGTTGGGGAGGGTGTGGAGAAAAGGAAACCTTTCTACACTGTTGATGAGAATATAAATTTGTGCAGCCACTATGGAAGAGTACGGAGGGTCCTCAAAAAACTAAAAAGAGAGTTTCATATGATCCAGGAATCCCATTCCTGGGCATATATATGGATAAAACCCCAATTTGAAAAGATATGTGCACCTCAATGTTCATAGCAGCACTATTTACAGTTGCCAAGACATGGAAGCAACCTAACTTGTCCGTCAATAGATGAATGGAAAAAGAAGATGTGGTATAGCTACACAATGGAATAGTATTCAGTGATAAAAAAGAATGAAATAATGCCATTTGCAACAACATAAATGGATCTAGAGATTATCACATTACATGAACTAAGTCAGAAAGAGAAAGACAAATATCATATGATATCACTTATATGTGAAATATAAAAAAATAATACAGAATAACTTACTTATGAAATAGAAATAGACCCACAGACATAGAAAACAAACTTATAGTTACCAAAGGAGAAAGGAGTGGGGGAGTTTTGGATTAGCACATGCAAACTACCATATATAAAATAGATAAACTAGTATAACACATTGTATAACACAGGAACTATATTCAATATCCTGTAATAAACCATAAGGGAAAAGTCTATGAAACAGAATATATATATATATATATGAATAGAAAAAAAATGTAACTGAATCACTTTGCTGTACAACAGAAACTAGCTCAATATTGTAAATCAACTATACTTCAACAAAAACAAAAATGAAATGAACAGAATAACACATTTTTCTCAAGTGCATATGGAATACTCTCTAGGATAGGTTATTTGCTAGGCTACAAAATAAGTGCAGTAAACTAAGAAGACTGAAATCATAAGAACCATCTTTTCCAACCACAACAGCATGAGATTAGAAATCAACTACAAGGAAAAACTCCCAAAGAACATAAACACATGGTGCTTAAACAAGATGCTATTAAACAATGATTAAGCCATTGAAGAAATGAAGAAATCAATAAACATCTGGAGACAAATTAAAATGAAACACAATGATCCAAAATTTGTGGAATGCAGAGAAACCAGTTCTAAGGGGGGAGTTAACAGTGATACAAGCCTACCTCAAGAAACAAGCAAAAATCTCAAACAACCTAACCTTACATCTAAAGTAACTAGAAAAAGAAGAAACAAAACTCAAATTTTATAGAAGAAAAGGAACAATAAATATCAAACAGAAATAAAGACAATAGAAAAGGTCACTGAAACGAAGAGCTGGTTCTTTGAAAATATAAACAAAAATTGATAAACATTTAGATAGACTCATGAGGCAAAAAAGACCCACATCAATAAAATTTGATATGAAAAAGAAGTTACAATTGACACTGCAGAAATGCAGAGATTTATTACGAACACTCTATGACAATAAAGTGACAACCTAGAAGAAATGGAGAAATTCCTGGAAATGTACACTCTCACAAGAAGAAATAGAAAATGTGAACCGATCAGCTACCAGTCATAAAATAGAATCAGTAATTTAAAAAAAAAAGCCCAACAAACAAATATCCAATATCAGGTGACTTCACAGGTAAATTCTATGAAATATTTAGAGAAGAATTGACACCCATCCCTCTCAAACTATTCTAAAAGTTTTGAAATGGAAGGAATGCTTCCAAACATTCTACGAGGCTAGCATTGCCTTGATAATAAAATTAGACAAAGATACCACACACAAAAAAGAAAACTGTGGGCAAATATCACTGATGAACATCAATGCAAAAGTCTTCAATGGAATATTTGCAAAAACAGTTCAATAATACATTAAAAGAATCATATCCAGATTAAGTGGGATTTTCCCAGGGAGGCAAGGATGGTTCAGTATCTTTAAATCAATCGATGTGATATACTATATTAACAAACTGAAGAATAATATATGATCATCTCAGTAGATACAGAAAAAGTTTTTGACAAAATTCAACATCCTCTTATGATAAAAACTCTCAATCAAGTGGGTATAGAGCGAACATACCTCAACATAATAAATCCTGTATGTTACACCCTAGAGCCAGCATCATACTCAGTGGTGAAAAGCTGAAAGCCTTTCCACTAAATCAGAAACAAGACAAAGAGATTCACTTTTGCCATCTTTATTCAGCGTAATAGTGAAAATTCTAGCCACGGCAATCAGACAACAAAAATGAGAGGAGTTCAATTTGGAAGGAAGAAGTAAAACTGTCACTGTTTGCAGATGACATTATAATACATAGAAAATCTTACAGATGTTATCAAAAAACTATTAGAATTAAAAAATTCACTAAGTTTCAGGATACAGAATTAATACACAGATATCTATTATCATTCTTTCTTTTATTTGTTGAGTGGTATTTCACTGTATAGTTGTTCCATAATTCATCAGGTGAAGAGCTTTCTAGAATATCTTTCAATTTTGGGGGTCTACAAATGTCTGCTTGAGCCTTGTTTGCTACAAGAGATCTTTGCTAAGAGTTCCTGTTCAGTTACACCTCGTAGCTATATTTTTTTCTATCATCAGCCAGTCATCAGCCTGCAACTACCAGAGGGGGTAGGTCTCCAGAAATTTTAACTTCCATAAACTTCTTCTGGATGATTCATCCACCCACTTACCAATTCTTTGTTTAGTGAATGCCTACTGGGGGCCAGGTACTAATTCCTACCTTACAGAGCTTACACTTTTAACCAATTAATCCCTTTATGATAGGGGGAGCAGGCGGGAGGAGGAGTGAAGGAGAAATGACAGCAATGCTCTGATGGCAAGTCCAAGTTAGTGAGTCAGCTTCGAAATGATACATTCATCTTGTAATTGCTTGTCTTTCTTTTGGTGACAGGATGGCCCTACTGAAGAGAACCTGTGTATGTTTCTTTGTAGTTGGCAGAGTATTTTCATATGAATTCACCCTTTTCATCCTCACAACTCTGGGAGGCAACACAAGCGGGGATAATAATCCCCACTTCCCTGATCATGTCAGGACACTGAGGCTCAGGGAGATGAGCAGACTCAGGCCTGACATCATAACCTGGGAAAAACAGCCAGGAAACTTTGAGGGAGTGTCTCGTACCAGCTGGTTAGAGCCTAAGCCTGCTGATAATGCTGTAAGTTTTTATGAGGTCAATCAAGATCCACCCACATATCTTTCTCTTGGCATCTCTCTCTTGTATCTTTCTGATCTAAAGTTCCTATGTGGTACATCAGGTGACTTCATGTCATTCAATTTTGAGGGTTTAAAATTGTCCTGACTGAGCAATATCCAAGACAGGAGGACTCTGGCTAATGTAGTCTCTATATTATGCCCCTCACCTCTCATTACTTCTCAAACAATTGGACAATGAGTGTGTCTTGCTGAAGTTCTTTAAGTCTAAGGGTCTACAATTACTTTTTAGATTTTTACTAATGGCAAATCAAGTTCTGATATGGAGATGCAAGAGTCTCAGATGACTAATCTTGCACTGGTTGTTGCAATGACCAACATTCAGGTAGGACAAGCACTCAGGCCAGCTTGTAGGTGGACAGCAGAAAGTCCTGCCACTTTTAGTCCTAAACAGTTCCCAGGGGTGAGTGGGTATGGAAACGCTATGCTGTTTGCAGCATTATTTACAATAGAGAAAATATGGAAGCAACTTAAGTGTCTAATTGATATATGAATAGGTAAAGAAGATGTGGTGTATATATACAGTGTATTATTATTCGGTCATAAAAAAGAAATGTTGACATTTGTGATAACACGGATGGATCTAGAGGAAATTATGCTAAGTGAAATAAGCAATACAAAGACAAATATCACATCATGTCACTTATATACGGAATCAAAACAGCAATCACACAAATAAAATGAAAAGGGACTTTATAGATACAGAGATTGAATAGGTGGTTGACAGAAAGGAATAGGGTGGAAGATGAATGATACAAGGTAAAATGGATTAAGAGCTGCAAAACTCCAGTCACATAATGAGTCACAAAATAAGTAAGTCACAAGGATATAACATACAGCATAAGGAATATGATTAATAACATTGTATTAATAACTTTGTATGAGAACAAATGATTGCTAGACTTATGGTTATCATTTTACCATGACTTAGCTAAGTCATTTCAGCTGTGTCTGACTGTTTGGAACCCCATGGGCTGTAGCTTGCCAGGCTCCACATTCTATGGGATTCTCTAGGCAAGAATATTGAAGTGGGTTGCCATGCCCTCCTCCAGGGGATCTTTCCAACCCAGGGATCAAACCCACATCTTCTGTGAATCCTGCATTGTAGGCAGATTCTTTACTGCAGAGCCACTGGGGAATGCAAATGTCAAATCATTATGAGGTACACCTGAAACTAACATAAGGTTGTACATCAATTATATTTCACAAAATGTCATAGAATTACTACATATGGCATCTGAAATACTACTGGGTTATACCTTTATCACTATGGTGTTTAGTGTGCTGAGTAGCAGTGTGAAGTGATCAGAGTGTCGTCACGTCACCATTACCTCTTCTGAGTAATCGACCCTGCAACTGTAGCATGTAAGCAGCTACAGACAACATACAAATGGATGAAGCTGGCTCTGTTCCAATAAGACCCCGTGACACTGAAATTTGGATTCCACATAATCTTTACATTTCACAAATATGATTCTTCTTTAAATTTTTCCAGTTTAAAAAAATGTAAAAATCACTCTTAGCTTGTGAGTCCTACAAAATAGGCAGCCGACTGACTTCAGCCTAGGGCTGTAGTTGGCCAACCCGTGCTCATGAGTGCGGTCAGCCCACTGGGGACAGGTCCTCCCTCACAAGGTAGGAGCATGACATATCCAAAAGCATTCTGAAGACGGACAGAGGGACGAGAGCTCGCTTTCAACCTCCTGGAAGGACCATGAGACCTGACCTCGATGAGGAGGGCACCAACCACCATCTTCCGGAGCTCTTTCCTGATGATGAGCTGAAATTGTCTCTCTTAATTTAATTCTGTGAAGTCAAGTCTGTGGTCAAGTTTCTACAGACCAAACACTTGGATCTTAGAAAAGTTTCATAACAAAGGGATACTTGGCAGTCCAGAGACTGAATTCCAAGTTTTAAAGGTCATGCTCAACTCACCTTACCACACTGTTTTTATTTCATCCAGATATTTGTCTGGCCTTGCCCCTTCACCCACCTATGCTGCCAACTAGGCATCTCACAGAATCCCTGCTGACTCTGCCACCACTGTGGAGCTCGGCCTTATCAGTCACCATGGCTGGGCTCTCTGTCCTCCCTGTCCCCCACACACTTCAGCAGTTCACATGCTCTGCTGACACATACTTTTGAAGACAACAAGTGCCCTGGAAATCTTAATGAGCTGCCTAGACCTTGGACCCTTATCCCAAGAACTGGCTGTTCCGCTTTGGGAAAATTTTCTCTCTCCGGTCTTCAGTTTCCTTATACGTAAAATCAGAGTGGAGCATGAGTGATACCACCATTTCCTGAGCTCCTTTCCAGTTTTAACTTTCTGTGAGTCAACTGGCTTTCCATCATGTTTTTTTTACCCACATACTACCACATCCCTCTGTTAGCAATAGTTACAGAAAGCAATTACTGTTGATAGGCCAGGAGAAGCATGGACTCTGAACCTTGCTTTAAGGTACATGACACAAGAGTCCTTTAATAAACACTCCTGAAGTGCACACTGGTTGGCACATTCACAAGGATATCTATGAATAAATCAACTGAACAGAGACACCAACTTCAGCCAAATGCACAGACTGAAGAGGGTAGAGAATGGGGCACTATGGAGTGGGAAGCGGCTGAAACGACAGCCAATTTTATATATATCTACAAGGCATCTGTGTGAGTGTTCACCATACGGAGTAGAGGAGAATGTAAAACAGAGATAAGTAAAGCTGAAGTCCCTGCCCTTGGAGTTCACAGTCCAGCAGGTGATAACTGAAGTGCTAATAATAGAAACTTGGGCTAATAGAAATGTAGAAATCAATGGCAATGAAGTCAGGGGGCCTTTGATCTGCCTGCCTCTGTAGAGAAGTGGGCTGAGAAAACTTTCTTTATTGTGATACCTATTAATCAAAGGACAGAGAGCTTCAGGGGACATTGCTGCTGCTGCTGCTGCTAAGTCACTTCAGTCGTGTCCAACTCTGTGCGACCCCAGAGACAGCAGCCCACCAGGCTCCCCCGTCCCTGGGATTCTCCAGGCAAGAACACTGGAGTGGATTGCCATTTCCTTCTCCAATGCATGAAAGTGAAAAGTGAAAGTGAAGTCGCTCAGTCGTGTCCGACTCTTAGCGACCCCATGGACTGCAGCCCATCAGGCTCTTCCGTCCATGGGATTTTCCAGGCAAGAGTACTGGAGTGGGGTACCATTGCCTTGGCCTCAAAGTTCCACTTTTCCTGAAGGTTAACTAGCTTAGTTCTTTGGATACAAGAACTAAGGGGTGACAAGGGAGCAAGAAGGATGTGCCTTTCTCCTCTTTTGTCTTTGTATTGTATTGTTTTCTTGGTATAAATTATGAGGAATAAAATTACTAATTTAAGAGTAAAAATTTTATGGCTTCTTGAAATCATTGGCCAAATTATGTTCTTAAAGATTTATATTAATTTACTGTCCAGTAGTTTTCTTTTCACCCAAGAGCAAAGTATTTTCACTAGTAAAAAGTAGGCTTTATTCCTACCATGGTAGGTGAGAAATGCTGTCTCAGTATTTAAATTCTCATTTCTTTGACCACTAATGAGATTGAACATCCTCCATATATTTGTTAGGTTATGTGTAGTTCCTGNTTCCGTCCATGGGATTTTCCAGGCAAGAGTACTGGAGTGGGGTACCATTGCCTTGGCCTCAAAGTTCCACTTTTCCTGAAGGTTAACTAGCTTAGTTCTTTGGATACAAGAACTAAGGGGTGACAAGGGAGCAAGAAGGATGTGCCTTTCTCCTCTTTTGTCTTTGTATTGTATTGTTTTCTTGGTATAAATTATGAGGAATAAAATTACTAATTTAAGAGTAAAAATTTTATGGCTTCTTGAAATCATTGGCCAAATTATGTTCTTAAAGATTTATATTAATTTACTGTCCAGTAGTTTTCTTTTCACCCAAGAGCAAAGTATTTTCACTAGTAAAAAGTAGGCTTTATTCCTACCATGGTAGGTGAGAAATGCTGTCTCAGTATTTAAATTCTCATTTCTTTGACCACTAATGAGATTGAACATCCTCCATATATTTGTTAGGTTATGTGTAGTTCCTGTCTATGATTTTTGTCTATTGTTTCAGGGGGAGGGTTATTCATAATGTTCTAATAAAAACGTATGCGTTTTTTACATATTTTTTTGGATTAAAGATATTAACTGTTATCAGCCCTTCATTTTCACCCAGTCCTTCCTTCTAAGTCCAGACTCACAGGCATCATTTGTGGTAAAGTCCTCCTGCTGATATTCTCTCATCTGGTGCCACCTGCCCAAACCTCAATTCTGGGTCCACTCGTTGGCCCCGTCTCTGCTCTAATACCTATTGCTGAGTTCTGCTAGAGAAAAATTATTGTCAGGGTTGCTACTACCACAAGCTTATTGTTCTGCCTCTCTGTCCAGTGCTACCCCATGTCCTGAATCATCTTCCTATCATTTCCCAAACAGCCACTTCAGATGGTTTTTCAATTCCCATCACACACTTTTGTTCTTTTTCAGGAGAATACCTGGTTTTCTTTCCAACCAAGATATAATTGACAAACAACACTGTATTTGTTTTAGGTGTACAATATAATGATTTGACATACGTTTGGATTGTGAAAAGACTGCTACGATAAATTTAGTTAACATCCATCACCACACATAATTACAAAATAATTATTTTTCTTGCAGTGAGAACTTGGACTTACTCTCTTAGCAACTTTTGTTAGACTACCTCTCTCATTATAACGTGATTCTCAACTAGTTTCACTGTTCAGGAGGTTGTCAGGAATATAGTAATAAAAAAGTGACCTGGCAGTGTATGAAATCAGCTATATAAATCATGAAATCCAAGTCATAGTTCCATGAATTTGTTCTCCAGTTTGAAATGTTTTATGTTTAACAAACATATAAGACTTACTACATGTAAAATACTGGTGTAAATGTTTTATAGATAATGACCCATTTCATCCTTAAGACAACTCTAAGGGGTAGATTCCATTATGATTTTACCTGAGGAGCTGAGGCACAGAATGATTAAAAACAACTTGCCCAGAACCTGAAACTAACACATTGTAAATCAACCATCCTGGAGAAAAAGGAACCCTCTTACACTGTTGGTGGGAATGCAAACTAGTACAGCCACTATGGAGAACAGTGTGGAAATTCCTTAAAAAATTGCAAATAGAACTGCCTTATGACCCAGCAATCCCACTGCTGGGCATACACACCAAGGAAACCAGAATTGAAAGAGACACANTATACAGCCTTGACATACTCCTTTTCCTATTTGGAACCAGTCTGTTGTTCCATGTCCAGTTCTAACTATATTTCCTGACCTGCATACAGGTTTCTCAAGAGGCAGGTCAGCTGGTCTGGTATTCCTACCTCTTTCAGAATTTTCCAGAGTTTATTGTGATCCACACAGTCAAAGGCTTTGGGATAGTCAATAAAGCAGGAATAGATGTTTTTCTATTAAGAAGAGGTGGCAAGAATACACAGAAGAACTGTACAAAAAAGATCTTCACGACCAAGATAATCACGATGGTGTGATCACTCACCTAGAGCTAGACATCTTGGAATGTGAAGTCAAGTGGACCTTAGGAAACATCACTACGAACAAAGATAGTGGAGGTGATGGAATTCCAGTTGAGCTTTTTCAAATCCTGAAAGATTATGCTGTGAAAGTACTGCACTCAATATGCCAGCAAATTTGGAAAACTCAGCAGTGGTCAGAGGACTGGAAAAGGTCAGTTTTCATTCCAATCCCAAACNAGTCAAGTGGACCTTAGGAAACATCACTACGAACAAAGATAGTGGAGGTGATGGAATTCCAGTTGAGCTTTTTCAAATCCTGAAAGATTATGCTGTGAAAGTACTGCACTCAATATGCCAGCAAATTTGGAAAACTCAGCAGTGGTCAGAGGACTGGAAAAGGTCAGTTTTCATTCCAATCCCAAACAAAGGCAGTGCCAAAGAATGCTCAAACTACTGCACTCATCTCACACACTAGTAAAGTAATGCTCACAATTCTCCAAGCCAGGCTTCAGCAATACGTGAATCATGAACTTCCAGATGTTCAAGCTGGTTTTAGAAAAGGCAGAGGAACCAGAGATCAAATTGCCAACATCCACTGGATCATTAAAAAAGAGAGTTCCAGAAAGCAACCCTTGCCCCCCACCAACAAAAAGAAAAAGCTTTATTCCTTTTTCAGCTAAGAACTGAGAGGTCTCTAATAACACTGTTTACATTGGATAAGGGGAGCCTTCTCTGAGGTTGTGGAATTTTATAGTGGTCCCTTGGCATTTGTAGGGGATCATTTTAAAGACCCTACTCCCTACAGATACGAAAATCTGAGAATGCTCAAGTTTCTTATATAACAGTATTTTCATGTAAACTATAAGAATTCTGTTGACATGGAACAACAGACTTGTTCCGTGTAATCCTCCCATATACTTAAAAAATTTTTTTTCTTTTGGCTGCACTGCATGGCTTGTGAGATCTTAATTCTCCAACCAGGGGATGAACCAAGGTCCCTAACAGTAAATGCACCAAGTCCAAATCTCTGGACCGTCAGTGAACTTCCCCCTCTCATATACTTCAAATCATGTCTAGATTACTTATAATACCAATACAATGTAAATGCTATGAAAGTAGCTGTGAAGAGCATACTCCTTCATGCATATACACATATACACACTTGTCAGTGAGCAGCAAATTCAAGTTTTGCTCTTTGGAACTTTCTGGAAATAAATAAAATTTCAATCCATGGTTGGTTGAATTTCTGGATATGAAACCTGTGGATATGAAGGGGCTACTGTACAGAAATATATTTTAGTAAATTAGCAGAACCTTTGAACAAGTAAGGAATATACAATAATTTTCAAGTGCTCTTGGAATCCTTTTAGTCTTTGGGTCACCAAGCTTCATAAGGGATACTTGGGAGGTATGGTTGCTGGAATTTACTCTATCTGAGGCTGCCTGTATTTGCTGCTGCTGCTGCTGCTGCTAAGTCGCTTCAGTCATGTCCAACTCTGTGAGACCCCATAGATGGCAGCCCACCAGGCTCCCCTGTCCCTGTGATTCTCCAGGCAGAACACTGGAGTGGGTTGCTCTTTCCTTCTCCAATGCATGAAAGTGAAAAGTGAAAGTGAAGTCGCTCAGTCGTGTTCGACTCTTAGCGACCCCATGGACTGCAGCCCACCAGGCTCCTCCATCCATGGGATTTTCCAGGCAAGAGTACTGGAGTAGGCTGCCATTGCCTTTTCTGGCCTGTACTTGCAGATCGCCTCTATCAAGTCTTGCTGCTCCAAGACAGACACAAAGATCTTGCTTTCATAGCCTTTCTTGTCTTTGGGGTGCAGGCCTAGGACTTAGCACCATAAATCAGAGGCTTCCTCACATGGCTTATATTTAGAAGAGGAAATAAGAGGTACCAGCACCAGATGGAGGCAGAAACCTAAGGCACCAGCACAGTACCAGGGGGCAGTGGTGTCAAGCTGTGGCTCTGGGTGGAGGAGTGGCGGCAGGGGGTTGTCTGTGCTGGAGTTCTCACTCCCGCAGGATGGTCTGCTATTGTTCTTCCAAGACCCTCCTGGAGATTCTGAGAGACACCTAAAGTTCTTTAATAAACCAAACGGAGTGAATGCTCATCTCTGCAACCAAGAACCCCAACTAACACTGAAAATTACTACAGTGAGGATTTAAGGTTTTTCTCTTCCCAAGAAAACAATAATAATAGTACCTGGCACCTACTGAGTGTCTACAATATGCCAGGAACTGTTAGGATATCGATATCTAGATCCATACATATACATTCTTTTGATAGTTCTAAAAGTTACATATTCTTGTCCTCATTTTCCTTTTTTAATCATGTGATTTAGTTTTGGCTGTGCTGGGCCTTTACTGCTGCATGGGCTTTTCCCTAGATGCAGTGAGAAGTGCCACGCTCTAGCCACAGTGCGCTGGGTCTCACTGCTGTGGCTGTGATGCACAAGGTCCCACAGTAGGGGCTCTGGGCTCCAGAGCACAGGCTCAACAGTTGTGGTGCACAGGTTTAGTTGCTCCATGGCACGTGGGATCTTCCCAGAGTAGGAATCGAACCTGTGTCTCCTGCATTGGTAGGTGGATTCTTTACCACTGAGTTCCCAGGAAAGCCCCTCATTTTCTTTTTTAAATGAATACTTTTATTGTTCTTATTAAAATGACTCATGTTTGTTAAGATAAATTCAAGCAACATGGAAAAGTATAAAGAAGAAAGGAAAGGTACCTGTGATCCATAACCAGCATTAATATTTAGAGGACAACACATGAGACACCTCTCTGTGTGTATGGAGACTGATAGTGGGGGAGAGAGAATCAATGGAGAAAGATAGTTGAGTAGGTATAATTTTATAAGCATGATGTTATAACATAGAAACTCTTTTTTCAGTTGGAACAAGACATTTAGTTTTTCATTTGAATAAACAGAAGAACCAGCTGAAGTGAAAAAGAAATAATTACTCAACTTAGAAAAAAATGTGTCTTTACCATAAGCAATATTAGTTCCAAGGATACTCCTCCAAGATTAAGAAAAAAAATCATGAAAACTCATAATTAGATGTTATTTTTATAAACTTATTATGTAACTTTAAATAGTATTTTTTGATCTTTCTGCTATGAGAAATAAGGAAAACAGCATCTTATTCTCCTATACCTGCATTTGTTACTTCCATTATTTTTACTTTCTATAACCTTTATATTCTATTTCAAAATCTTAATTCTTTCATTTTCTTAATTCCACATCTTTATTCTCTAACCAGATCCAGATGTATCCCTCATGGTTGATCCATTTCCAAATTCAGTGTTTTGGTTTCTCTCTTGGTTAGCAGGACTTCACTACGGAGTGCTTTTTCTTGGGAGCTGGGTTCCCTGAAATCTTTTCTTTTGGATGATCTCTATTGCTTTCATGATTAAGAGGAAAACCTTGTAGATACTGCTTCATGCCTTCAAGTTTTGCATGTTACTGTGAAGAAGTGTGGGACCAGTCAGATTCAACCCTTTTGAAGAAGACTTCCTTTACATACCAAACATTAATCTGGTCTTAAAAATGGAAAAAAAAAAAAAAAAAAAACCCACCATCCCTCCATGAACAGGATTTGTAAACCACTGCCAAGATGAACTCACTGACAAGTTTCCCCGGCCTCACAGTCTATGATACTATGTATGTGCGCTCAGCTGCTCGGTGTGTCTGGCTCTTTGCAATCCATGGACTGCATCCCACTGGGCTCCTCTGTCCATGGAATTTTCCAGGTAAGAATACTGGAGTGGGTTGCCATTTCCTCCTCCAGGGGATCTTCCAGACAACCCTGGACCAAACTCATGTCTCCTGCACTGGCAGGTGGATTCTTTACCACTTGAGTCACCTGGGAAGCCCCTATGATATTATGAGAACCAGTGAAATCTGTCCTTATTTCCCCAGGTAGGATGACTATATCCCAGCTCCTTGGTCTTTAGAAAGGAATCAACCTCAATGTGAAATGGGGACAGCTGATAAGGAAGTGAGAGACAAGATAGTCCATGGTGAGGGTGATGGGTGTGGAGAGTCAGGAAAGCTGAACCTTGTTCCTCAATTACTCTAGTTATCACTGAGCTAAATATAGATCAGGTTCTATGCAGATTATAAAGTTATAGCACATTTCCCCAAACAAGTTTTGTTTTCTTGATGGTATTTGTATCACTATGATAAGGACTTATAATAAAATTTAACAACTACTGTGAAGTAAGCAGGAGGAAAGGGCAGAGGAATAAATATTCTAGTTCTATGTGAACAATAGGGTTTCCCAGGTGGCACTAGTGGTAAAGAACCGGCCTGCCAATGCAGGAGACATAACCTCGGGTTCAATCCCTGGGTGGAGAAAATTTCCTGGAGAAGGGAATGGCAATCCACTCCAGTACTCTTGCCTGGAGAATCCCATGTCCAGAGGAACCTGGCAGGATACAGCCCATAGTGTCGCGCAAAGAGTTGAACACGACCGAAGTGACTTAGCACCGCACAGCACATCTGAACAACAAGACACCTACTTCAAGCATGCCCATCATGCCCATAACACACACACATCAATGCCTGCTTCATCCCACGCTCAGAGCTAAGTGATGTATCTCAACACAGAGATACACTTTAGAGATATCCTACCATTTAATCTCTCAACACACCTCTGAATTAGGAATGATCTCTATTGCTATTTATGGGGGAGTAAACTCTGGATCACATTAGTTAGGAAACCCATCAAGGGCACACAGCTAATAAACAGTAGTGATGAGTTTCAAATCTAGGTTCAGTTCAGTTCAGTTGCTCATTCGTGTCCAACTCTTTGCGACCCTATGAATTGTAGCACACCAGGCCTCCCTGTCCATCACCAACTCCTGGAGTTCACTCAAACTCACATCCATCGAGTCAGTGATGCAATCCAGCCATCTCATCCTCTGGCGTCTCCTTTTCCTCCTGCCCCTAATCCCTCCCAGCATCAGAGTCTTTTCCAATGAGTCAACTCTTCACATGAGGTGGCCAAAGTACTGGAGTTTCAGCTTTAGCATCATTCCTTCCAATGAAAACCCAGGACTGATCTCCTTTAGGATGGATTGGTTGGATCTCCTTGCAGTCCAAGGGACTCTCAAGAGTCTTCTCCAACACCACAGCAAATTGATGCTAGACAGTTCAAAAGCATCAATTCTTTGGCACTCAGCCTTCCTCACAGTCCAACTCTCACAGCCATACATGACCACCGGAAAAACCATAGCCTTGACTAGATGGACCTTTGTTGGCAGAGTAATGTCTCTGCTTTTGAATATGCTATCCAGGTTGGTCAGAACTTTCCTTCCAAGGAGTAAGCGTCTTTTAATTTCATGGCTGCAATCACCATCTGCAGTGATTTTGGAGCCNGGGTGGTGGGAGGGGGGTTCAGGGTTGGGAACTCATGTACACCTGTGGCAGATTCATGTCAATGTATAGCAAAACCAATACGGTATTATAAAGTAAAAAAAAAAAAAAAGAAAGAAAGAAAGAAAGAAAAAGATGTTAGAAACTTTTTTAAAAATGTGTATTTCAGAGTAAAGATTATAACCATGAATAAAATATTCATTTTATAATAAAAAAAATTTTTAAAAAAACAGAAATTGTGATTGAAAATCTTCAAACAAATGTCCAGGAACAGATGGTTTCACAGGTGAATTCTATCAGAGAAGAGTTAACACCTATCCTTCTGAAACTCTTAAAAAAGACACAAAAATCCTCAACAAAATGCTAGCAAACTGAATCCAACAGTGTATTAAAAGGATCATGTCTCATGATCAAGTGGGATTCATCTCAAGGATGCACGGATTTTTCAACATTCACAAATCAATCAGTGTGATGTGCCACATCAATAAACTAAGAAATGAAAGCCATATGATCATCTCAATAGATTCAGAAAAAGATTTGACAAAATTCAATGCCAATTTATGAAAAACACTCTCTGGTAAGTGAGCTTAGAGGGAGCCTACTTCAACATAATAAAGCCCATATATGACAAATTCACAAGAAATTTCATCCTCAAAGGTTAAAAATTGAAAGCGTTTCCTATAAGATCAAGAACAAGACAAAGATATCCACTCTTGTCACTATTATTCAGCATCATTTTGGAAGCCCTAGCCACATCAATTAGAGATGAAAAAGAAGTAAAAAGGATACAGAATGTAAAAGAAGACTTAAAACTGTTACTGTTTGTAGATGACATCATACTATACATAGAAAATCCTAAACATGCTACCAGAAAACTACTAGAGCTAATCAATTAATTTGGTGAAGTTGCACAATACAAAATTAACACACAGAAACCTCTTGCATTCCTATACACTAACAATGAAAGATCAGAAAACTTAAGGAGGCAAAAATCTTGTACTCAGAAAACTATAAGATACTGATAGAAAAAAAAAAAAAAGGCTGACGTAAAGAGATGGAGAGATATACCATGTTCTTGGATTAAAATAACCAATATTGTGATAAACTATACTATACTAGCCAAAGCAATTTACAGATTCATTGCAATCCTTATCAAATTATCAATGGTATTTTTCGGAGAATTAGAACAAAAGTTAGAACAAAAAATTTACAATTTGTATACGAACAAAGACGGTGAATAGCCAAAGCAATCTTGAGAAGGAAAAAACAGAACTGGATGAATCAAGCTCTGTCTCCAGACTATACTACAAAGCTAGTCATCAAAACAATTTAGTATTGTAATATAGATCAAAACTCTAACATAGATCAATGGAACAAGGATACAAAACCCATAGATAAATTCAAACACATATGGGCACCTTATTTTTGACAGAGGCAAGGATATACAATGGAGAAAAGAAAGCCTGTCCAATAAGTGTAACACCTGTCCAGGCTTTGCACTTCTCACATGTAAATGAATGAAATGAGAACACTACCTAAATCATACACAAAAATAAATTCAAAATGGATTAATGACCTAAATGTAAGGTGGAAACTGTAAAACTCTTAGAGGAAAGCATAGTCAGAACACTTATATTGCATCAAGATTTCTTTCAATCCACCTCTTAGAGTAATAAAAATACAAATCTAGCCTTGGTAAATTTTTAAAAATTGAAATCATTTCAAGCATCTTTTCTGATCACAATGCAGTAAAATTAGATATCAGTTACAGGGGGGAAAAGGCTATAAAAACCACAAACATACGAAGGTTAAACAACATACTATCAAATAACCAACAGATCATGGATGAAATCAAAATATGCATAGAAACAAATGATAATGAAAGCACGACAATCCAAAGCCTCTGGGATTCAGTAAAAGCAATGACAAGAGGGAAGTTCATAGTAATACAAGCCTATCTCAAGAAAGAAGAAAAACATCAAATAAACAACCTAACTTTATACATAAAGCAAGTAGAAAAAGAAAAACATAAAAGCCCCAAAGTTCACAGAAGGAAAGAAACTGTAAGCATCAGAGCAGAAATAAATTAAAAAGGAACAATGGAACCTATAACAAAGATCAACTAAATTAAAAGCTAGTTCTTTGAGAAGATAAACAAAATAGACAAACTATTAGCCAGACTCCAAGGAAAAAAAAAGAAAAAGAATCAAATCAATAAAATTAGAAATGAAAATGGAGAGATAACAACAGACAACACAAAAGATAAGAGAGTACTATGAGCAATCATATGCCAATAAAACGGACAACTTGGAAGAAATGGACAAATTCTTAAAAAGTATAACCTCCCAAAATTGAACCAGGAAGGAATAGAAAATCTGAACAGACGCATCACAAGCACAGAAATTGAAACTAATAAAAAATCTCCCAACAAACAAAAGCCCAGGACCAGATGACTTTACAGGTGAATTTTACCAAAAATTTAAAGAAGAGTTACCATCCATCCTGCTCAAACTCTTCCAGAAAAATTGCAGAGTAAGGCAAACTCCCAAACTCATTTTATGAGGCCACCATCACCCTGATACCAAACCCAGACAAAGATGCCAAACACACACACACCAAAAAAAAAAAAAACTGCAGCCGTATATCAGTGATGGACATAGATTCGAAAATACTCAACAAAATTCTAGCAAACAAAAATCTAACAACATATTTAAAAGATCACACATCACGACCAAGTGGGCTTTACTCCAGGGTTGCAAAGATTCTTCAATATATACAAATCAATCAATGTGATACACCATTAAAGATTAAAAGATAAAAACCATATGATTGTCTCAATAGATACAGAGAAAGCCTTTGACAAAATTCAACACCAATTTATTAAAAAAAAAAAAAAAAAACCTCATCAGAAAGCAGGCATAGACAGAACATACCTCAACATAATAGAAGTGATATATGATAAACCCTCAGCAAACATTGGCAAAAAATTGAAAGCATTTCCCCTAAACTCAGGAATAGGCAAAGGTACCCATTCTCACCACTACTATTCAACATAGTTTTGAAAGTCTTAGTCACAGCAATCAAAGAAGAAAAAGAAATAAAAGGAATCCAGATTGGAAAAGAAGTTAAACTCTCACNTATATGATAAACCCTCAGCAAACATTGGCAAAAAATTGAAAGCATTTCCCCTAAACTCAGGAATAGGCAAAGGTACCCATTCTCACCACTACTATTCAACATAGTTTTGAAAGTCTTAGTCACAGCAATCAAAGAAGAAAAAGAAATAAAAGGAATCCAGATTGGAAAAGAAGTTAAACTCTCACTGTTTATACATAATATGATCCTCTACACAGAATATCCTAAAGATACCACCAGAAAATTATTTTTAAATTACTAGAGCTAATCAACGAATATAGTAAAGTTACAGGATATAAAAGTAATACACAGAAATCCTTATACACTAATGATGAAAACTCCGAAAGAGAAATTAAGGAAACAATACCATTCACCATTGCAACAGAAAGAATAAAATACTTAATAAATTTACCTAAAGAAACAAATCCTAAATGATGATGCTGTGAAAGTGCTGTACTCAATATGCCAGCAAATTTAGAAAACTCAGCAGTGGCCACAGGACTGGAAAAGGTCAGTTTTCATTCCAATCCCAAAGAAAGGCAATGCCAAAGAATGCTCAAACTACTGCACAATTGCACTCATCTCACACACTAGTAAAGTAATGTTCAAAATTCTCCAAGCCAGGCTTCAGCAATACATGAACCATGAACTTCCAGATGTTCAAGCTGGTTTTAGGAAAGATAGAGGAATCAGAGATCAAATTGCCAACATCCACTGGATCATGGAAAAAGCAGGAGAGTTCCAGAAAAACATCTATTTCTGCTTTATTGACTATGCCAAAGCCTTTGACTGTGTGGATCACAATCAACTGTGGAAAATTCTGACAGAGATGGGAATACCAGACCACCTGACCTGCCTCTTGAGAAATCTGTATGCAGGTCAGGAAGCAACAGTTAAAACTGGACNTAGTTTGCATTCCCAACATTGTAAAAAGGTTCCCTTTTCTCCACACCCTCTTCAGCCTTTATTGTTTGTAGATTTTTGGATAGCAGCCATTCTGACTGGCATGCGATGCTACCTCATTGTGGTTTTCATTTGCATTTCTCTGATAATGAGTGATGTTGAGCATCTTTTCATGTGTTTGTTAGCCATGAAACTTCTTGGCTTCTTTGAAGAAATGTCTATTTAGTTCTTTGGCCCCTTTTTTGATTGGGTTGTTTATTTTTCTGGAATTAAGCTGCAGGGGTTGCTTGCATATTTATATATTAGTATATCAGTATCATTTATTAAGCACTGACTCTGTGTCTGGTGTCATGATCAGCACATAGGATTATTATTTATTTAAATCATTATAACTATCCTCTATTGGAGAGTTGTTAAATGCTATATTAATGTAAAAACTGAGGATTGGACAGATCTGAGGACTTGCATAAGATCTCACAACTAGTAGGTATGAACCTTATACTTAAACCTGAATCCTAAAGAGTTTAAACCTGAATCCAAAGCACAGACTCTAAACCATTGTGCTAGTCACCACTGATGATGATGACCGTGATGGTGATTACAACAGCGATGGTGGTGATGGCAGTGTTAGTGGTGATGGTTCTGTCTATTAAGCCTTCACTATATGCAGGGCTTCTCGAGTGGCTCAAAAGGCTAAGAATCTGTCTGTAACGTGGAAGATCTGGGTTCGATCCCTGCGTCAAGAAGACACCCTGGAGAAGGGCATGGCAACCTACTCCAGTATTCCTGGCGTAGGCCTGGAGAATCCCATGGACAGAGGAGCCTGGCAAGCTACAGTCTATGGTGTCACAAAGAGTCAGACATGGTGAGTGACTAACACTTTGACAAACAGAGCACTATTCTAAGCACTTTAAAAGGAATAACTCATTCATTCTTCACAGTGAGCTATCTTTGCTCCCGTATTAGAGACGAGGAAACTAAGGTATGCATAGCACTTATAATTTGTCTAGTTTACACAGCAGGTAATTGGCAGAGAAGACATTAGAACTTAAGTGGCAGGTCCAATATCTGGTTCAAATATCATGCTTCACTTCCTCTCATAATACAAATTCATATTATATAATGGAAAATAGTATATAAAATTATATGTTTATAATGGAATGTTAATCAGTCACTAGAAAAAAGAAAATTCTGCCGTCTGTGAATGGACTCTGAGGGCATGATAAGTGAAATGAGTCAGACAGAGAAAGACAAATGCTGTATGATGTCACTTACATGTGGATCATAAGAGCGGACACACAGAAGAACTGTACAAAAAGGATCTTCACAACTTGGATAATCACGATGGTGTGATCACTCATCTAGAGCCAGACATCCTGGAATGTGAGGTCAAGTGGGCCTTAGAAAGCATCACTACGAACAAAGCTAGTGGAGGTGATGGAATTCCAGTTGAGCTATTTCAGATCCTGAAANTGGAGTGTGAAGTCAAGTGGGCCTTAGAAAGCATCACTACTAACAAAGCTAGTAGAGGTGATGGAATTCCAGTTGAGCTATTTCAAATCCTCAAAGATGATGCTGTGAAAGTGCTGCACTCAATATGCCAGCAAATTTGGAAAACTCAGCAGTGGCCACAGGACTGGAAAAGGTCAGTTTTCATTCCAATCCCAAAGAAAGGCAATGCCAAAGAATGCTCAAACTACCGCACAATTGCACTCATCTCACACACTAGTAAAGTAATGCTCAAAATTCTCCAAGCCAGGCTTCAGCAATACATGAACCATGAACTTCCAGATGTTCAAGCTGGTTTTAGAAAAGGCAAAGGAACCAGAGATCAAATTGCCAACATCTGCTGGATCATGGAAAAAGCAAGAGTTCCAGAAAAACATCTATTTCTGCTTTATTGACTATGCCAAAGCCTTTGTGTAGATCATCACAAACTGTGGAAAATCTGAAAGAAATCTAGGTTATTCTGGTTCAAAATCTCACTCATATCACAAAGTCTCAATTGAGTCTTGGGAAATATGAGCCACTCAGTAAGTGTTTCCGATTTGAATTTTTATAAAACAAACCTAAAAAACTTAGTTGAAGAACTGTAATGATATAAATGTTCCGTGGCATTGAACAAAAAAATCAGGGAATTCACATGAACAGTAGTAACTAGTGTTCGTTTCATTTTCATTAATGTCCAAGCCCAGTAAGCAAGAGGCTATGTTCCTCTTAGTCACTCAGGGTCCCAGGCCAATCATGGCTGCATCTCAACACGTATTTCCACGACTGCTGAGGCTAGAGAAATGAACGCCACACACAGCTCTTAAAGTGTTTTCCCAGAAGTGACACATTTCACTTCCCTTCACATTTCTTTGGCCAAAACCAGTCACACAGCCATATTTCAAAGCGGGTGGGAAAGTGCAGTTACCATGCGCCTGGAAGGAAGAAAGCTAGAAGTATCTGGTGGAAAGTCCCTTCTGACCTCTCGGGAACCACTCACCTGTTTTCAGCCCCTTTGATCTTGTCTTTTTCCAGAATGAAAAATAAATGGACACATACAGTGGGTAGCCGTTTACAGATGGCTCTTTTCGCTCAGCAGGATATTTGTGAGACCCATCCATGGTGCTGCCTGTTGAGACAGTTGGTTCCTTCTATTTGGTGAGTGATATTTCATTGTCCAGTTGTTTCATAGTTCACCAGGTGTGGGGCTTTCTAGCGGATCTTTAGTGTTTAGTCCACAAATGCCTGCTCAGGCCTTGTTTACTACCAGAGATTTTTGTTAAGAGTTCCTGTTCAGTTACATGTTACAGCTACATACTTACCTAACATCAGCTAGTCATCAACCTGCAGCTACTGGAGGGGGTAGGCCTCCAGGAACTTAACTCCCATACATTTCTTCTGTTGAATGATTCATCCACCCACTCACCTATTCTGTTTTACTGAATATCTGCTAGGTGCCAGGCACTGAGCATACCATGCTGAAAGGCCAGAGTTCCTACTTGTATAGAACTTACACTTTTTAGCCCATTAATCCCTTCATGATAGGTGAAGCAGGCTGGAGGAGGGACGGGGAAATGACAAGAACTCTTCGATGGCAAGTCCAAGGTCTTTGGGACTAGTTATTAGTCAGTTTGAAATGACACATTAATCTTGTCTTTCTTTTGGTAACAAGACGGCCCTACTGAAGAGAACCCAGCTGTGTATGTTTCTTTGTAGTTTATAGTGTTTTCATATGAATTCTTCCTTTTCATCCTCACAACAACTCTGGGAGAGGCAATACTTATTATCCCCACTTCCTCGATCAGGTCAGGTAATTGAGGCTGAGAGAGATGAGCCGACTCTTAGGCCTGACATCATGATCTGGAAAAAAACATCCAGGAAACCATTAGGGAGTGTCTTGCACCAGCGTGTTGAGCCTAGGCCTTCTGGTGATGCTGTAAGTTTTTATGAAGTCTATAAATATCTACCTGCATGTCTGTTTCCTGGCATCTCTCTCGTATCTAACCTGAAGTTCACGTCTGTTTTGTCAGGTGACTTCAGGCCAACACCTTCCAGTCATGAGGGTTTAGAAGTTGTCCTGGCTGATCAACATTAAGACAGGAGGACTCTGGCCTATAGAATCTCTGTATCGTGCCCCTTACCTTTCATTACTTCCCAAACAACTGGAAAATGAGTGTGCCCTGCTGGAGTCATTTAAGTCCAGGGGTCTAAAAATATTTTCCAGATTGTTACTTACTGGCAAATCAAGTCCTGAGGTGAAGGCTCAACAGGGGCAGCTCAGAGCTATAGGCAGGACAAGCACTCAGGGTCGTGCGGGGGTGGACAGCACCTAGAGTTCCCAGGGGAGAGTGGGTGTGGACAAGCTGTGATGTTTACAGTCTGGCTGAGCTGGTTCGGAACGTGAACACGGTCAGTCAGCAGATTCTGCCAAGCTCTCACGGAGGATTAAATGATGGGACAGAAAGCAGTGTACTGCTCATTCCATTCAGAGATGTTTGGTGGGCTGCAACCCTGATCTAATCTGCCAAAAGGTCACCTTCATGTCCCAAGCTGCTATTACTGGCCGTCTCCTAATGCCAAGGTTACTGTCACAAAGCATCTGAAAGGCTCATCCATCCCTGTTGTGAAAGGCCCAATAAGTAATTAATGAACGAACAATCAGCCAAGCTGCCACACGCATTGGCCATGTACCTGTGAGGCCCACAGCTCATCAAGCTCCAACGCCTCTCCACCAGAGCACAGATATGCTCACTTTACCTTCTCCTCTGAAACCTGAAGAGTGGGCACCCAGTGGTGGGAGGCATTCAGGAGGAAATTTTCTGTGCCTGAAGACTGGTTACTGACTCTCTCCAACACACAGAAAGAACAGCGAACAAAAGCAGGCATTATGCCTGAAGTAGGCTTTTCATCATTTAGGTCAATCCATCTGCCCAGCCATCCATCATCAAGAGCATATTTCCTCACCCGCAGCACTGAGGATACAGAAACGACTCAGCCCTGCTCCGCCACAGTAGAGTTCATGGGGTAGCTCCATCGTTTAAATGACGCCCTTATGAAAACGAACCTGCTGTACTGAGGTGGTGTGTTTGTTATCATCAGAAAAACACAGTGAAAATGATATTGATTTTATTGCATTATTTTACTGACTAGAACGCCAGACTTAATAGTGGGTATAAGTATAAAAATAATCAAATTCTTACAAATAATATTTTGCTGCTACAGTACTGAATAATTAGTGATGGTTGCAATTATAATACAACTTTAAATAACACTCTTATAATGGATTTAACACAATCAACCAGGGGCTAAGGTTTAAAGGTCTGCAAAGAGAAATTTGGGACAATGTGGAAACTCAAAAAGTTAATTTTCCAGCTACAGGCTTCATTTAACCAAAAATCCAACAACACAAACATTAATAAAACTCACAGCAACCCCAGATGAGAAATCTTTTAAGAAACAGACGAAATAATACACAAACCTGGGTTAGTTTCCCAGGTAGACTGGTTCCATCCCATCCCTGTCTAGTCCCATCCTTCCTACCCAAAAACTCTGCACCTGAAGTACACTATTATGTATCCAAGAGAGAAAAAGGAAAAGATAAAGCCAGAATCTAACATACAATTTCTTTTAAATGTGCTCTTTACAACACCTAGAATTCAGAGCCAGTATAAGATATGTCTCTTTTTAGACCTCAATTGTCCCCTTGAGTTGCACAGGGTTTTCTGTGAGCACTTTAAATCAAATAGGATGGATTCTAACACGCTTGAAAAGATACTTTAGCACAAAAAATTAACTGACATTTAATACTTTAATCATTCTAGTAGTTTAAGCAGTTTCTCTGGGGATTCAAGAAAAGAAGAATACATACTCAACAGCCAACTCTACAAAACGGTATGTTTCCCAGAATGCACACGAGAACCTCTGAATGACGCTTTGTCAAGAAGGAAGGAATGGAATGTCCCTTCTAATCCCCACAAAAGTTTCACACAGAGAAGAGCTCTTTGATGTTAAGGGTGGTGTTCAATAAGATACAAAATACTGAGATACTGAACTTTGCGTTCTTCCTCTCTCCAAAGGAGTACTCTAGTTTTGAAATCAGTGTATCTTAGAACCATGGGTGAAAACCCTAATTTGGGATGTATTTCACTTCACTTTTTTTCCTTCAACTAAACTAAGCCAGGAACAGTTGGCCTGAACAACCACTCTCGCTTCTGCCAGCAGCATTCACAGTTACAGCAACAGGATGCCCCGACAGTGGGCAAGACGGCTTAATGGAGGCTCCAAAAAGTCACATGTGAAGACTGACCCTGGTGTGTCTACTCTGGGAACTTTTATATCTGAATGAACATCATTCTTCAAAGACATTTTCATGGGCAGCCTTCCCGTCTTATCTTTGCAAAGACGCTGCCCTCTCATTTGGGCCAACACTAAGAACAACCTTTTCAAGAACTTAACAGTTATATCTTAGTTCTTGACCTCAAATGCTGATAAACCAGCTTGATTACATTCTCCACTCAGCAATTTTGGCTCTAAATGACTTAGCTGCTTCTGAAAACAAACTTTTGTCAAAGGAGGAAGATCTGTCAGCATCTACGACACTCAACTGAATACGTTCCAGACTCTGATAATATTCACAAAAACATGCTTCCAATATGTGGGAAACACAGCCTCACCACAGGAACAGGGCAAGGCAGCTCTCAGAAGGATGACTAAGTCTGGCTGCGTCTGTCAAAAACCCAGGTCATCACCATACACTTCCTTCATCCAAAGCCACGTACCAATATGCTCCTTGCTAATAAGCACGAGCCAGCCACTATTAACAATGACCACAAGCATCCAAGCAATACATGAAAAGACCTGAAAGGACTTTCCAACATTTTGTTTTTGCACTTTATGGCATTAGTTTAGCTACTGCTTAACAATATTAAACACAACTTTTAAGCCCACTCTCTCAAGCTCTCTTTGATACTGGATGGTGAAGCATCTGCCAGGGAGATGAGGCAAGAGGTACAGTGGGAAGAGGGAGCCAGGCAGAGGGTATGGGTCCTGGCTCTCTAAGCCAAGGTACTGATCCCCTCTGAAGGTTCCCATGTCCGAGAAATGGGCCCTCTCGTGCCCACCTCACAAGGGTGCGGTGAGGCCAAGTACTCTGCACAGAGCCTGGCTCTGGTGGGAACACATGAGATGCTCATTGGGACTATTTAGGCTTCCTAAAATGTCTTTAGCAAGGCTGGGTCGTGGGACAAAAAATAAAAGACATCAGATTTCAGACCCTCTGGAGCTTCAGCAGACTCCACAGATGATGTCAGGCCCCAGTGAGCACTGCCCTGCTCTGAGAGTCACCACCCTCTGGCACGCTGCACGACACGGGGGTTCCATGCAGCCCCACACTTTCCTGAGGTCTGAGCGTCTTATGGGCAGCTTCCTCAAGTGGGGCCCACCACAGGACTACGGCATTTCTGTGAGCAGGAATCACTCCAGGTGCGTGGACTAACCTGAACCTGGGCTTCTGGTCACCAAGGGTGCATCCAGCCTGTCCCATCAGTCCCAGGGCTGTTGCCCCACCAGCTGTTTCTCAGCTCAGGGAGGACCTTTCTGAAAGTATTTTAACCCCAAGCAGGAATGAAGCCAGCCTCTCCCTTCCTCACACAGGCGGGCAGCCAGCACTGGCACCCTAAGCCCCCACCCCCGCAAGTCCCCTAGAACTGCATACGTGATGTGACCTCAGCCTTGCAGGGTGCCTCCCTTTTTCACAGTAAGAGAAAAAACAACACTCTCAATCCACTTCACATGCACAAAACCCACTCCCAGGAAAGCCTCTTTGAAACTCACAACACACTCTGTTCTGGATGTTGGGATACTACTCCAGAACACTCTGGGGACAGAACACTTCATTCGGTAAAGAGTATAGCTTCTGGACCCGGGCACAGGAGATGACCTGCCAGCTGTGATGTCAGCTGCAAGTGGTGGGCTTATATGCCTGGGGACGGCCCCCACCGCAGCCCTGGGTCCTGGGGGCCGGCAAGGCTCTGCAGCAGGAACCCGGAAGCAGCAGCCTCCTCGCGGCCCGGCTTGCTGGCTCAGGTGAGCTGAGACTAGGAACTTGAGCTCTCCGGTTAGATGAGAGCCCACGAGGCACAGAAAGGCATGTCTGGTTGCACGGAGAGAGGCAAGACCCAAGATCGCTAACAGGTGATGCTATGTTAAGTTCACACCCACTGAAAAAAAGCAGGGTTCTTTCCATGTGTCTCATGAGATGAATGCAGTTTAACCACTAAGTGATCACACCTGAAGAAGTAACCTGACTGCAGTGGACTGACGGTGACTTGTGCAAACCACGGGACTCAGGAATCTGCACTCAAAACCGTTAGGACGAGGATTACACTAGGATTAGATTCATCTGAAGAGATAAGAGAACCCTGAAGGAACAACCATGCCTGGGCTAGAACGGTCTCCAAAGGCTGCACCATTTCCAGAAGTGTGGGTGTCACTGCGCTCCAAGCTTTAGGATGGGAACAGTTATTTTACTTCTGTGTTCACTTCATCCTGAACCAGGATGTTCAAAATATGACAAAGATCACGGGTCCACAGCAGCAGGTAAAGGCACAGCACTGGATATGCACCCCTGGCAGGATCCACGCTATAGCCTCATACAAATGCGTGGAGCCTCCTCCCCCAGGCAGATGCTCCCTTCCCTAAACAGCCAGCAGTCTTTAGTTCTCCAATGCTAACTTGAATTACACCCCTGTTTCAGGAGGGAACTCCATAGTAGTTGAAAGAGTTACAAATTACTGTTTGACAGAAAATAAGTTATTTCTTCAATGAATAAATAGCTTTGAGTGGTTGGCTGAACCAACCAACCAACACTGAGTTTGTGGACGAGATCAGGGCTCCTAGCAAAGATGCCGCACTGGTGGGTAAGCAGACGCATGTGTGGTTCCAGCCCAGCTCCCCTTTCTTCCTTGGAAACCGCATACCTGGCTTCCCAAAGGATTGGCATCTCAGAAAATGGACACATCTGTTCAGCTCATTTCCTGAACCACATTCAGCTGCTTTTCCATTAGTGGTGAAGTACCTACCAGCTTGGACCCAACCTGCATTCAGACTTCTCCACACACAGCAGCCTCGGCCTCAAGGGTAGTCTGAGTCCACGGCCCGTGCAGTGTCCCCAGGGCCAGCACCTTCCCCCAGGGTCCTTGCCCAGTGCCCACAGGGCTCACCATGGGGTGGCTGGATGCCTCTAACTAGAATCAAACTAAACTTGTTTTGCTCTGCTTCAGACACGAATGGTAACATGAGAAGTAACCACAAAGGAATAATCGTAGATAAATGTGTCCCTTTGACCAAAGAAAACAAACTGGAGCTGTGTGCTATGCCTCACAAGTTTCAGTTCCTCCATCTAGGGGTTTGTTTGGAGAATGTTGCACAAGAAGGCTTAGGAGCGTGTGAAAATGCTGCATGTTAACCTGCAGCAACTCCAAACATTAGTGGCACGTCCTTCAGCATCTACTGTTTAGCACGTAGCTACTGGGCAGGAAGACAATGAAAGAGCATTCCACTGTAAATGAATCACCGAAGAGAGTCCTATGGAAGTGTCTGAGGCGAAGAGGCCTTCTTTCTAGAGCAGTCTTGGAAAGAATCTGAAAGGAGGCGTCCCTCCCTCCTTCTGCATTTACTAAAGTGCAAACTGAGGAAAACCTGGGTTCCTGCACAGATGCCTAGTGATCAGCCCTAACTCACAGCCACTCCAGAGCTGGGGCCATGCTGCGGTCACGTGGGGACTTGACTGGATTGGCCTGTGTTCACATTCACAGTAGCAATGAAGGTGCCGGGTGAGCAGCCTGCAGTTCCACCTCCAGGAGCTCCAGCTGTCCCCTCCACTGTGGTTACGTCCCCCCATGCCCATCCCCTTTCTGCTGGCTGCTCAGGGATGGCCCCACTAGTCCTGGGAGCGGCCCCTGGGCGGTGCTCCCCTGGCACAGTCAGAGCAAGGGGCCCCTCTCTCTTCCACATTTAGAAATAGTCTCTCCTCCTGCTCTCATCACTGATGAAAGACGGGTTATACTGTCCGGGGAAGATGCAAGAGTGCCGTGACCCTGGCAATCCAGTGTAGGCCGGGTAGAGTCCGTTTCGTTCAAGTTCAGGATTCCTCACACTTGAGGGCTGGTGGCCAAAGAGAAAAGAAGAAAAGTCAATTTAATCTTAGGTTTAAATCTAATAGATAGATTTAGATAGATAATAGATAACAAAAAAAGAAACAACAAATGCTACATTTTGATGAATTTAAAATGGAGGCAGCTATACTTAGCATGAGAAACGCTGGGCGGGAAGAAGCACAAGCTGGAATCAAGATTGCTGGGAGAAATATCAATAACCTCAGATATGCAGATGACACCACCCTTATGGTAGAAAGTGAAGAGGAACTAAAAAGCCTCTTGATGAAAGTCAAAGAGGAGAGTGAAAAAGTGGGCTTAGAGCTCAACATTCAGAACACTAAGATCATGGCATCCGGTCCCATCACTTCATGGCAAATAGATGGGGAAACAGTGGAAACAGTGTCAGACTTTATTTTTCTGGGCTCCAGAATCACTGTAGATGGTGATTGAAACCATAAAATTAAAAGACGCTTACTCCTTGGAAGGAAAGTTATGACCAACCTAGATAGCATATTCAAAAGCAGAGACATTGCCAACAAAGGTCCATCTAGTCAAGGCTATGGTTTTTCCAGTGGTCATGTATGAATGTGAGAGTTGGACTGTGAAGATAGCTGAGCACCAAAGAATTGATACTTCTGAACTGTGGTGTTGGAGAAGACTCTTGAGAGTCCCTTGGACTGCAAGAAGATCCAACCAGTCCATTCTGAAGGAGATCGGCCCTGGGATTTCTTTGGAAGGAATGATGCTAAAGCTGAAACTCCAGTACTTTGGCCACCTCATGCGAAGAGTTGACTCATTGGAAANATTGAAACCATAAAATTAAAAGACGCTTACTCCTTGGAAGGAAAGTTATGACCAACCTAGATAGCATATTCAAAAGCAGAGACATTGCCAACAAAGGTCCATCTAGTCAAGGCTATGGTTTTTCCAGTGGTCATGTATGAATGTGAGAGTTGGACTGTGAAGATAGCTGAGCACCAAAGAATTGATACTTCTGAACTGTGGTGTTGGAGAAGACTCTTGAGAGTCCCTTGGACTGCAAGAAGATCCAACCAGTCCATTCTGAAGGAGATCGGCCCTGGGATTTCTTTGGAAGGAATGATGCTAAAGCTGAAACTCCAGTACTTTGGCCACCTCATGCGAAGAGTTGACTCATTGGAAAAGACTCTGATGCTGGGAGGGATTAGGGGAAGGAGGAGAAGGGGATGTCAGAGGATGAGATGGCTGGATGGCATCACTGACTCGCTGTACATGGGTCTGAGTGAACTCCAGGAGTTGTTGATCAACAGGGAGGCCTGGCGTGCTGTGATTCATGGTGTTGCAAAGAGTCGGACATGACTGGGCGACTGAACTGAACTGATACTTAGCAGAGCAAGGTCTCACCTACAAGTCAGGACCTCCCAGATCGTCTCTTTATGGAACCTGGGACCCTTGCCCACATTTTAAGGACAGAGTTTTAGAAATATTATACAATCAAGAGCAGCCCAGCGACCCAGACCTGGGTTAATTATTCTCTTGATTATTATCAAACGTAATGATTATCTGATTACTATTTTGACTTTCAAAAAGGCGTTTCTCTCTGGAGCACAAAGCCCTTACTTTTTTAAAGTAATTTTATTTGTTTGTTTACGGCTGTACTGCGGTCTTCGTTGCTGCGCAGGCTTCTCATTACAGTAGCTTATCTTATTGAAGAACACAGGCTCTGGGGCACTTAGGCTTCAGGAGTTGCAACTCCCAGGCTCTAGAGCACAACAGACTGAATAGTTGCGGCCTGCAGGCTTAGCTGTTTCTCAGCTTGTGGGATGTTCCCTGCTCAGGGATTGAACCCAAGTCTCCTGCACTGGCAGGTGGATTCTTTACCACTGAGCCACCAGGGAAGCCCCAACACAATGGCTTTAGATCCTCTGTGGCATTTAGTGGTACATTACCATTCCAGCTGAGACAGGGGCCTGGCCTTTGCAAGGTTGTCTGGCCACCCATCAGAGGGAGTTAGGACCCCAAAGCAGGAGGTGAGCTGATTCTCAGGTGTCTCTCTCATCAAATCCCAGCTTAGTGGGTTGTGACTACCTATCTAATGCAAAAGGAGCCCCTAAACTTAGACTCTGCCTCTACAGACTGCTCAGCCTACTGTCTGAAATGAAGACGGGGCTCATTTAAGTTCATGACTGCCATCTCTGTAAGACAACTCTTTAGCTAATGGCCTGGGAACACGCAGCAAAGGTGGGTCTTGTGATGCTGCAGGCCTGTCAGCTGCTCTGTCCTGGCACTGCTCTGAGGAGCCTCTAGAGAAGGGTGTGAGGGTACAGGCACCCCAGGAGAGATAGTTGCTTAGTTTCAGCTGCAGTTATCAGAGGAAAAGAATTTGCCTGACAAACCAAGGGGAAAGCAAAGCCCTTATGTGGAAATAGACCTTCCTTAGTGGCTCAGATGGTAAAGAATTTGCCCACAATGCAGGAGACGCAGGGTTCAATCCCTGGGTCTGGAAGATCCCCTAGAGAAGGGAAATGGCAACCCACTCTGATATTCTTGCCTGGACAATTCCATGGACAGTGGAGCCTGCCGGAATACAGTCCATGGGGTTGCAAAGAGTCGGATACAACTGAGCGACTAACACTATGTGGAGATACCAACAGGAATATTTGAACTAGATCGAGCTTCGTATCTACAGTTATCTTTCCCCTTATTTCTTCTTGTTTTTCTTCTACGCCAGGTTCGAATTTTTCAGTCTGTTGAAACTACAGCTTCCTTAGCATGAATCGCCTCTCCCATCCAAAGTCTAAACCCACAGGTTAATCTCTATAGCAACCAGAGGGGTTGTGCTTTTAACAGGATTGCCTAAAGCGATTAAGTCCTCACAGGCGAGGTTTCATTGCTGTACCTCTAACGGCTTTGCACAGCTTTGCATCACCTGATGGCTGTTTATTTTCCAGCTCAGGTATCCCTGCCTGTGTTTGCTTTATGGCTGATGCAGTGTAACACAAAAGAACTGAGCAGGCAGGGGAATATGACATGGGTTACTCAATGTGGGACAGAAGCAGCAAGGGTTCAAGGCGGTCTCCCATCTTTCCAAACAACCCAGTGCAGGGCCAGACATAGCAAATTATTAAAAGCCTACTGAATCTTCTAAACCTTTTGACAAGTGCTGGTTGAGGATGACATTGAATTATTCTCTTTACACTTTTTCCCAGTCCCTCAGTTTCAACTACTGAACCACATGACATAAAGCATGGCAGACAAGAGACAAAAATGAAAGGGTCAAAGACTAAATACCATTAAATTCTTTCTCTACTGTTTAACTTCCAGTCCTATAACTTAAAAGCAAGTTCAGCGACAAGAAGTCTATTGCTACACCTCATAAAGTACATACTGTGCTCTGTGGAAGTACTCGTCATATCTCAGTGTCGAAACTAATAAATACTATGCAAAGAGACAGTAAGTAAATTGAATATTAAATTGTATGAGTTAAAGGTATAGGCCACCATTCTCTTTAACCCTTAACAAGCTGGAGTGGTTTTACTACAACAAAACAGAATCCCTTAGGAGTTCCCTGGTGGCCTGCTGGTTAGGACTCAGCGCTTTCACTGCCAAGGCTCACATTTAATCCCTGGTCAGGAAACTAAGATTCTGCAAGTTGGGCGTAGTGACCAAAAACCCAAACCAAAACAAAGAGAAAAATCCCCAAACAGAAAACAGAATCCCTTTAATTCTCCAAGGAAGCTGGAGCTGGGAGGTCCCTTGGGCATGGGAATACGCACCGAGTAATACACGTCTGTCATCTGGAGGAGGTTTTTGGTACTTCCATTCTCGTGCATTTCAATAGCTTCTCGGCCCCATTCTTGTGAGCGCGGGTTCTTGGGGTACTCAGCATATGGGGACATCTGGAAATCCCCACTTTTGAAGATAAGTTTGCTTATGTCATTTTTATTCTTTCTGCATGGTAAAAAAAATAATTGAAAAAAGTTCTGTGAGGAAATGATATTTGTGAAAATACCATCTAGCTTTTCAACAAGGAAAAACAGACCTAAAGATACCACTATATTCTTTTTGTAATTGCCCACTGAGAAATGTTCTTATTGTTATTATTTTTAGTATTTACCTATAAAAATGCAACTGGGTGTAAACAAAATATGCAAATCCCAAATGGTCAGGTTACTGGGGGGAGAGAGGACAAAGACAGCTGCAGTGGAGCAGATTTAGACTCTACTGGGGGACAGAGATCACTGCACTGTGGGGGTGGCCAGGGAAACAGTCATATATTCACAAGGTGTTGGGGCTGGAAGGGCTTGATGGTTCTTTAGTCCAGGGGTTCCCAACCTGCTCCAGGAGCTCTGGGGATAGGGCTTTGTGAAGGATATGGCCTATCCTGGGGTAACAGTTTGCCTCTAGCAAAGCCGGGACCAGAATTCAGGCCTCCCAACTCCTCGGCCAGTGCTCTTCCACTTCACGAAGCTGTCAGGGGAAACAGTGACAGAAACTGCCACCTGGCCAGGCAGAATAGTAGCCATCTGCGTGAGCTACCTTACAGCAGGTGGTCCTGGTAAGGAACTCAGGACTAATGAGCTACCCAACCGGAAGAACTTGGGAGAGGTCAAAAGGAGAGAGGAGACCCCAGTCCATATGTCCTACCGACCTCCCAGAATCCTCCTTGCTGGAGTCCATCTTGGTTGAGTAACGTGTGCACCACCAGGAAGGACACTGAGCCAGAATGACTGGCGAGAGACAACCCGGAAACTAACCCCACCACCATAAAATCTGAGACCACGAGCCAGCTGGTAGAGCAGTTCTCCTGGGCTCCCTTACCCTGCCCTTCTCTACCCGGGCACCCCTTCCTTTATCAGCATGTGTGTCTCCTCAGTTTGTTTGCACACGTTAGCAAGAGCCCCCCTCTCAGGCCCCAGAAGAGATCTCCCTTCCTACAACAGAGCTCCTTCACAAACCATGAAAACAGTATGTTTTGTTGGCAGGAATGCCCACCTATGCATATACCCATATAAATCCCATATAAATGCCCACCTATGCATATCCCCATATAAATCCTCATGTCAGCAGGGCAGGGAAACCCTAGCACAAGTTCCTTACCATTGAGAGTCCTCTGACTGCAAACTGTTAGAGGATGTATTATTCACCTTCTGTAACGGGCCTCAGATCAGACAGTAAGATAACCTGATAAGTTTCCTCCCTCCACCTCACTTTGCTGTAAATGAACTTTTTAGGGAAGACACCATATCATTCGGAATCTTAAAAGGTCCAGCATGGGCCTTTAGGTGCTGTCTCTTTTTGCAAGCTGAGAACAGATCTGCCTTTGTGCTGCGCCCTGGGGGGTGGAGCATCCGGTCTCAAACAATGCCTCAGTGATTCACAACGACCTTCTCCCAGGGCCCAACTGTCACAAACTTTGCCCAGATGGCTGTTATTACCTGACAGGGCACTTAGTAGATAGGCGGCTTCTGTGCCCTGCAGAACTCAAGGTCTGTCTCTCTAGCTCCTAGTCTCATACCCAGAACTTTATTTCTACTCCTGTGGTTTCTCTTGGATGCTTTGATGGCAACTTTGTAAATGACAGGTCAAGTCTGAACCCTGAAGCCTGCCCTCTGCAGCCTTCCTGGAGATAATCTTAAAGTGCCCTTCAGGTCAATGGTCAAAAAGATAATTTGCTACTTTTGTAGGTCCCCTCCATCAGTCATGTCAGGGTAATTCCTGCCATTTATTACCATCTAAACCAGAGATCTGAG
Source organism: Neotragus moschatus (assembly GCA_006410615.1). Classification (NCBI taxonomy): domain Eukaryota; kingdom Metazoa; phylum Chordata; class Mammalia; order Artiodactyla; family Bovidae; genus Neotragus; species Neotragus moschatus. Next base: position 1,629,108 of record SJYA01000375.1, read on the forward strand.
TTTTCCTTTAACTGAATAACCACAGAGAAGGGAACTGACTTTTTTTTTTCCTTTTCTATTCAAAGCCCAATCCCACTGCTATCCAGGAAGCCTAGAGCCACGCTTACTACTGTCTGCTTATCTACATGCCTGCCACTCCTCCACTGCCAAACATTCAGGCAACCCCTTTCATCTTTGTTTGCCTCTTAATTTTCCCATTTAAAGTGTAAAAGTCAATGGCTGTTGGTATACTCAGGGTTATGCAGCCATCGGTTGTGCAATTTTAGAGCAATTTCATCACCCCAGAAATAAACCCCACACTCTTAAGCCATTCCTCCCCAATTCTTGCCCTGCCCATCCAGCCCTAGGCAACTGCCAGTCTACTTTGCCTCCCTCTTTGATTTGCCTATTCTGGACATTCAAATAAATGGAATCACACAGGTGTGGTCTTTTGTGGCTGGCTTAATGCACATAGCATACTGTTTTCAAGGTTTATCCATGTTACAGTTTGATTCAGTATTTCATTCCTTTTTACGGAAAATAACACTCCAATGTATGGATACATCACGTTTTCTTTATCTATCCATCAGCTGATAGATACTGGGTTACTTTCACCTTTTGGCTATCATGAACAACTCTGCTATGAAAACTTATATACGTGTTCCTGTGTGAATACCTGTTTTTATTTCTTTTGATACAAAAGTGGAAATGCTGGGTCAAATGACAACTCTGCTTGACGTTCTGAGGAACTGCGGCTTTTTCAAAGTGGCTACGCCACTGTATGTTTTCACCAGCAGTGTGGAGTGTTCTACTTTCCCCACATTCTCACCAACACTTGTTATTTTCTGGTTTCTGTTTGTTTTAGTAACCATCTTAGTGTTTGTGAAGTGGTATCTGATGCCGTCAGTTTTGACTGCATTTCTCTGCTAAAGACATTGAGCATGCTTCCATAGGTTTATTGGGTATTTGTATATCCTCTTTACAGAAATGACAATTCAAGTTCTCTGCCCATTTTTAACTTGGTTGCCTTTGATAGGGACAGAGTAAAGGAACAAAATAGGTGATTAAATAGTTAATCCCACTAAGGGATCATAAGTAAAGAAAAAAGTATGGGAGACCCCCCTATAAGTTAATGATCACTCCAGAAAGCAGCTTTGCTTAACCACAAAACCAAGCTGCCCTGCTTCGAAACAAAACCATGCCACACAAGCCCAAGACATGCCCCCAAACAATAAAACAATGGTAAAACAAGGCCGACATCCTGCCCAGTAAGGTCAGTAAGTTAATGAGTCCCAAGACGTGTTCCCGTGTGCACACTAAAAACAAAAATACAGGGAAAAGAAAACACTATGCTCTCAAACCTGAGACAGTTTTCCATTTTTAGCAGAGGTTACCACCCTTCTGCTAACTTAAACAGTGCCATGCTAGTCCTGGCTTGATCAAGCAGGAATAAGAGAACTCCCCGCGTGACAGGGAGAAGGAGCTGATGATGGAAGCTTAACATCGGCTCAACAATGGCTGTCTTCCCTGCCCCATTCTCCCTTTGATTACAGAACTATGGCCCACTAAGTTCTTAGTGCAGCACCCCTCTGCCCACCTGCTTGTAAACCTCAAAAGCATCCTATTCTCATAAATCACTTTTCATCCATCACTTTGCTGAATTCTTTCTGCGCCAAGACAGAAGAACCTACACTCTACTAAGTCCCAAAACGTGTTCTGTGGTTTTACCATTTTATTACCCAGTTGTGAAGATCCCTTATATATTCTAGATACAAGTCTTTTATTAGGCATATGATTTGCAAATACTTTCTCCCCTTCTGTATGTTGTCTCTTTTCACTTTCGTAATAGTGTTCTTTGAAGCGAAGAAGTTTTAATTTTGATGAAGTCCCATCCCTTTTCCTCTGTTGCTTGTGCTTTTGAATATTCTTTTTTGTTTGTTTTTTAGTGAAAATCCCATTTGCTGTCCTTTTCTTTCCCCAGTGGCACTGTCTATCATGAGTTTCCCTTTTCCCTTCTTTTAATGGTTCAGTCACACAACAGGATTTAAACCACCCCACACATTCTTTTAAAAGGGTAAAAAAATTGACCCTGGCTTAGCACAGGCAAAGAGAGTTAAACTGTGGACTCTCGGCACTCACCTGCAACAGGTAACAATCAGTGCGATGCCCAGGATGAGTAGGAGCCCACCTCCTGCAGCCGCGATCACCACAGTGATAAGCTGATAGGCTAAACGGGTTTAAAAAGGAGAGAAGTGGATTGGGAGCAGACAAAAAATGAACAGAGGGATGCCCCCAGACGCCCCACTCCCCACCCCACGGCTACCCCGTGCCCCAGCTGGTGACCACTTTTCATTTTCTGGGCCCCCAGCAAAAGCTACTTGGGCCAGTTCTGCATTTTCTCCATCAAAGAGGGAGCAGAGCTCTCTTTCTCTCCCACGTGTGTGCGCTCTTTTCTTGCTCTCTCTCTCTCTTTCTCCCTCTCTCTCTCCCCCCCCCATGTGCTCCTTCACTCTCTTCTCTTCAAGTCTTTGGGTTTGCATGCCCTCATGCTTCAAGGATGGATTCTCCTGCTATCTTCTAAATAAAATAGAGCTGTAACACTGATTTGCCTAAGAGCTATAACACGGTCTGTCCAAGACCCGAGAGCTGTGACGCACCAAGGGCTTTAATGTCCGTCGCTCCAAATCTTTGTTGTGACAAGACAAAGAACCAAGGAACATACACTCGCGTGACATTCCATTTAAAGTAATCTTTATGTTCACAACACTGTGAATCAACTGTATTTTTATGCTCACTCCTGTCCAACTCTTTGTGACTTCATGGACTGTAGCCCACCAGGCTCCTCTGTTTAAGGGATTTATAAAGCAAGAATACTGGAGGAGAATGCCATTTCCTTCTCCCGAGGATATTCCCAACCCAGGGAGTGAACACACTCTGCTGCATCTCCTGAATTGGCAGTTGGATTCTTTACCACTGTTCCACCTGGGAAGCCCAGGTTAATCAACTGTACTTCAATTAAAAAAAAAAAAGAGGAAGCAGAATGAGCCAACCCAAAATATGTCTATTTGGTATATTCATTATTTTGAGCTGATATTTTTGAGAAACTGCAGCACCGGAGAAGGTCTAAAAACTGAGTATTATTAATAGTTACCCTTTTGTACGGGAAGTGTACATTAGAAAGAGACTTGTGCCAGGAAGAAAGCTAGTATCAGAGAGAGCTTTTTCACCTGAGAGACTTATTTGCTTGGCACACAGCCTCTGTTTCCCAAACATTTCCTCTTCTCACTTTCCTATAAACTACACTTTCCCCTCGAAACCCTAGACACCTGGCCTTTTCTTCAGCTCAGGAGGGTATGTAAGCCTCAATCATCTGGCTGCCTTTTGAGTCTCACATCTTTGTGGGGTCCCCGTGTGTATTCACAGAATTAAAACAGTTCTTTCTCCTATTACTCTGACTTTTAATGGGGGTAGGGATGTCTAAGCCAAGAATCTGGAAGGGTAGAGGGAAAATGACTTTTCCTCCTCCAGACTATTTTGAGAAGAGTTCCCCATTCTTAGCCCCTTCTACAACAGAGGCTCCCAGATTTTGCCTGCAGACCAGCCTAATGGCACTGTTACCAATCCACAATCAGATGGGAAAAATAAGAGATGCATGCATGTATTTTTCAAAACCTAAACTCGTTTGGGCTTTTTTCTTAGTTTTAATACTTTCTAAAATTTGGTCCTTCTTACTTTTTTCCCTCACTTAATATAGATACATTTTTTAATGTGTAAATTATGCCTCCAGTAAAGCTGATTTTTAAAAATTGGGGGAAAAAGATAATATTTTCTTGGTTACTTCCCATTCTTTGGAGTTTTTTGAAATTTTTGAATTGATGGTGATATAAAAATTTTTAAATACAGTTTTAGGTTCTTACTTGGTAAAATAAAAAGGCGGCAACCACAATTTTATAAGCATCACTGCATAACCCTGGATAGGAACTGGATAGTCTCAACACACACATACACACACATTGAATTTAATTATCAGAAATCAGCAGTCATATAAACAAGCACTTATCATGTATAATAAACAATATAAACTTTAATTGATTTCATACCTGTGTATTTCTGGGAAAATAATATTTTCAATATAATTAAATATTCAGGTTATTTTTTGCTGTGGAAATATGATTATAATTGTACTTTCAGGCTGTAAGGTTCAGTATGAAAAAAAAGGGCCAATAACCGGATTTTCTATAGTAAATTAGGATGGAACCATGCTCTCTAGGTATTTAGGTAAAGTCAAAGGATAATGCATAGAGGTGGCAATGGGCAGATTGTGAGAGAGGAGCAAATACAAGAGCAATACAAATACCCCCAACCATTCACCTGTCTTTTCTTGAAATAACTAGCACAGAAACCTGATTACTATGAAAACTCATCAGTATTAAGATACCCAGGAAACAAAGTCAAACCAAGAAATGAGTTAATTCTCTCCCTCACCTCCCGACACATGTAGTCGAGCTTCATTTTTTAAAAGCGAGGACAAAAGACAAACCTCATGCATGTGTCGGCTTCTCTTTATCTCCACCAACACAACCCTAGGCCCCCGCTGACCCTTGACCAGACAAATGTAAGCACCTCCCAACTCATCTTTCTGTGCCCAGTGTTGCCCACTCAATTGAAAAACCAAACCTAAGCACGCCACTTCCCTGCTTCGAAACACCTCGAGTGGCACCCTTGGCTCCCAAGCAGAGACCCAAGTCTAGTTCCTGCTCTGCTTATTCCCTCCACAGCAAGTTCATGCTTCCTCACTTCCGGCAAAACAAGCACCCATTTGTCTTGGAAGTGACCCTTGCAAGTGGCTGCGATTGTGGCAGGCTCCCCTTTGAAACAAGCACCCTAAAAGCCCTCTTTGTGTCTGAAAAGAGACAAAAACAGTGGAGACCAGTGCTTCCCAAACCATCCATGGTCAAGGGGCAGTTTTTTTGGCTCATGCTTTTGGATCTTATTTTTAAATGAAGACAATAAAGTCTCATTTGTTCTTTTGTCTTTTCCCCTGGGCACCGGCTATCATGAATTCTTCTCTCCTTTTTATTTTTAAAGAGTCTACTGCAGACCAATATTAAAATACAACAAGGCTCTTCACTTTACAAAGGATCCCATGCTTGGGTGTCACAGCCATGTTCATGTAGGATTCCAAGGCTTCTAAAGGGTTCTAAGTGCTTAATTTCTGTTTCTGTACCATCTTGTTACCGTCTTGTCTCCGTTCACAGCCCCCCACACTTTGAGGGGTGCTGTGTTATGAGGTGGTTTTATATGACTTCAGGTCCCCTTAATTGTGACAAAAATGAAGTTGTTTTTAAGAATGAAGCTATTGGGGAGCTCCCTGAAGGTCCAGTGGTTAGCACTCTGTGCTCTGATTGCCAGGGCCCAAGTTCAATCCCTGGTCGGGGAACTAAGACCCTGTGAGGCATGTGCCATGCCAAAACAAAACAACAACCAAAGAAGTTACTGTTTTGCTATAAAAGTGAAAACACGTTTCATCACCCACATCTACGGCTGCCCACAGCACTTAATAGCACAGCTAGGAGCTTATCAACAGGAGCCTATGAAGAAGCACCATGAGTGAGGGAACACAGAGACTCTACACACTCAAGAGTTTGTGAGGACTCTCTAAGAGCATCCAGTCTGCAGAAGGCTATCCTTTGCTGATCTCAACAGCTTTCTGAAGACCTTGGGACACCAGTTCCTCCCACCTCCCAAGGTAAAGGAGACTCTTCTACCAGCAGGGCTGGAAGTCCTGCAGCAGTTTAGTCCCACGAAGATCACCTTGCTTGTCAACACAAGTGTCTTGGTTCCCTAGAAACCTGCTCTGGAAATAAATTCTGGCTTTTGTGCTGACAACTGGAGATCAGCTGAACCGTCTCTCCTGAGAACCAACTTGTTGGAAGGAAACCTCAGTTTAGACTTTATTCTTTTTATCTTTCCTTTCCTGGAACAACAGTGTAATTAATAAATATGTCATTAGTTTGGATTATTTCCTTATCAACTTACTAAGAAACATTAACCCGTATGCTATAGGCCAGTGCTTCTCCAACTTTTACTGTCTATCTGAATCACGCAGTTCAGTTCAGTTGCTCAGTCGTGTCTGACTCTTTGCGACCCTATGAATTGCAGCACGCCAGGCCTCCCTGTCCATCACCAAATCCTGGAGTTCACTCAGACTCACGTCCATCGAGTCAGTGATGCCATCCAGCCATCTCATCCTCTGTCGTCCCCTTCTCCTCCTGCCCCCAATCCCTCCCAGCATCAGAGTCTTTTCCAATGAGGATATGTTAAATCTCAGATGCCTGGTCCCCACCCCAAGAGATTTGATTCAGCAGGTCTGGGCAAGGTCCAAGAAGTTGTATCTCTGGTAAGCTTCTGGAGGATGGAAATGCTATCAACCTGCAGGCCAGACCTTGGGTGGCACTGGCTTAAATTATACAGGAGGAAAGAACACAGGACTGAAACCCAGAAGACCTCTGTGCATGTGAGCTCAGAGAAAGCGTCTGGGAGGGAACTCACAAAAATGTTCAGACATCAGTGCCACCTCAGGTACTGATGAACTGGTACTTTCTTCATGTTTTTCTGCTTCTCAAACTTTATTCATGTCTTTATATATACATATAGACACATAACCATCTCTAAATCTAGAAATTATATGTGTGTATGTGTACACATATAATTTACTTTATGCACATACATTTTTTAAAAAGTCATTTGATGTTCTCTGGCAGCTATTTCACTGGAAGCTTCTAATAAGCTTGTAGACAATGTAGTCACAGACCTTTCTTCTCATGTTGCTGTTGTTCGGTAGCTAAGTCATGTCCAATGCTTTGTGACCCCAAGGACTGCAGCACGCCAGGCTTCCCTGTCCTCCATCCACTATCTCCCGGAGCTTGCTCAAGTTCATGTCTATTGAGTTGGTGACGTTATCCAGCCATCTCATCCTTTGCTGCCCTTTTCTCTTTTTGCCTTCAATTCTTCCTAGCATCAGGGTCTTTTCTAATGAGTTGGCTCTTCACATCAGGTGGCCAAAGTATTGGTGCTTCAGGTTCAGCAACAGTCCTTCCAATTAATATTTAGGGCTGGTTTCCTTTAGGATTGACTAGTTTAATCTCCTTGCTGTCCAAGGAACTCTCAGGAATCTTCTTTAGTACCTTTTTTCTCATACTTGCAGTCAAGTCAGCTCAGGAACTGCAACTGATCTTTCACATTTAAGGACTGATTTCGATTTATGACGAGGTCACACAATGATTACAGTGCATGGGATTTATATCAAAGCCTACTATAATGTTCACTAATCCTGTAGGTTCCCTGAATGTTCAGGTGAGAGTGAAGGCCATGGGTATTGTCTTAAGGTGGTCAGATCTATCCTCCTTCCTCCTTTGAAGAGATCCTGCAGAACGATGATACTGGAATTCTTTGTTTTCCTTTGTCTTCCATATTTGTTGACATTTCTTTATTCTTCTTGTGGTTTGATCATAGGTTGCTGTTTTTGTCATTGCTGTTGACATTTTTCATTAAACCAACCACCTCTGGGCCTTAGTCTTTCCTATAAGCCAAACTTGTCCTTGCTTATATGGTTATTTGGAATCTATAGGACTGTCTGCTTAGCCAACCCCCTACTGGGAACTATCCACTCCCTTCCACATGCAGGGTTCAGTGGGGCGGTCATGCTTGTACTTTAACACCATCCCAAGCCACAAAAGTTTGGTCTGGGAGTAAACACAAGATCCCAACTGGATCAATTAGTTCCTCCCAGGAATCTCATTTTGGGAGACAGAACCTTTTATTTACAAATGACCAAGGTACTGACACACACTTGAAGCTGTCTGCTGAGCCTATTTTCCATTGTGAGCCAGCGAGTTTGTGCAGAGACCCACAATTAGAGCCAAGACAGAGAAGAAGATGGTTTCGTGTTAACATGTGCTCTGAAAAGAAGGTACCAACCTCCTCTGCTGAGACTCCCCATAACTCCCTGATTCTTGCCACTCCTAAAGCTGGAATTTCACGATTTCCAATAATCCGTCTTCATTGTTCAAGCTAGCTACATTTATTTATCCCAGAAGAATCTTAGTCAATTGTGATACTGATTTAGCAGAAATAATTTTTATCTGTTCCCCGTCCTTGTTCCCAGCATAGCTCCTAAAACTCTAGGAATTTCCTAAGCTTGCAGAGCAATGGTGTCTTTCCTTACATTAGTGGCATCTGAACAGCCCTTAGGTAACTCTTGGATGGACGTTTGCTGCCAGGGAAACCAGTTTGTGATTAGCCCATTAGAACTTTCGATCCTACCCCCAACCTCCTGGGAAGGAAGAGGGGCTAGAGACTGAATTCAATCACCAATGGCCAGTGATTCACTCAACTGTGCCTGTGCAATGAAGCCTCCCATAAAACCCCAAAAGGACAGGGTTCAGAGACCTCCAGGTTGGTGAAGGTTGGGAAATGAGGGGAGGATGGGAGGGCTGGGAGAGCACACGACATTCCTGGCCCTTCCCCTAACTTGGCCCTCTGCATCTCCTCCATCTAGCTGTTCAGGAGTTCTCTCCTTTTATAATAAGCTGAAAAGAAAAGTGAAAGTCGCTCACCCATGTCTGACTCTTTGCGACCCCATGGACTGTCCATGGAATTCTCCAGTATTTGCTAGAATACTGGAGTGGGTAGCCTTTCCTTTTTCCAGGGGAATCTTCCCAACCCAGGGATCAAACCCAGGTCTTCTACATTGCAGGTGGATTCTTTACCAGCTGAGCCACAAGGGAAGCCCAAGAATACCCGAGTGGGGAGCCCATCGCTTCTCCAGCAGATCTTCCCAACCCAGGAATCGAACTGGGGTCTCCTGCATTGCAGGCGGCTTCTTTACCAACTGAGCTATCAGGGAACTCAGAACTCAAACCAGTGGAAATGCTATGTGTGGCAGGAGTCACTCATAACACACTGCTCAGGAGGACGAGACCATCAGTCACCCAGCAGTAAGCTTGAAGTCTTGTGCATCTCTTAATAACCTGGCATCTAGTAAAATCTTTCCTGAGTTCTGTGAGCCAGTACAGCAAATCAGTGGGCCCTAGGGAGGAAGTCACTGGAACCTCTGATCTACAGCCAGCTGGCCAGAAGCACAGGTGACAGCCTGGATACGGGACTGGGGTCTGCTGGGGAGGGGCGGGGGGCGAGAAAGTCGGCAGACCCACCCCTTAAGCTGTGGGCTACACCTGGAGACAGTGTCAGAACTGAGATAACTGGCTTAGTGATTTGGAAAAAATACATCAGAATTGATGTCAGAACCGTACCCACCCATATGCCTTCCTTTAAACTCAGGCCTCATTACAGACCTTTCTAGGTGGCCACATTCGCCTCATTTTAAAATTCATTCAGTTCTCCCACTTGCCCTCTCACTGTGTTCATTAGTGATGTGTGGTTAGAGTTCTGCTGTTCCTCTCCTCCTACATCATCTCTCCTTTAGAACTCTGTTCACAGGGTTCTCTTTTTTCCTTTTGAAATTTCCCTTTCTTGCACCTACAGGATGTAAGCGTGGCCATAACACACAAGAGTAGGGAGAGCTGCAATCCCCTCTTCCAGGGCTACTTCCCTTCGGTTCCGACTCCAAGTGAGAGGCTTGCTGTTAGCTACATGAGACTTCCACCTGACTGCTGGATAACTAATGATCTCTTCCTCCTTCTGAGCAGTGTGTTACAAGCGGCTCCTGCTGACACACAGCACTTCCACTGGTTTGAGTTCTGCTCCTGCTGCTGCTAAGTCGTTTCAGTCGTGTCCGACTCTGAGCAACCCCATAGATGGCAGCCCACCAGGCTCCCCCGTCCCTGGGATTCTCCAGGCAAGAACACTGGAGTGGGCTGCCATTTCCTTCTCCAACGCATGAAAGTGAAAAGTGAAAGGGAAGTTGCTCAGTCGTGTCCGACTCTTAGCGACCCCACGGACTGCAGCCACCAGGCTCCTCCGCCGCCCAGTGTAACTACAAGATGAAGACTGCGTACACCTGCCACCAGACTGTGGGTTGAGGTGTGAAGACAAGGCAGAAAGATCTGTAAGCTGAATGTCTGGTTTCAGTGGAAGAGGAAGGAGACGCCGAGATATGCGGGAAACAGACTCCACATTCTCCTGGCTGCTCAGGGAGCCTGGCAGGGAAGGAGTCTCCGCTGGAGAGACGAGGGGCATTGGAATGGAAAGGGTGCCTTACAAAAGGATGTGTCATGGATAAGGAGGAGGGATGGATTAAAATGTCTGCAGCCAGAAAAAGGTAATCTAGGAAAATTATCTGATGATGTTCTATCCTCATCAAGTGACAGTGACCACAAACAGAAGAATGGCAACACAAAGGGAAAAAGATTTTAAATCGATAGTAAGAGGGGATGGCTAAGTAAACTATGATAATACAGAGTGGGATTTAACAGAGCTACCTAAGGCCACCTTATAAATTTATGTCAATGAAAACACTGCACAGTTTAACACTGCACAGTTTACTAAGTTCAAAGGCAGGTTACAAAACAGTATCTCCTGTGAGATCCAATTTCTGTTAAAAAGACACACATACAAACCTCTGGTATACTGCTTCTTAAACTGTGAGATGTATGCGAATCTGCCTATTAGCCGAATCCCGGAGTCTGGTTAAAATTCTGATTCTAATTCAGTAGGTCCAAAGTGAAGAGGTTTGAAATCCTGCGTTTCTAACAAGGTCCTGGGTGCTGTTGGTGGTCCTATCCACCACATGTCAGAGCAGGGATATACAGCAGGGTATTAGCAGTGAGGTTGAATGGGTGATGAGACTTTAGTTTTCTTCTCCCCTTGTATCTGTCTGCTAATTAATTTGGATTACAGAAGGAAAATTAATGTACAAGTATTTTTTTTTATGTTATGTAAAGAAAAAATTCACCGACTTTAAAAAGAGAAAAACAGGTGAAGCAAGCCATGTGGTCATGAGAGATATAATAAAATTGCGAGAAGGAGCCTCTATAAAATTCACGCAAAGAAGGAAATGTGCATGCCTGAGAAAGGCTGGGAGGGGGACAACGGGAAGTGGGGACACTCTGACATCAGCTCTGTAAGAATTCCAGAGCCACAGGACAGCGGCACAAGAAAACAGAATTGCTGGGCTCTGTGGTATAAACACATACTTTACATGGAAAGGAAACTAAAAGGTGAGCAGTGATAAGACAGGCGCACCCCTGCCCTGCCCGGGGCAGGTGCACATGGGGACTAAGGGATGTGAGGGGAGAGCTTGTTCTGCCCTCTCCAGTCTGAAGGACGTTCTCTACGAGGAGCGACAAGTGAAATCTGGGCGCAACTAGAAAGCTAATAGGCTGCAGAAGGCAGGTCAGAGGCTATGCCTGAAGCCAGAATACAGTAGAGCTGGCTGATTCCCAGGAACGCAGGTGTGAGGGAGCCACAGGGTCACGTGCGTGGCTGGACACAGCAGGGTGCCCTATCTCACGGGGCTTGGGCAGCAGAGCACGTGTCCCCAGAAGGCTGCAGAGAGCAGCGGTTCTTTTCTACAAAAGGTTCAGCCTGAGTCAGCCCCCCGAGAAGGCATTTAAACTGTCTTTGGTGGCGACAGCAGAAGTGACAGGGGTGGGTGGTTATCTCTGTTACCTGGCACAAAACACGAGGTGACAAGTCACAGACCTCACGAGGCATTAGCCATCAGCAGAGGTGGGGTTGAAATCCAGGTGCTCCGGTTCCTTAACCCACACCAGGCCAGAGTCTGCCCTCTGCTGGAAATGACTGTGATGACTCCGATAAAAGGGAGGAAAAGGAAATCTCAGGGAGAGAGAGAGATCCTGCTACTTCCAAGACCCCACCCACATCATGCGGAGACATAGGAACTCACAGAACGGTCAGTGGATGTGGTGTACATCATCTCCACATACGTGGTATTTAATGATCTCTGAAAAGCAAATCACTAACTGCCATCAAGAGCAACGCACTACTCCTTTCTCTTTCAACCCTTTCGAGGGTTTTTCACTGATCCATTTTTGCTCTTCCATTCACAGAGAAATAGGAAGCGTTTTCTAGTGAAACCTAGTCAGGGAGCTGTCTGACTACAAGCAAGTGAGAAGTACTGGCTCATCCTACGAGGGGCTGAGGAGCCCCAGGAGGACAGGCAGGTGGGTCCTGCTCCCAGCTCAGCCCCCGCTGGCTACATCTTTCCACGTATTGTCGAGTCTCACTCACACTCTTACTAAACTGAGTATCCATGTGATATTGTGCTATAAGAAAGATCTACCTAGTCTTCACCCTCCTCCCCCGTTTCTTCCATGAGAGCTTTAAAAACACTTGGAATGTATGACTGATGGGGTAAGGGGAGCATCTCTTGTTAAACAAAGTCATGTCTACTTGTGGGAGAGTAAACTTAAGACTATGGACTGCTGGCAGATGCTACAGAATGAGGGACGAAGCTATCCTAAAATGCTGACTGTTATTATTCCTTCTTCATCCTATATCCTAGAATTTCTTTCAGTAGTTTTGAGGGTCACTTAAACTTCTTAGGTCTCAGGATAAGAAAATGTCAGTGAAAGTGATCTGAAATGAATCCCAACTGCTTTTCTCAGAGAAGTAAACTGAGTGTGAAACATGCCACATGGATGGTCAGTGCCCCTTGACCACTGTACTCCAAGGGTGCAGACGTCAGCTAAGATGAGGGGCCTCCCCAGTCTGTGTCCAGCCATGACCTCCACCCTGATGACACTGGTCTAAATGGCCCCACGCTCTCTGTCCTCCTCATTGCCTCCTGACTTGATTTTCTTGATCAAAAATGCCTTCCTGCTCTAAGACTTGCTAGGTCTACAGAGGCTACTGACTAGAGTCTAAATTCTCAGGCTCTATCAAAAACGCCAAGAATTTGATCCTCACATATTCTGCCAACCTAATCCTTCACTACCTTTCTCTCTGTCCTCAGCCACACCTGCTTACACATTGTCCCCCAAAATCACAGGCCCAGGCTGGCCCCGAGACCTTTGTTCAGGTTGTTCCCTCTGCCTGGATTCCTTCTCCCTGCACACCAGTGACTGCCAGTCTTCTTCCAGTTCCAGCCCCTCTAAGAAGTACCCAGGAGGCTCTTCTATTCTCCTGGGGGTGGTCCCTCCCTCCCAGCCTCATTTATTGACTGATACTCCTCTGTCCAGCTATCTAGAAAATTTACCTCGGTAAATAAATAAATGTTTACCTCCCCTACAAACCTCCAGCCCTGGTGAGCACTCTGCTCTCCAGGGAACTGGGAAGACAGCAGAAGTGACCTGAGGGTGAGGGGAGGGGACAGACATACGTCCACAGCCCTGCCCACATGGAAATCGGGATGCCTGCACACTTACGGTTTCCACAGTTGAGACCACCAAGGCCGAATGGGCAACTGCAAGTTGACAGGAAAAAAAAGAACAAGAATTAGTTTCAAATATCAGAAGAAATTACTGAGGCAATTTACCTGCATAACGTCTAAATAAGGTTTGGAACAAATTCGTCAGAATAAGTGAACATGCTGCCTACCTCATACAGGTTTCATTTTCAAGCCTATATCCATCTTCACAGGCTGAAAGAGAAAACAAAAATCCATGATCGTGTCTGTTAACTTATCTTGGCCCAACTGATGGTTAATAAAACCAGCCACCCTAAAGTTCACAAGAATATTCTAGAACCAAAAGGCTACAAAATAGCTTTGCTGTAGGTTATTTAGTTGCTGAGTCATGTCTGACTGCAACCCTATGGACTGTAACCCACCAGGCTCCTCTGTCCATGAGATTTTCCAGGCAATAATACTGGAGTGGGTTGCCACTTCCTTATCCAGAGGATCTTCCTGACCCAGGGATTGAACCTGCGTCTCCTGCATTGGCAGGTGGATTCTTCACCACAGAGCCACCTGGGAAGCCCACAGATAACTTTAGAATTATCTAAAACCTGGCCTAAATACTGCTGCCAGCTCAATCTTTAATTTCATCCAAAAGACCCCCAAAACTTAACCTCTTAGTGATTCTAGCTTCTCAGCTATTAAGAAAAAAAAGGGGGATAATAATAATTTCTTTATAGTTTCTTGGAGGGGATTGAGGAAAATAAGGCATGCAAATGACATACCACAGCACCTAGCATACAGTAACCACTAACTGTAACTGTAATTATTATCTAACATTTGCAATTATTTCTGGAAGTTCTCGGTGGTCCCTGAGTAACTTCCTTCCATAAACACAAAGATAAATGCCTCACCATCTTTAACGTAAGTCAAGCCTTCTTTAACCTGCCACTGGCTCCATTAGTGCCCTTCCATCAGGAAGTGAGAAAGCCATGGTCCATGGTCAGTGTCCACAAGAGAATGCTCACCCTGTAGTCTGTGTAGTGGATTCTGGACATACCCAGCTGAGCCCTAATCAGCATATCACACAAGACGATAGCTTTGAACCCTCTGGCACTGCGGCGTACAGACCACTGCTTCACTGCAGGCTGTGGGCCAGCCATTCCCCTGCATCAGCAGTTTCTGCACTGATCTGAACACGGAACATTTTCAGCGCTACCATAAGCTGATAGAACATCACGAGCTGTAGTGTGTGCTTGGATGAAAGTAGATAATAAAAAAATAGCCTCTCAGATAAATTCACTGCTGCAAGGAATGACAGAATTTGACTCGTGGTTAATGTGTGATACACGCTGCAAGCAAGAATCACAGGTAAGTAAAGGTACACAGCACCGAGCTGTAGTCTGTAGACAGACAGCACACACACGGACGGCAGCGTTTGAGCGCCAGCAGCACGTGGCTCGAAGGCCGCGGGCCCCACTGATCGGAAGACCGCGCACAGACTTCCCTTCAAGAATCAGCGCATAATAGCATTTAACTACGTGGGCTTCCCAGGTGGCGCTTAGTGGCAAAGAACCCGCCTGCCAACGCAGGAGACGTGAGAGACTCGGGTTCAATTCCTGGATCGGGAAGATCCCCCCAAGGCAGCCCACTCCAGTATCCTTGCCTGGAGAATCCCACGGACAGAGGAGCCTGTTGGGGCTACAGGCCACAGGGTCGCAAAGAGTCAGACACGACTATAGCGACTTGGCACGCACACGTGTAGACGTGCTTGATGTTGTTCTCTTTTTCACTGTTAGACACTAAATGATTCTAGCACCTGTTTTTTTTGTCATAGACTACTGACATATCACTAGAGTCTTGCAGAATGGTGTGGGAAATACTGCTCTAAATAACCTAAATTCTCTCACAGCAGATCACGAGAGCTGTGAGCCTGCACTGCACTGTTTCAGCTCCCCTGGGTTCACTTCTCCTGAGCTACACTTGCTTTATTAAAGGCAGTCTATTAGGAGCAGCAGCCCCAGGCATGGCCTAGGGTTTTTATCACAGGCTATCATGGAACACATTGCCACAATACCATTCAGTAACCTCGTGATGTGGACTTTCCAGAGAAACTTCTCTTGGGTCCCAGGATCTAGAAAAATGGGGATGGTCCTAAAGAACTATTTTTTATTTTATGGTTACTAGTTTTTTCCCCAAAATCACGTTTCTCTCTTTGCCTTAGCATCCCAGATGCTTAGAACTTGAGTGAGTGCCTATCTTTACCAAACAAGTGAGAACGTAGGGTATATCTTTTTGTATGGTCACGTTCCTTCTAGCTTCAACAAAGTAGTCATTGTATTTCTCCTTAAACCTTATTTACCTTTTAAATTAACCTCATTTTGTTACAGTGAATTTTCATGAGGTGCTTCAAATCATTTTTGCAACAAGGTAGAGTATGATCATCAGAGAAGGCAATGGCACCCCACTCCAGTACTCTTGCCTGGAAAATCCCACAGATGGAGGAGCCTGGAAGGCTGCAGCCCATGGGGTCACTGAGGGTCAGACACGACTGAGCGACTTCACTTTCACGTGTTGGAGAAGAAAATGGCAACCCATTCCACTGTTCTTGCCTGGAGAATCCCAGGGATCGGGAGCCTGGTGGGCTACCATCTATGGGGTCGCACAGAGTCAGACACGACTGAAGTAACTTAGCAGCAGNCCCATGGGGTCACTGAGGGTCAGACACGACTGAGCGACTTCACTTTCACGTGTTGGAGAAGAAAATGGCAACCCATTCCACTGTTCTTGCCTGGAGAATCCCAGGGATCGGGAGCCTGGTGGGCTACCATCTATGGGGTCGCACAGAGTCAGACACGACTGAAGTAACTTAGCAGCAGCAGCAGCAGAGTATGATCACACCCCATTTCAGGAAGGAGGGACCAGGCCCCGCTCCCAAATCTTTGATGACTTTGAGTAGGCCTTACGTAGGGGTGGGTGGGTGTGAGTGTGTTGCTCAGTTGTGTCTGACTCTTTGCAACTCCATGGACTATAGCCCACTAAGCTCCTCAGTCCAAGGAATNCTGAAGTAACTTAGCAGCAGCAGCAGCAGAGTATGATCACACCCCATTTCAGGAAGGAGGGACCAGGCCCCGCTCCCAAATCTTTGATGACTTTGAGTAGGCCTTACGTAGGGGTGGGTGGGTGTGAGTGTGTTGCTCAGTTGTGTCTGACTCTTTGCAACTCCATGGACTATAGCCCACTAAGCTCCTCAGTCCAAGGAATTCTTCAGGCAGGAATACTGGAGTGGGCAGCCATTCTCTTTTCTAGAGCATCTTCCCCACCCAGGGATCAAACCCGAGTCTCTTCTATCTTCTTCACTTCAGGCAGATTCTTTGCCGTCTGAGCCACCAGGGAAGCCCTTACTCAGGTGGGACCTTCTCTAAGGAACAAGCAGAGCACTCCTGTCTCCCTGGAGTGGAAGTGCCATGCCTGGCAGTCCCCACACCACAGCTGGGCCATGGGAGCAGGGAAAGCTGCCCTTGGGTGACCCTCGGCTGGCTGCAGGGCAGCCACACAGGGACTGCAGGTGCCCCAGAGACTCATCCCCACCCATCTCAGCCCCAAGGCAGGCTGATGTCACACTAGTCTGTTCTATTCTGAACACTTCTTCCTGGAAATGTTTTTATATCAGCTCTACCCACCCAACCCGCATTTGCTGGGTAGGAGCTTTCCACACCATGGCTGTCGTCCACCCAGATGTAAGGTCTATGTGTTGTCCTGCCTGTGAGCTGATGGGCTGGGCTGTTTTCACATAGCTTCAGAAGTGGCCTGGCTTCCTGGTATAATGGTATTTCCTTAGTTCCGACGGGCCCATTCAGTCATTTGTCAAAGACCGACTGCTACCATGGGCCTGGTACCATGGGCTACCATGGGCTGCTCGCAGGCTCTGGGAGGGAAGCCTTGTCATAGGGCACTCCAGTGAGCCTGAGGACCCAGCTCCTCATTTCCATACCCTAGAGGGACCCTGACCCACACAGCACTGAAGATGAAATCAATGTGGCAGTACTCATATATGCCCAAAGTGGGCTCCCCCTATTGATATGAACATAAGCAAATTCAGGCCTGCTGGCCTTTTAAAATAAAATCAGTACATGGTAGAGTTTTTAAAGCTTTTTTGTTCCCTTGCAGGAAACCAAATCAAGACCTGCCAACCTTATCCTATCAATCATATTTGCTGCCTATCTTCCATTTGTTCTTTCAACAGACATTTCTGGAACCCCACAATGTACAAACATATTCTACAGACAGGCACCCACTTCTCTGGTGGCTCAGACGGGAATGACTCTGTCTGCAATCCAAGAGATCTGGGTTTGATCCCTGGGTTGGGAAGATCCCCTGGAGAAGGGAAAGGCTACTCACTCCAGTACTCTTGCCTGGAGAATCCCATGGAAGCGTGCTGAGCAGCACTGTGAGCTTCAGACATCAGCCTAGACTTCACTGTGAAGTATCAGTCACTTAGTAGTGTTCGACTCTTTGGGACCCCACGGACTGTAGCCTGCCAGGCTCCTCTGTCCAAGTATCTGCAGTCTAGTCAGAGGAAGAGACTTGCTAACGGGTGGTTGGGATTCATCAGGACGTCTGCACGATGGGAGGAAGCCACAAGACACCTATTGCAAGGACACCTGCTTTAATTTTACACGATGCTTTGAAAGTCTGGTGAGGACATTTTACGTGAGATAGTAGGAAGCGTGTGTGTGTGAGTGTGTACAACAAAAAGCAATATGCAGTTGCTAATATGCAACTGTTAATTGTAGAGATTTAGAAAACACACCGCCCCCATGCCTTTATCCTCAGTTTACACCAGGGATTTACCCACATTTGAGGTGTCCTTTTAAAGAGTACTCCTTTTAACCATCCCTGTTCCTCCTGGTGCTCCAGCACCAATGGCCAGAAGATGTCACTGTAACCCCTCAGAACCCAGCCATGGGTCTGTGGCCCAAGGAGTTCCAGGATCCATTCATGGAGCCCTGATGGTCACGGATGAAAATCTAGCCAACAGGATGCCGCAGGAACTAGGCTAAGTAGGGCCTTGGCCGTAAGCCCAAAAGCTAGCCACGGCTTCCTTATTCCGATCTTGGGTCACTACTTAATACATATAACGTTGCCAGTGCCTGGGTCCCTGCATCTGGTAAACCTTCAGCAGCTCTGCTATTGCTAACGCTAGTCTGTAAGCAACATAGTTAGGAAACTGTGGACTTGCCAAGAGAGGTAAATGACTTAGGCTAGTCAGAAGCAGAGGTGGCAGGGCTACTCTTGAGACCACCTGAAATTGCACAGGCCCTGCGTACAGGAGCCACCACTCCCCGGCCCCCCAGGGGCCACACAGCCCCCAGCACACGTGGATGTCAGCAGAGGCCCCCTGCCCGCCTGAGGTGGGCTCAGTGCCCCAGGTAAGACAGGCCAGGAGCACTCTGCATGAAACCAGGTAAGAAGGAACTAGGAAGCCGCATCTCCACATCAGAGTGGTAGACTGACGGGGTGCTGAGCAGTGCCGTGAGCTTCAGCATCAGGCCCGCTGCCCCAGCGGGGGTCCCCCTCTCCACACCCCGCCCAGGGCTGCATGCAGAGCCAAGAAGGTGCACTTTTAAAGCACCTAAGTCAGAAGGTCCAAGCTCAGGATACAGCACTACCCTGAGATGTATTTTTATCCTCTCCTCTAACAGGAAGTCCTGACAGAAATAAGTGGCATGTCACCTTTCCCTAGGACACCATTTTTACTCGATTCCAGTACATCTGTCACTGGCAGGTGTTGACTGAACAGGAAAACTGGGCCATACACGTTCTCCTGCGATGCGAGGCCTAAGGCTACATGACACCTTTATGTCGCCAGTGTTCCTGTGACTGTGAACTGCAGCAGGCTTTTATAAGTCAGGGCATCCAGTGATCTGGATTTTAATCCATTTTACTTTAAAGCAGTATTTGTGCACTGTATTCACTGAACAGCCGACATATGAAACTGGATGAATTTAATCCTCGCCCAAAGATTAGCAGAATCAGGTTTCTGACATAAAATCTTTAAAACCAGAACCACTGGTTCATCAATAAACCAGGGTAAAACACAAGAGCAAATGCTGATGGCTTACAAAGTACCTCTATAACCACTGTATCTTTAATTCCTAAAATATCTGATGAAGTCTCACTGCACACAATGCACAGAAGAGGGAACTCGGGGTCAGCGAAGCAAAGTGCCTTGCCTGAGATGATAGAGGACGGGCAGGCAGAAGAGGGTTCTGACTCAGGTCTCCCGAGCCACCAGCTACTGCTAAAGTGTACACCCTTGCCTTCATGCTGGCATTTCCATTTTAAAAGATTAGCAGACAATAGAATAAAGCTTTAGGAATTAAAACAGTAATTTTTCTAACTTCCTCTAAGTAGGAAAAAAAAAAGAAAAGGCCTGGCCACCCCAGGCATTCCATTCTCTTTTCTTTTCCTTTGAATCTGATTGGCCAGACTAGTGCACACTAGTCAGAGATAATGCTATTATTCCAAGGAGATAACAAATTCAACCCCGCTGGGAGCCAAACAACCAGGACCAGTTACCCCCAGATTAGAACGGTCACCCCTAGAGCAGAGAGAAGCCCCTGCCCCATCCCTCGGGCCCCGGGGCCCCAGAGCTGCCACTACCTCGACAGGAGTGGTCCATCTTGTTGAACTGGAAGTAACCAGACTTGCACTGGCACAGCGCGACCCCGTCCAGATCAGTGCAGATGGAGGTCTCCTTGTCACATTCTGGAGTCTTCCGCTTGCACAAGCTGCCCGCTGAAATGGAAAAACAAGACAGTGAAACAAAACAAAACCTCCTCCATGTCAAACATTTAGATGCATGAACTTGCTATTTCAAGAGGCTCAGAGAACAGTTTCCAAAAGAGCCTGCGTGAAGCGCACTCCTCTCAGGGGGCCCTTCTGCGCTGCCTTCTTCCACTCCTTTCCTGGGGCTGGCCCAGCCTGTTACTAAAAGTTTACACAGCGTGCTACAGGGAAAAAGCAAACCCAGAAGAAATGAGGTGGCATCCCCAACTCCAGTGTCCCCTGCAAACACAGCCCCCAGTAGGTGGGGTCCTCTGCACCTTCTCACTCAAGGGCTGCAGTGGAGAACCGGCCCAAACCCAGAAAGCATGCCCCTGTCCTCTCAGGGAAGAAGACCTGTCTCAGCCCGCTGCTGCCGAGCAGATACGAGAAGAGGAGTGGAATATAACCTGGGTATCTGGCTCCGTCACTGTCCGCTTCCCCACTGCCTGGGGCCGGCTCGGCTCTGGGTGGCCAGCGCCTGGCGGGGCTGGTGCACACTCAGGCTTGACCCACACATGCTAAGGGTGGCACTCGACAACCGGTTACGGGGCTGAGAGGGCGCTCACCCTTCCCTGCTCTGCCCCTCACTTTAAAGCCTCACTTCTTCCACGTGTGTGTATCCCCCTGGCTTTGTCCAGCCTTGGCCACATGGGCCATGCTCATTTCAAGGACGACAAAGAACTCTTTCATGATTATCAAAGAGCATCACTGTGGCGCGTTGTGGCCCTCTCTGAGGCTGCACACAGTGAATCCTCACTTGGGCTGTATATAGCAGGCCCTCTCAGAGGTTGTATACAGCAGGCCCTCTCTGAGGCTGTAAACAGTGAACCCTCTAGGGTTGAATGGGTTGTATATAGCAGGCCCTCACGAGGCATGAAATAGCAGGCCCTTTCTGAGGTTGTACACAGCAGACACAATGAGGGTGCTTTTACCACCTAAGATAGGTCTGAACAAAAACACACACATAATTGGGACTTGCAATGGCACCCCACTCCAGTACTCTTGCCTGAAGAATCCTATGGACAGGGGAGCCTGGTAGGCTGCAGTCCATGGGGTTGCAAAGAGTCGGACACGACTGAAGTGACTTAGCAGCAGCAGCACAGACAGGAACATAAATCAAGGGACAGTGGAGAGTATCTTATTTACACCATTTTCAGACTGATGTATGTCATTGTTTTTGGTGGGTGTGAACANCCTGGTAGGCTGCAGTCCATGGGGTTGCAAAGAGTCGGACACGACTGAAGTGACTTAGCAGCAGCAGCACAGACAGGAACATAAATCAAGGGACAGTGGAGAGTATCTTATTTACACCATTTTCAGACTGATGTATGTCATTGTTTTTGGTGGGTGTGAACAAGTTCAGGGTGGGGACAGAGCTGAGGAAGGGCCACGGGTGCACACCAGGCAGTGAGGTTTGGGCTCCCTTCTCTCACCTTAAGGACACCACCACCTGATGCAAAAACCCAAACCAGGTGCCTGCTCTTCACACGGCAAAACTGCACCCCCCTCCCAACTGCAGGCAGGCTCATGTGACCAGAGCAGACACCCCCCAGGGGCCTCGGCATCTGCCCCTTTGTCTGAGTCCTGACAGCTGGGGGCCTATGGGTGGCTTGCTCACAGGGAGGTTAGTTTAGGACACAGCTTCAGCTCTTAGTGCTGAATTTCCTGTCTTTATCAGTGGAAGTTGGCGTTCTAAATCAGAACCCTATTTGTGTGTGTGATAGAATTTCCTTTGTTTATTGTGAAAGGTTTGTATTTAAGGGAGAAAAATGAAAAATGGAAAATCTCACCACGCAAACTGTGAAGCTGGCACAGAGGGTGTACTAAAAGGCCACAATCTCTCATCTAAACTTTTTGAAGTCTTAATATAAAGAAACACCTCCAGCACAAAAGGCCGTCCAGGCCAGCACTAGTTTGTGCAGCAGCCAGTCTGAGCTGCCTGGCCTGATTAGATATTTTCTGGAAGCCAATGTCATGTTTTCCCTCTGCCCTGCCCACAAAGCCCGCCTGCGGGCAAATACCACTCGCCTTGCTGAAGCGACTCTACCCTCAATCGAAGCCGATTCCCTCGAAGGCAGGGGAAGCTGGCCTTGCCTTTGTGACGGAGGGGTTGCTGTTCTCCCGATTCTTAATATTTTGTCATCAATCCATCAAATGGAACCACATATAATGCAGTTTTCACTTTAAGCTTGGCGATGTGATTTTTCTGCATCCACAATTCCCATGGTCCTTCCTGGGCATAACATCCGCCAAACAGACAATGAGAACTGATGTAAATCTATGGCTGGGGCACTCCTCTGGGGGATTTCCAAGGACTTGAAACCTCTGGAGAGAGGAGAGCTACAGTTCTTTGAAAGGCGAGGAAGTAGATGTTTTCTGAATTGAAAGGGAAAATCCCGCCCGTCCAATGGCAGCATCCAGAGTAGCCCACGGCCTCTCATATGCTGGGAACAACCAGATGTCAAAAGCTGACCGCTTCTGCTCATCCAGCCCGACTCTCTAGCACTCAGAGAGGTGAGTGAGACACCAAACACATGCTGGCAAAACCTGGAGAAGCCCTGGGAGGGAAAACAGAGAAGGGAGGCTGGGTTCAGCCAGGAGGCACAGCTGTCTTTGATCTCAGGGGCTCGCAAAGCAGAGTTAAAGAATGGGCATCAGCCCCTGTGTGGGCAGGAATATATGGGAAATCTCTATATCTTCCTCTCAATTTTTCTATGAAACTAACACTGTTCTAAAAATTTTTTTAAGTCTTTACAAAATAAAAAGCATGGGACTTTGGCAAGAAAGCAAGGGAAGACAGGAGCTTTCCCATAAGAAGGGCCACAGCATGAGCAGGGCAGCCATCGGCAGGGCCTTACAAACCCAAATATATGGCCACTTGATTGGTAAGACATGAAATGTGTTTACTAAGGACAAAGTAGTAACCTGATATAATGTTGAACATGCAGAACACACAGCGAATGTGTTTTATGAACTGAAAGGTGCCCTTTCCCCTTTCTGGGAAGGAAAAAGCGGGATCTCTGCATCACTGGCAAGAAAAAGAAAGCCAAATCAAAGAGTTCCTGCCTCTAAAGGTAGAACACAGTATGAAGGGGCAGGGACTTTTTAGCTAATTCCCCAATGAAGCTGAACGATAGCAACTTCAGCTCCAGAATGCTGGGCTCTTTTCTTTTTCCTTCAAGTGAGTAGCCCTGAAATGGGCCAAAGCTCTAGCATTTATCCCAGAACAAAAGGTGAGCTCCCAGCTGTACAGAACACAGTCCAGAAGGAGGGCTTTCAGGACCAGCTCTTACAGAGCTCTGGCCCACTGGAAAGGTCCAGGATCTGCTTGCAGACAGAGGCCAAACCTGCTACCTACAGCTGAGCATCTGGGCACCAGATGGGGAGGCTGACTCTGACTCTGCATCCCTCACCAGTCCTGTGTGTCGTAAAATGAGCCAACCAGAGCCAGCTTAGACCACTTGTGAGACGCAGCGGGGGCAGGCCCCCCTGCATGAGGAAGCACTTTTGATTCCAGCAGAATTTTCCCATCCCAGAGGCGAAACCTCCCTTCCAAGACCCAAATCTGCCTTCCAAACTTGCTTTTAATCCCTTTATTCATCTGTTTCACACCAGATGCTCTGTAGAAGCTTTTGACAAAAACAGATAAAGAACAAGAAAAGAGAAATCACGGACGGCACCATGAGCTATCTGGCCTCTAATCCTCATCTTGTTACTGCGCATTTAGAATCGGCAAACAAATACACAGGAGGATGGGAGACACTGCACGTGCCTTATTTACCTAATGGCATGTCATGATGAAGGTTTCGGGCCATTGACAAGTGCTATACATTCTGTGTGTGAATTCCACCTCCCCAGAGGGAGGGAGCCTTTCAAGGCTTCATTTCATCTGCTCCTACATCCCTTCCAATACCAACGCCGCAGAGGAGAAACAGAAACAGCACGCCAAAGACCGGGAGACTTCAAGGCTGTGTGTACAGGAGTGTGTGTGTGTGTGTGTTTGTGTGTGTGTGGAGACTTCAAGGCTGTGTGTACAGGAGTGTTTGTGTGTGTGTGTGTGTGTGTGTGGAGACTTCAAGGCTGTGTGTACAGGAGTGTGTGTGTGTGTAAGGCTGTGTGTAAAGGATTGTGTGTGTGTAAGGCTGTGTGTACAGGATTATGTGTGTGTGTGTGTGTGTGTGTGTGTGTGTGTGTGGAGACTTCAAGGCTGTGTGTACAGGAGTGTGTGTGTGTGTGTAAGGCTGTGTGTAAAGGATTGTGTGTGTGTGTGTGTGTAAGGCTGTGTGTAAAGGATTGTGTGTATGTGTGTGTAAGGCTGTGTGTAAAGGATTGTGTGTGTGTGTGTTGTGTAAGGCTGTGTGTAAAGGATTGTGTGTGTGTGTGTAAGGCTGTGTGTACAGGATTGTGTGTGTGTGTGTGTAAGGCTGTGTGTACAGTGTACAGGATTGTGTGTGTGTGTGCATGTGTGTGTGCGCGCACGCATGTGTGGGTCAGTCCACATATACACAAAGATATACACACACAAAGCCCTTGTGCTTAATGCCCATTTCAAAAACAGGCCAGCTCTATGGCAAGTTTCTTGGACCTGCGCCCAGAAGGCCTTACACTTCTCCTCTAGGTCTGTGCCTAACTGGATGGGGGGTCCTCCCAGAGGCCCCTCTCTTACCTCTAAAGATCCGCCTCTGAGACCCCAAGAGCTGGCAGACCTCAGCAGAGGCCCAGCAGGAGTTGACGCATTTCTGTATCCTGTCGGCCAGGTCAAACAGCGTCACGTTGGAGGCCAGGGAAAAGGTGGCTTGCAGTGACATCACCACAACACTGGACTCCCTACAGGCAAAGTATACATATTTTAATCATCCTAAACTGATATGTGGGTCCCAGGATTTTGGGAAAATAAGTGTCCTCCCCATTCTCCAGTGAGGGCCTGGGAGAGCATGAAGGTTCTATGACCTTGGCCTGGGATCACCCCTCGTGGCCTACAATGAACTGACCTAACTCACAGATAGGTCCTCTTCCAAAAAGTTCTCCATGAGAAATTACATTACAGTCAAAACAGGGGCCAGTGTTGTTGCCATCACACTTGTTAGAATACCCTCTCCTTTCTATAGGACTGGTCCACAAACAAGTACATATAATCCTGCTACTTACCTAGAAACGTGAGCTGTGGATCGGGTATAACCAGGTAACGTTGAGAAACACACATTTAACTGAAAGGAAGAAGTTTATCGTTAACTGCGAGTCAGACAAAAAAGCCTTGAACCTAGAACCAATTTCCTATTTCAAGATCAAACAGGCATTTCCCAGCCATCGAGCTATCAGCAGGCGGCCTCACACAGAGTGGCGCCCTTTTTTTTGCTCCTTTCTTAAATGCGTTTCTGCTCCTATTCTGTTGTTCCATGAGCACAAAGGGAGAGAGGCAGACAGTAAATCAGTGGGGGAAAATCTTGGCAGGAAATGATGTTCAGAATAGCACCCTTGGATGCAAAACATCTTCAAAGGAGCAGATCTCGTCTAAGATCTGCTCCAGGGTTTCAGAAAACCTCCGAGGCAACTGTTTATTTGGACTTTGCACAGTGAACAAGACTTCCTGAAAAGGCTGGGTTCCTTTCAGCTCCCTCAGGTCTGGCAGGCCTTACACAGACCCTTCATAATCTACAATGAGTTGACCTAACTCACAGATAGATCCTCTTCAAAAAGGCTCTCCATGGGAAATTACATTACATGGGTCAAGAGCCCTTTTGTTGAGAGCAAATTAAGAGTGACTCCCTGTGTTTGCCTTGTGCCCTTGGAAAGAGCAGAAAACCCCTCTGGGACATGATGTACCATGCCTGCATCCCCACTCTGCCCATAGCATGAACTGGGGCTTGGGGCTTCCTTTCATGCAGCTGAGGGTCTCAATACCTTGACCAACGCAATCTACCTGTCTTCAAAGCCTGTGTGTCAGACATATCTCATCCTTCACAAGATGGATTCAGATACAGGATGCTATCAAACCCTTTTTGTCTTTGTATTAACATTGCTTTATATTCATACGGCAATGGTTTATTATTATTAAACTTTCTTTTTCCCCAGGAAAAAAACACAAATAGCACATTTCAGAACAGAACAGCATCCTGGGAAAGGCCATTTGAGCCACAGCCTAAATCCTCTCTAGTCATAGCCTACATCTTCGCTATTTCTTGGGGGTGGGGATGCCACATCACTAATAAATTATATGTTGATACTGGGGGTGTGTGCGTGTGTACTATTGCTTCAGTCATGTCCCACTCTTTGCAACCCTATGGACTGCAGCCCACCAGGTTCCTCTGTCCGTGGGATTTTCCAGGCAAGAATACTGGAGTGGGCTGCCATGCCTGGGTTGCACAGGAATCAAATCTGTATCTCCTGCGTCTCCTGCATTGACAGGCAGATTCTTCACCACTGAGCCACCAGGGAAGCCGGTTGATATTGGGTAAAACTGAGCAAAGCAGATGGGTCACTGAGGACCGTGTAATGGAAAGGACTACATTTCTGCAGAAGGTTCTCAGCCCCTGTACTATCTTAGAAGGAAATACTGACCTACAGCCCAGCAAAGAGGCAGCTGCAGTAGGGTGCCAAGAACACTCACTATAGGGTTAGTAGACATAGAACCCTGCCATTTAGTAAAGAAATTTGACCTTAACCAAAGAGAGGTCCAGCCCTTGACTCCTGGAAGGTAATCTCTAATCCTTTGGAATGTCCTGCCTTTGTAGACCTCGAAGCCCTGGCCACTCCAGATAGTCTAACAGTATGATTTATGCTGGGGGCTTTGAGTTACAAGGTACCAGCTGGACCTCCAGAGGGGCTAGAGACTCAGGTCAGGATTACAGGCAACTATCTGTGTTTTGGCTCCAGACACCAAGGCTCGGTGAGTCTGCCTGGTTGGCAATGCTCCATGAATACTGTATACATCATTGCTGAGAGGAGTTAACCCTGTCTATGATCTCACAGAGAGAGGATGACTGGAATGAATTTGAAACCCTTCCGGACTCTGCCCCGTCCATCTCTCCCCTTGGCTGTTACCTGGCTCTTTCCACTGTAATAAACCCTAATCTTGAATTTAACAGCTTTCAGTGAGATTTCTGAGTACTTCCAGTGCATTATCAAAACTCTCTCTTAGAGATCCCTGAACTCACAATTGGTATCAGAAGTGACAGTGGTCTAGTGGACTGTTTCCTAACTTTGCATCTCCTCTGGAATCTCAGGCAATGTCATTAACCTCCAGAGCCCTCCAGGTTCTCATCTGTAAAGGTGTTGGGAATACCTCTTACAGGGGGTAAAATGCCTGTTACAGAGTAGATCCTCATACAGAAAGGGAACTGGAATCTAACTTTTACACAAATCAAACCCATGGTCTTATAAAATCTTATAGGTTTTGGCTAACATACTCTTACCCATAAAGAACAAGTAAAATTAAAATCAGAAATCAATCTCTGAAACTTATTTTAATGGCAGATTTCAAGTTTCTGAGCATTAACTCTTAGACTCTGGTAGCAGCTAAGAAGCAAAATACAGTCTGAGTGAGCTTCATTTCTGACTCTTCTCCCTTCCTCTCCATTTTTACCTTTTTCCTGACAAAAAGGAGGCGGGCGAGGAGGGAAAGAAGAAGAGTCAAAGGCCCCCAGATAAGCCATTTTCAGTGAATTCTCAACCCTGGATAATGAGATTAACTTCCACCTTTGCCATTCCCTTGAGAAAAAAGCATCATCCTCCCCAAGTTCTGAGACACACACAAAAAAGCCACATAGCAGGTCAACAGCAGATGGGACAGCAGGACTCTCTGGGTCTTTCCTCTTTACCAACAGCTCTTCCTGGTGCATGTCACCTATGTGTGTGACATGGAAAATAAATAAATGCCAAGGCATTGATCAAAGCAGTTCAGGAAGACACGCTAGAAGAAAAGCTTCTACCCGCATCACTAGTTCTCAACAGCCCCTACTGTTTCTGAGAGGCCTTTAATTTTACCCTGACATTCGCCTTTCAAGTATGATAGAGATGAACAGTCTGGGAGATACAGGCGATCCTCAGGAGGTTCCCACTCTGAAGAAAATCTGTTCTAGAAAACAAAGGACTAGCAGGGAGATGCCTCTTGGGAAACTTACCATTTGGGTGACCTCATTTTCAACTTCACGGAGGTCTGGACGTTTTTCTACGGTGGTATTAAAAAGTGTTTTCTTTAGCTTAAACTCTGCCACGAAGGTTCTCACTGAAAATGAAAACATAACCTGTTAGACCTCACAAGGTCAACCTGCACAAGTGTGAGCATCTATAAATCTCAGGGCACCCAGCTTTCCTCCACCTCCCAGGATGCTCTCCAAACATTTCTTCCTCCTGGAGGGCAGAGACCACCTCTGCCCGCTCAAGGTTCGTCTAGCAACGGGAGCACCTACTCAGCTGAGCTGAAGGCTCAGACTGAGCAGACCTTTGGGAGAGAGGCTCCTTGGAGCCTTCGTGAGCATGAGTGCTTGGAGCCTTCAGCCTACGTGAGCATGAGTGCTTCCTCACCTCTCCAGTGGGCTCTCACACCTTAGACGCGCAGTGAAGCTGTGATAGAGAAGAGAGGTGAGCTAAGGACGCGGTTCAAGGAGGAGGGGAGGGAGACCTGGGGCTGGAAAGACTTGTCAGCCCCTGTAAAGCTTTGGATGAAGGCCAAGTCCTTGCTTTCTAGGTCTTTGATGGAGTTGGTTAGCAAGCCCTAACTTCGAGGGTGTGCTCTGATTTCCTCTTCTCATTAGTCACCTCTATCCAATCCCTACTCCTCTTGCTCAGAGGAGATGTCTGTTCTATCATTGATAAAAGAGACTTCCAGAAGCTGGGTGACTTCCCAGGATCACCCAGTTCCCAAAGGCCAAAACTAACATTTAACGTCATGCGCATCCATCTTCTAAGGTCTTCTACCCTCTAAACCCACAGACCCCTGAGGAATCTGACAGTCTAACGGCAACTACGTGGCTGCAGAGAAAGGTGTCAAACATTTGAAGCAGGACCCCACTCCAGGCAGCTGTCAGACTCCACGATGATAAGCTGTATATGAAAACAACCCATATTCAAGATATCATTGGGTTCAGACACAAAAGGATGTAGCCCCATTTTCCAAGGTCCATTTCACTCCTAAAATAAAATTCTAGTTAACATCAATTTGTGCTGATTGGGCCTGAGGGGAATGGAAGTTACAAACAGGTAGGCAATCAAAAATTAGGGTAGCCTGCCTTATATCTGGTTCTTATCTTCCTTTAGATTAAATTCTTCTCTCTCCCTCTGGACAAGAAAAAAAAAAAAAATCTCAACACAGAAACCCATGAAGCTACTCTTTCACAGAAAGCTTGCCTGCTGAATTAAGAAAAAGGCCCACAAATGAGCCAGGGAAAACATTTAACATCTTATACTTACTGTCTAAAGCCCTTAATCCTTATTTAACATCTTTTTGCTTGTTCTACAGTTCAGTGAAGCCAGCTGCTTAAGACTCTTTCTGAGCAGCAGGGAGCTCTTTGAAAACATTCTTGGCCAAATGAAAGCGTTTCAGCACACTCTAATTTGCATGTTCCTCTGATGTTTATGAACAATGAAGCTAAATGACTTGAAAAGGGAAAGATGATTGTTAACACAGTAAGCGGCTCTCCTCCTGATCCATGGTGCCTGTGGGACACTCCACACACAGGCTTCCAGAACAGTCTCCCCACTCCTTCATCCTCAGGTCTAGGTCTGCACCCAGACTCTCTGTGCAGAAACACACATATGGTAACAGGCAAGTACAGATCTCTTCTGAATCCGCACAGTAAACACGGCCTCTGCGTCCATGTGAATATGAATAAGGCTTCAGTGTCCCCCAGGCATAGTCACATCTTCACACTGCAGTTACATCATCTGGCTTTAGGGCAATGTTTTCACTGGTGATTTACATATTACTTAAATGATTCTTAAAAGATGCATAATTATTGCTCTGTATTCAGAGTAGTTTATCACTTTCATTGCTTTCACTTCTGGTCCAAGAGATTAGAAACCTAATGTCAAAGGATACCTCCCATCTGAAGAATCCTACCACTTTCTAAGCTTGCTCAAATACATTATTTTATTTGATCTTCATAATATCCTCAAGTGGGAAGCAGAGCAGGTGGCAATCTGATTTTACAGATGAGGAAATTGAGGCTCAGGGGGTCAGTGTGCTGTAATGCTGACCCTGGAACTGGAAACCTGGCATTTGAGTCTCTGGGCAAGAATACTTTTCCATACTGTTTCAAAATAAAATCATTTCCGTCTCCATTCTTAAATGGAAAACTCCTCACTTATTTCTTACAGGGTGCAGCTAAATGGAATAGGTTACGAGGATGTCTTGACTTTGACTAACGTTTATATGCTCAGATTTTTTTTCCTTAAAAAATAACACTTTGACTTGATCCTTGTATTTTAAACAATTTTCAAATTCGACTCTTATTTTAGTAGGGTACAAGTTGTTGAAACACATTTCTAGCCCCAAGGTGGAGTTTTACCTGCCTGGGGTACCAGATCAGCAAGTTCAACTTTCAAGTCCCTAACAATGCTCCCCTTGATGAGTAACGCAGTGCATCAGCCAGCGCATCCTCAACAGTGAAGCCAACTCTGGGCCCTATACTTCTTTCTAAATAAGGTCAGAGAGGCAAGCCCAGACAATCATGCCCTGTTTCCCCATTGCTGCTTCCATGTCCTATAAAACTCAGTTCAGTTCAGTTGCTCAGTCATGTCCAGCTCTTTGCAGCCCCATGGACTGCAGCATGCCAGACTTCCCTGTCCATCACCAACTCCCAGAGCTTGCTCAAACTCATGTCCATTGAGTAGGTAATGCCATCCTGCCATCTCATCCTCTGTCGTCGTCTTCTCCTCCTGCCTTCAATCTTTCTCAGCATCAGGGTCTTTTCAAATGAGTCAGCTCTTCACGTCAGGTGGCCAAAGTATTGAAGCTTCAGCTTCAGCATCAGTCCTTCCACTGAATATTCATGGCTGATTTCTTTAGGATTGATTGGTTGGAGCTAGTTGCAGTCCAAGGGACTCTCAAGAGTCTTCTCCAACACCACAGCTCAAAAACATCAATTCCTTGGCACTCAGCTTTGTTTTGGTCTAACTCTTACATCCATACATGACTACTGGAAAAACCATAGCTTTGACTAGATGGACCTTGGTCAGCAAAGTAATGTCTCTGCTTTTTAATATGCTATCTAGGCTGGTCATAGTTTTTCCTCCAAGGAGCAAGCCATCTTTTAACTTCATGGCTGTAATCACCATCTGCAGTGATTTTGGAGCCAAGAAAATAAAGTCTGTCACTGTTTCCATTTTTGCCCCATTTGTCATGAAGTGATGGGACCAGATGCCATGATCTTCGTTTTCTGAATGTTGAACTTTAAGCTAACTTTTTCACTCTCCTCTTTCACCTTCATCAAGAGGCTCTTTAGTTCTTCTTCACTTTCTGCCATAAGGGTGGTGTCATCTGCATATCTGAGGTTATTGATATTTCTCCCGGCAATCTTGATTCCAGCTTGTGCTTAATCCAGCCCAGCATTTCCCATGATGTACTCTGCATATAAGTTAAATAATCAGAGTGACAATATACAGCCTTGACGTACTCCTTTCCCGATTTGAAACTGTTCCATGTCCAGTTCTAACTGTTGCTTCTTGGTCTGCATACAGATTTCTCAAGAGGCAGGTAAGGTGGTCTGGTATTCCTATCTCTTTCAGAATTTTCCACAGTTTGTTGTGATCCAGACAATCAAAGGCTTTGGCATAGTCAATAAAGCAGAAGATGTTTTTCTGGAACTCTCTTGCTTTTTTGATGATCCAACGGATGTTGGCCATTTGATCGCTGGTTCCTCTGCCTTTTCTAAATCCAGCTTGAACATCTGGAAGTTCATGGTTCATGTCATGTTGAAGCCTAGCTTGGAGAATTTTGAGCATTACTTTGCTAGCCTGTGAGATGAGTACAGTTGTGCAGTAGTTTGAGCATTCTTTGGCATTGCCTTTCTTTGGGACTGGAATGAAAACTGACCTTTTCCAGTCCTGTGGCCACTGCTGAGTTTTCCAAATTTGCTGGCATATTGAGTGCAGCACTTTAACACTCAGTAAATCTCACTCTTGCCCAAAATGACTCCAAAAGTGTGTTCCTCCCATGGTTTGCGAGGCCCTGTACTTCCCCAGTCCATGAATTACTTTCCCTTTAATAAAGGACACCAAACTCATTACCAAATTGTTTTAGTTTTGTCATTTGACACCACCTTCTTAAAAAGTCTTGATGATCCTCCTCAGCTCATGGGCAGTAGAAATCATGCAAATAACAATTTCAAAGGATACAGACATTTGTTCTCTCAAAAAAACATTTACTAAGAACTTTTTCTGTGTTAAATACCACAATAAGAGATTTGAGATGACTCCAAGTTGCGTCACTGTACCTGACAGTTCCCTTATCTACCTTAGATAACTCCATTCCTCACTTCTAATTTCTTCTAGTTCTTCACTGAACTTGGCATTCTAACACAGGTTACACACCCTGGGTACAAGAAAGTTCTTAGGACAAACACCGCCTTGTGTGATGGAAAGAACTGTGGGCTGCAAACCTGGCCTCTCACAAAGCAGTTACAGAAGCTGCGCCACTAGATCCTCTGTCAGGGCCTTAGTTTTCATTTGGGTTGTCTGCTTTTCATCCTGTAAAATGGAGATTATATCTAAAACCAACCAGCTTCATGGACTCTATCAAATTCAAGGTCAAAGTGTGACAAATTGTATGATACAATTTTGGCAGTAGCTTTGTTAAAATGTAGCTACCTGTGGACAAGAATGTGAAGATAGTTTTTAAAAATGAAAAGTATGTGCGAATATGGTAGGACAATCAGGGTTTTATTCTCTTTTCTCCTCTCCCTAATTTTTTTCTTTTTTTCTTTTACTCTTTGGTTGAACTATATCTTTTTTTTTCCCCTAACTGTAGGGCAGAATGTTAAGCAAATAGTGTTTGCATAAATATGACATCATTTATGCAGTCACTACAAAGTTTGTATAATATTTTTAATAACATGAAAAATGTTTAAGATATAAAGTTTGTACAAATACCATATGACTTCCAACTGTATAAAAATATAATGTACACTAAAAAAAGACTGCAAATAGAGTGCTATGTCTCTGAGTGGTGGAATAATAGTATCTTCTACTCCTTCTATATTCCTTCAGTTTATACCTTGGGCAAATACTGATTTTGACTAGGGAGAAAAACAATAAATGTTATTTTGCAAAATACATTGTAGTGCAAGAGAAAATTCCAAGACAGACGAACTCTCTTACCCAAATTGCATATCCCTTTTTCCAGCTGGTACCCCACTGGGCATCTGCAGGTGAAGGATCCCTGAGTGTTGTTGCACGTGGCTAGGGGTGGGCAGGGGTTCGAAAAGCATTCATTCACGTCTGTGGAAGAGGGCACATGGGACCCCAGTGAATCTGCAGCAGGCGGCACACTCATAATCTGCTATAAGGAGCACTTCTGAGAGCCAAATGGCAGCGGGTGTGGAGAAGACCAGAGACAAGTGGACACCGCACTCCTTCTCAAGGAGCTACCAGTCTACGAGGGTGGGGACAGCCAGGGGTACAAATAAATATAAAGACAAGGCAGGAGTTGAAAGTACAGAGAAAGTAAAGAAGGTAATTATTTTGATGGGAGAGAGAATTAAGGATTGTTTCAAATAACATCTGGACAAAGCCTGGAAGGACTTTAATAAGCAGATGTGGGTAGGGGGATTCTAGGCCGAAGCACCAGCACAGCGAAGGTCAGAGCAGTCAATTGTGGGAGTTTTCAGGGAGCCGTGGGTGGTCCAGGAATGCAGAGTCCACAGAAGGCAGCCAGATCATGGGAGCCTGTCCATCTCACTGTCTGACATTACTCTGCAGACAATGCATAAGCATGCTAACCCTCGAGTAAGCAGGGCATGAATTTAAAAACCTTACTGCCCTATGTTTTGGAGGAAAAGGAGTCTGCTGCCTGCCTCAGTGTGGCACTACATTATGGACTGTTGCAGATGACTTTTCTTCTTACCCACGCTGCAGTTGTCCCCTTGCCAGGAAGGTGAGCACACACATCGGTACCCAGAATGTGTGGTGGGATCCACAACGCACTTCCCATCATGAAGACAAGGGTGAGTGGTGCAGCTGTTAACTGAAAACACATTTCCAGAATAGAGCAGTTAATCACATAGCAAAGGTAAAAAGGCAGCTCTAGGTAAATATTTAATTCTCCCAGCTAATATTTGATTCTTGCTTATTTCTGTGTACTTGCCCTGAAAAGGCCATACTATGAAATAGAATGGGTTCCTGGAGGTGCAGAAGAGAAGCATGGGGACTGGATGTCGGCACTGGCTGTGTACACACAGGCGTATTAAACAGCTGGATCCCTGAATACAGGCGCTGGTTCAAATCCAAACGCTGCTTACAGATTCCTGA
This sequence comes from Neotragus moschatus, assembly GCA_006410615.1. NCBI lineage: Eukaryota > Metazoa > Chordata > Mammalia > Artiodactyla > Bovidae > Neotragus > Neotragus moschatus. Next base: position 1,663,699 of record SJYA01000375.1, read on the forward strand.
GCCTGGAAATGATGACACTGCCTTGGGATACTTAACAAATTCTACCTGAAGCAATGCCTATTTAAAACCCACGTTAAGGGGGAAATGACACCTGATCGATTATCCTCCCTGCTCCAAGTTTTCTCTTTTCCAAAGATCTCACACTGTAAATGGTTCTCCAAATAACCATGCAGTCGTTAAGAAAAAAGCCCACAAGTGAGCACTCTCTTCACACGGTGTGGCCACGAGCCCATCTGACTCCGCCAGGCCCTGGCGAGGCCCAGGCCCCACTGTCCTCTTGGACTGCCGGTTCCCGGGGCAGTGACCACACTCTCCGTTTTGGTCTCTATAACTAACTGGCCTTGTCACACTCCAGTTATACCCTAACTGCCTAATAAAAGGTTTCTGAGACACACTGAGAAAAATCCAAACTCATAACAGAAGGAGAAAAGTCATCTCCAAGGAAAAAAGTCAGTGGTAGAATGAGAAAAAGAAGACAAAAATCAAGAGTTCTGGCTCTAGAATTACCCTGAAGACAAACAGGCTAAACCTGAAGATGGTGTCCTTGCTCCTCACGGCTACTTGGGGTATACCTAAACATATGCGCAGCACCTATATATCCAACACTGCACCCAAGGGATCAGTCACAAAAGACCCAGCGACAGCCAATATCAATCCTCCTCCTACTGGTCCACAATTACCACTGCAGGGGCTGGAATCGGCTTGAAGGGACACTTGTGAATTATATTCTATCAAATACTGGAATATACTTGGCATCTATAAATGAAGGCTGTGAGTCCTGAAGCAGGACTGCAAACTCGCCAGAAGCCGCAGCCAGCTTCCGTCTCCTAGCAGCACACAGACCGCTGGCACCAAGCGGGCACTGCTGCATCGGGGCTCTCGGGGCTGCGTGGGCCCTGTGGCTGGACCACGAGCTGGATGACGGCTGCCAGGTTGGACCTGCCTCCAATGCCCTCCCCTTCTTCCCTCTTTCCTTCAGTCTCCATTTCACTTTTATTTTTTATCAATAGAGTGTTCCTTGCCTGAGTCTAGACAAACTAAATATCCAGCAAATTTTGGCCCTGATATCAAAGGAGGTCCATCCTACTCCCTACTACCTGTCCTTAAGTGACAAAGAATCACGTGGACGGTTTTATTTCTCTTGTCTCAGCAACTTTTACATGGATAGAAAGATACATAACCTCAAGCGCAATGTCACACAGTCACTATGGGAAAGGTCAGCTCATTGTCCTCTCATTGAACATGTCCCTTCACCTGCATTTATCAGCCGGCACCATAGTCTTAGGGAAATCTCAGGGGATCAAGAGATGCTTCCCTGGTGACTGGGGCACCAGCTGACTCACCCAGAAGCTTGGGATCCTGATCCGGAAGCAGGCACTTGCTCACTCTGTGTCTCAGACAGGCCACGTAAAGCTTCTTGACTCCAGTTCCCAACCCTTCAATCTCACTTCGCTACCCCACTCTGGCCTTGCTAAAGGCATGCTTGAAAAGGTCGTGCAATTACAGGGCATCACAAGCTACTCACTACTAGTGTCAACACGGCCAATGGCACCTTCTCCTGCCTGCCTTCTGTAACTCAGGGGTGAGAAAAGGGTGAGCAAGTGGCCCCTGGGGCATTCTCTCCTGCTTTAAGCGCTTCAACAGAAAGCACTGCGATCACACCAGAGCCCCGCGCAGTCCTCAGAGAGGCCACAGCCGCGTCCTACCTGCAGCGGGAGACNTGCCTTCTGTAACTCAGGGGTGAGAAAAGGGTGAGCAAGTGGCCCCTGGGGCATTCTCTCCTGCTTTAAGCGCTTCAACAGAAAGCACTGCGATCACACCAGAGCCCCGCGCAGTCCTCAGAGAGGCCACAGCCGCGTCCTACCTGCAGCGGGAGACGACGGTGCTGTGGGCGACCGGGTGCTAATCCGTGCGGGGGAGGTGGTCGACGGAGGAGTTGACACCTTAGCTGTAGAGACAGGCGTGGTTCCGGGGGAAGGAGATGTTTTGAGGAAAGATGAAGCCAGGCTGTCGTCTTCTGTAGGGCCAGGTCCTGTGGCTGATTCTTTGGTCAAGGGGAAGAATCTGGTGGCAGCATCTCTATCCACAGGGCTCTCTTCTGTGGTGACAGCACCTTCTGTTGTGACTTGGACCACAAGAACTCCAGGACTGGTTGGCAAGAGCTGAACCACTGTCTGTCCTGTTCCTCCGGCCACCGTCTGTCCTGTTGTGGGGCCACCCGTCAGAGCTGCTGTGCTTGACAGGAGGCTAGGGCTGGCCATGGGAGAATGAGAGGTCTCGAGGGTGGTGGCTGCCAAAGCTGGAGATGTGTGGGCTAAGCTGGTGCTCGTGGCTGGAAGGGCTTGCTCAGTGTCTGTAGAAGTGGAGTAGTCTGTGAAGGCCAGGGGTGAAGGGATCCCCAGAGTAGACATCACTGTTACAGCTTCCGTTGCCTCCGCGGGCAGGGTCTGCAGGCTTGCTGGCTTCGATTCTGTAACGACGTTCTCGAGGTATGGGCCACTCTGGTCCTTAGGATCTGCTGTTTGACTGCTAGGAATAGACGATGCGACTGCTGACGTCCGAACTGAAGTCACGGGAGCATCCCTTGCCTTGGGCAGGACTGGGGTAAAAGGTGCAGGTGGGATGGCTGTCTGTGAGCCAGACAGCGAGGCGGGGACAGACGCAGTCGGGGACAGTGACAAGGGTGCAGGCGAGGAGGACAAAGGAGTGGGTGCATCAGGGCTGGACCGCAGGGGATGAGTGGAGGCCCCAGCAGATGGCAAGGCTGACGAGAATGGCTGGTAGGACTGCGACACCGAGGGCAGGGGCAAGGGCGGCTCCGATGAAGAAGAGGACAACGTGTCACCAACAGATTTGGCATCGGCGTCCGGGGGAGCCAGAGCGGTCGGCGTACTAAGGGTGGGTGTGTGAGATGGAGAGTTGGCCGTGGGCGGAACCAGAGCCTCAGGGGAAGGCTGAGCATGTTTTCCTCGCTGGGATGAGACGTTACTCCTCTCAGTCTGAGCCTGAGAAGAGGGAGAAGAGTCTGAACTCAAAGAGCTTGAGATCTTAACGGAAGAGGTCGAAGTCTCCCTTCCATCCGGGGATGAGCTGTTGTCGGTCATGGACAGCAGTGCCCGTTCCCCTTTGGTGAAAGGGGATGAAGCGCAGGCGTAGTTGGTATGTTCACTGGCGGTCCCGCAGTCAGGATCTGTGCTGGTCACTCCATCGTAGCTAATCCCAGTGACTGCCAAGGGAAAACTACCGTTAGGCCAATCAGACAGGCACCTGTGAACCGGCACTCTGAGACAGGCTTTCAGTGTCCGGCCCGTGAACTGCCCCCGGGGGGAGACACTTTCTCTGGAGAGATTGTACAGGGAGGCAGGCAGGGTTTGAATGGCCTGCCCTCCTGTGAAGAGCATAGCGGCAACACTGGAAACGGTAATAAAAGAGAAGTGGGGCCCCAAATAATAGGGAACAGGTCCAAATTCCTTCCATAGACCTTTTTTTTGATAAAAGCAAATTAGTATCTGAAAAGCTCTTAAGACCCCAAATAGAACAATTGTTGTGCCTAAATGGAAAAAGGAAAACCCTCCCAACTTTCCATTCTGTATAATGAGATATTTCTTTCCCAGGAGATTGGCCTGAGCCACAACCTGGCTGGGCTCCTTGATTGCAAGCATCCTGGCTCACAACAGTGCCAATGTCTTGGGTAAGCGTGGGGGAGGATGGGGGTAGGGGAGGTGGGAGAACCCAGACAGTGCTCTATACAGGGAGCTGATAAGACAATTTCCGGGTTGAGCGCAAACTCATTCTAGAAACTGAAAATGTCATGTCAGACATGTCACTCAGTCATATGACTTTATGACTCCATGGACTATAGCCCACTGGGCTCCTCTGTCCGTGGAATTCCCCAGGCAAGAATACTGGAGTGGGTTGCCATTGCCTTCTCCCAGGGATCTTCTCAACCCAGGGATGGAACCCAGGTCTCCTGCATTGCAGACAGATTCTTTACCATCCGAGCCACCAGGGAAGCCAAAACCACCCTAGCACCACAAGCAAATTGACAGATATGCTGAGGTAGCATGCAAAGAGACTCTGCCCATCACCTCCATGCCCTCTGAAGGTCCTTGTGGCCGCCACTGAACCCGAGACCGGGCGGGTGTCCCCAGTCACTGTCGTGTTCCCCTGCTGTGTGGCATTCTCCACTTCTCCAGTTGTCGCTGCCGATTGCTCCGCATCCCCAGGAGTTATGCTACCGTTGGTGAGAGATCGCAGTGTGCGCTCCCCAACTCCAGCGAACGTAGCCAAAGTGTGCGGGCTGTGAGTGCGGACTCCAGGCGCTCCCCAGGAAGCCCCCTCCTCGGCTTTGGTACCAACACCCAGCTCAGGACTGTCTTCGGTGGCTACAAGAGGACAGGAAAGGGGAGGGCCGGTCAGTGCGGTGTTCAGCGGGGCTGTGTGAGCCACAACGCTGTCCTCTGCCTTCTCAGGGTCTTTGTCTGAAACTGACAGGTGAAAACCCAGCATGTGCGTCTTTCCTGCTAACATTGCAGTGACTGAATCCTCCAGAGGCAGTGTGGGATCAGCGCTGCTGTTCAGGTGACTTGGATTTACGATAAGTTTCATTACTCCAGAACAGGATCGATATAATTTCTCTTCCTGGTGATACATGATAAATAGTGTTTATATCAGGGAAATTGGTAGTGGTGGTGGGGGGAAGTGAAAGTCACTCAGCCACGTCCGACCCTTTGGGACCCCATGGACAATACAGTCCATGGACTTCTCCAGGCCAAAATATTGGAGTGGGTAGCCTTTCCCTTCTCCAGGGGATCTTCCCAACCGAGGGATAGAACCCAAGTCTCCCATATTGCAGGCAGATTCTTTACCAGCTGAGCCACCAGTGAAGACCTAAGTGGGCAAAAAAACTAACAACCCTGCTGGAGCTTTCCACCTGACAAGCCCGGGGAGGGAGGCTGGTATTATCCTAAAGGCTTTTACCTCCAGGTGGGACCAGCGATAGCTGATGGACACGGGGAGGGCCTGCCATTTTAGTGTCTGTTATTCTACAGCGTAGCTCTTCATCCTAGCGCCTCAGTGAGAAACAGCATCATGGTTAGGGGTTACAGGTGAGCTTGGCTTTTTTTTCTTGGTGGGACTAAACAGGAGTAGGTGACACATGAATAAATATCCTTTCTCTTTTTTCTTGGGTATATATTTTATGCTATAAACTTAAAGAATCTTAGATTATTATCAAATAAATCCTTCTTTTCAGAAATGAGGGAAATGAGGACCAATTTTTCTTGGCCTAACTGCTTCATAATCTGGATCTAATGAGAAAAACAGGCTCTTTTCTATTCTTATTCCAATTCCTAAGTCAGTTTAGTCCTTGACAGACTTACCTTGGTGGAAAATGGATGTAAGGCTGAGTATGAGGTCAGTTCACTTCATGATGCTAGTGCTAAGTGGCTTCGGACGTACCCAGCTCTTTGCAACCCCACGGACTGTGGCCCCTCAGCTCCTGTGTCCATGGGATTCTCTAGGCAAGAATACTGGAGCAGGTTGCAGTGCCCTCCTCCAGGGCCTCTTTCCAACCCAGGGATTGAATCCCCATCTCTTATACCCGCTGCAAAGGTAGGTGGGCTCTTTCCACGAGCGTCACCTAGGAAGCCCTCACTCCATGACAGGTGTGTGTTAACTGACTGGCAGGGATGAACACGGGCACGGGCACACACAGGGAGCTGGGGCAGCACCAGGAAAGCCAGGACCTGGTGGCAGATGTGATCAGACCCTCGCGGGGGTACTTAAAAGAGACCCACACAAAGTCTACCAGGAGAAGCTGGAACGCCGAGTGTACCTGACCACAATTTCCCTGACAAAGAGGACGGGCCTGTGATGATGTTACACAAAATATAGGCCAACCACCCTTCTCAGGCTGACAGACTTAACACAGGGGGCAGTCATGCCCTGAAACAGAGGGGCTGCATCTGAACCCAGAGGAAGGGATGAACCAAGAAATCTGAAAGCTGTATGGCAGAAGCTGTGAGCCGTGGGTGAGTCCAAGGAAAAGAGAGAAAGTGTTATGTTATCCCAGAGCAGGTGGTTTCAGGAACATGGCTCTTCCTTGTCTGGTGCCTCAGAACCCCACGTGCCACTCACACTGAAGCCATATTGTCCACATCACCAAGTACACCCTGACTGCAGAGTATAGGGCACTAAAGAGATGGAAGAGGGGAATTCTATGGGATGTAAACTCCAGGCCTGCCAAGGCGAAACTTCTGAGACCACAGGGGCAGGGCAGAAAAGGACACCTTGTGTTTAAGTGACAGAAAGAGTGTGTTTTCCATGCCTGGACATAAAACAGCACAAATAGTCTCCATCCGCACGTGTGGTATTCTTTTCAACAAAGCATATGCTTTTCCATATCACATCAGTAGTAAATAATAAATGCTAACTTTACTCATTAATTAGAGAACTCACAGCAGGGAAAACAGCTTCCACTGTTAGTGGTAGAGAGGTAAGAATTCAAACCTATTATAAGCTTAAATGATAAGCTACTGCATTTTTGGTTTATCAACATACAATTTACATTGATAAGGCTGATGAGAATTGTTCTCAAAATATTTTCCAAAAACATTCTTAGAAAGGAACATCAAAGGAAAAGGTTTCTCAAAGCAACAGACTAGAATTCATCAAAATTAAAAGATTCCTGCTGTTCATGGGATAACAGCAAGAAAATTAAAAGACAACCCATAGGATAAGAGAAAATGACTGCAAATCATCTTTCTGATGGAGGACAACTATCCAGAATATATAAAGTACTCTCACAACTCAATTAAAGAAAGATAAACAACCCGATTTAAAAACAGTCAAAAGATCTAAACAGATGTTTCTGAAGAATATACACAAATGGTCAATGAGCACATGAAGAGATGCTCACCATCATTAGTCAGCTGGGAAAACTGGAATCCAATACCAGTTAAAACGCTGCCTAACCTCCCCTAGGACTGCTGTTATTGCTGTTCAACTGCTAAGTCATGTTCAACCCCTTGTGACCCCATGAACTGCAGCACACCAGGCGCCCTCGTGCTTCACTGTCTCCTGGAGTTCCCTCAGATTCACATCCTTTGAGTCCGCGATGTTATCTAACCACCTCATCGTCTGCTGCCCCCTTCTTCTGCCCTCAGTCTTTCCCAGCATCAGGGTCTTTTCCAATGAGTCAGCTCACCAGAATCAAAAGAGCTCGACAACAGCAAATGGTGCTAAGAAACGAAAACCCTCCTAACTTTGCTGGTGGGGATACAAAATGGTGCAGCCACTCTGGAAAACAGTTTGGTAGCTCCTCAAAGGTCAGAAACAAGAGCTACCATCTAACCTGGCAATTCCAAGGCAATTCCAAGAAAACATATGTGCACACAAAAACCTGTACTTGAATGTTCACAAGAGTACTATTCATAATAACCAAAAGGTGGGAACAACCCATATATCCAATAACTGATAAAAGTATAACTTAAAATGTGGCACACCCATACAATGGAACAGCATTTGGCAACACTAAGGGATGAAGCCCTGACACACGCCACAACACGGATGAACCTTGAAAACCCGACGCTGAGAAACACAGACGTCCACACATGTTACGGTTCCACTTATAAGCAACGTCTCAAGCAGGCGAGTCTACAGAGGCAGAAAGCAAACTCATGGCTGCCAGAGGCCCAGAAGAGCAGAGAATGGGGAGAGACCACAGTGAGCACAGTTTCTTTTTGGGATGATGAAAACGTTCTGGAATCAGATGGTAGTAATGGTGGCCCAACTCTGTGACTATACCAAAACCACCACTGAACTGTACATTTTAAATGGGTGAACTGTACAGAATGTGAAATATAGTACAATAAGGCTGTTTAAAAGGGAGAAAGGAGAATGTCTCTTGATGGAAGCCCAGACCTGGGGTGAACTACCACTCAAGAGGAGGTGATACTCTCACCTTCCAGAAGCTGTGTGATAGCAGCAGCGTGGGGGTGTGGGGTGAGCTCTAAGGGCTGGAAGGACACTGCAGAGGAGTCCCCGAGCTGTGTGTGGCAAGTGATAACAGTAGCATCTTGGAGACATTACAGAAAAATTGGGGGGTATACAGGTATATGGGTATCGACCAACTAGAAGGATGGCCTGGAGCTATTGAGAGGCCTGCAGAACTATTTCATTATTGCTGAAGATCAAGCTCAGGCAGCCCCCCACCCTCCTCGGGGTGCGGTTCCGTGGATGGAGACTCACTCGAGCGCTCCCCGCGAGGTGCCGAGAAGCCCAGACTTTCCGAGGAGGATGAAGACAAGGACTCAGCGGCCAGCTCAGAGTAGCTCATTTCATACAGCGCTGAGTCGCTTCCTTGAGACTGTGGGGCAGAGGCTGAGAAGCGGGTCAGAACTGAAGCATTCACAACCTCAGGATGGGAAGTGGAGCTTCCTGCTGCATCTGCAAAGGGCTCGCTGCCGGTGGAAAACCAGAGAGCGGTGCTCTCTTCACCTCTGACGGGCAGGATGGACCGAGAGGAGGTTTCTGTCTGAGACACAGGGCTGCCATTCCCTGCACCAGGGCCACTGGCCAGCTGGGGTCCTCCGGAGGCTGAAAGGCGTCAGACACAAAAGGCCATTACGTGGGTGTAAGAGAGACCCCTCAACAACTAAGACAGGAGTCTTCCCTAAGAGAAGGTGCCCTTTGCAAGAACCTTGTACAGTGTTTACTATACGTGTGACCTGATGTACACTTTCATGTTCTAAACAATTATTTCAAAACTACTCAGTGTCAGTAAGAGCAATACCAAAAACTGGTGAAGAGCAGAGCTTTTAAACAGTCCGCGCAAAGTCTCAGAGTCACTTACAGGCCTGAGTGTTTTATTCTTTCCCCTAAAACATGGGGTAGTATGAGCCAGTGGGTATGCTGCTACAGCCATCAAATACAATGTGCCCAAATATTATGCTTAGTCAGTACTTTCCTAAGGCAGTTCTATTATTAATAAAGATTATTCTAATTCTGAAGTAAAGCAAAAAAAAAATAATCAATTATGGGGCTAACTAAAACCATGAACTTGAGGAGTATATTTATATACTCTGCACATTTTACGTGTGAAGATGATCTGTACATAAGATAACTGAAGCGGGCTCTAAAGAGCGGCCAGCCCCGAGTCTGAATCTAAAGCTGCAGAGCCACAAGATGCGTCAGCACCGGGAGCTCGGAGGCGGGAGTCTCAGCTCTGCGGTGAGTGAGATAAAGATCACGCACTCACTGCTTAAACCAGCTGAGCCTCAGTTTCCTCATCGACAAGAAAGCAGGAGGAATGATGCCTGTTTGACTAATTTCACAACGCCGTCATGCTGAAAATCAAAATGTGATAATGTGGTCTACCAGATAAAAGAGAGTGTTATCCAAGAACACAGTTGTCTTTTTTAAGATTGCAAATGGTCTCGAAGTGACCCTTGAGAAAATTCAACAATTTTTAAGCGTCCATAATAAATCAAATAGAGATTGAAGACTTACTCGGAGAATCATTTTGCCAAAATTCCCTTGAGACGTTGGAAGATGTAGGACCAAATGCACTTTCTGTGGACAGCTCTGTGAATGCCCCATCCCCTGGGCTCCTGAATACTCCACTGCTTCTTTTCAAGTCTGCCTCCGAGGGCGAAGGATGGACTAATGATGAAGTTATGGCAATTTCAGAGTCCTCGGGGAAATGTTCTGTCTCATTCAGCGGTCGCAGACTGATGGCTGAAGACTGGGATGTTCTTTGGACACTGCTGGGGAACATGGTGGCAACTTGGACACTCTTTGTCCCACTCACCGAGGAGCTGTGGACAGCAGCAGAGCTGTTTAAATCCTCTGTGCTTTCAGAAGCTAGAACAAAAGAAAATATGCTTTAAGACTAGCCAGGGTGTATCTGGATACAAATGATATTAATTACATTGTGGTAGATGAATATATGTATTGTGGATCTAAAAGATAAACACAGCTAACACACTCATTCTCCCTCTTTTCACAGCGCTAAGTGGAGAAGCATGAGGTCCTCCGCTGAGCACAGCGAAAGCTTCAGATCAAGCTAAGAGGAAGAGAGCAGAAAGCCTCTAGACCCGACTTGCGTCAGTCCGTATAGAAGAAGCTAAAAACGTCTGTTCTTGAGTTCCACCTTATAACTCATATAGGACAGACCACTGTGACACAGTCTGTGTTTTGTTTTCTTTTAGCCACGTAAGCCTTTTGTTCAAATGCTAATATAGATTAAAGCCTATACCTAAAAATGCATAAAAGTGGGTGCATTACAGGGGACCCAGTCACCAGCGAGGAGGCCTTGGGCTTTGCATCCACAGTCAGAACAACAGTGGCCNTAGGACAGACCACTGTGACACAGTCTGTGTTTTGTTTTCTTTTAGCCACGTAAGCCTTTTGTTCAAATGCTAATATAGATTAAAGCCTATACCTAAAAATGCATAAAAGTGGGTGCATTACAGGGGACCCAGTCACCAGCGAGGAGGCCTTGGGCTTTGCATCCACAGTCAGAACAACAGTGGCCTAGAACAGTCATTCCCAGCCTTGCCACCATCAACAGTTCTTTATTACTTGCCACCTCAGGGCCATCGTAAAACTGACATTTCGAAAGACTATTAACCAAGCTGCATTTATTAAGTAACAGAGCTTCTAATCAGCAGGAGATACTCATCATTACCCCACTGATTTGATTTAATTCCACCCAAAAGCAATAGGCTCCATCCCTGGAGTTAACCTCATGAAGCTTTGGAGACTGGCTCACACAGTACTCCAGTGGGTCCCAAGGACTCCAGGTTGGGAACAATGTTTCTGATGAAATGGACGGCAGACTCTGGATCAGTTGTCAAGAGCCTCAAGAACTGAATAACACACCATTGGTCAAAGTGGACAGACTGCTCTACAGAAGTACAGTGGCTTGCTGGTGGTTCCCTTCCACAAAGAACTTTCCAAAGGACACCCTGAGAAATGACCTCCAGAAGGGTACACTGAAAGCCTCATGCCAAACAGGAATAAACTGCAGGGAAGCTTGGTGAGTGGGCAAGAAGACCCAGAGGCGAGAAGGAACAGTGCTTTTTTTCTCTTCTTAAGCCAAATTTTAAAAAAAAGTACTCTGTATACCTATAAAATGAAAGGCTTCAAATTGTTAATTATGACCCAGGAAAGGAAAAAATAAAGTCCTCATTATAAACATTTGAAGACCAGTCCAATATGCAGTCGTAACAAAAGCACAAATAAAAGTTAAACATATACATAGAGAGCGAGCACAGGAAACAAAAAGGCTCCTTTTACTTTTGTACAAAACCACAGAACCAGGTATACCTAGAACACAGGCTGTGGCTCTGGTTGCTGGACCTTCAGGGAGACAAGGAAGATGCAGCCAATCCATAAAACTAGTAATTAAATCAAAGGAATAGAGAGACCTGGAAACAAAAATAGTTGCAGTCTATAGCCATCCCTGCTGCTAAGTCGCATCAGTCGTGTCCGACTCTTCGTGACCCCATGGACTGCAGCCTACCAGGCTCCTCCATCCATGGGATTTTCCAGGCAAGAGCACTGGAGTGGGGTGCCATTGCCTTCTCCTAGCCATCCCTACTTAAGAACAAAAACAAATGGACCTGGGGTTTTTGAGCACAAGTATCCATTCTCCTTGCTTAACCCTGAAATAAACTACAAACTAACAAAAAAGGTTCAGTTCAGTTGCTCAGTCGTGTCCCACTCTTTGCGACCCCATGAATCGCAGCACGCCAGGCCTCCCTGTCCATCACCAACTCCTGGAGTTCACTCAGACTCACACCCATCAAGTCAGTGATGCCATCCAGCCATCTCATCCTCTGTCGTCCCCTTCTCCTCCTGCCCCCAATCCCTCCCAGCATCAGAGTCTTTTCCAGTGAGTCAACTCTTCGCATGAGGTGGCCAAAGTACTGGAGTTTCAGCTTTAGCATCATTCCTTCCAAAGAACACCCAGGGCTGATCTCCTTTAGAATGGACTGGTTGGATTTCCTTGCAGTCCAAGGGACTTTCAAGAGTCTTCTCCAACACCACAGTTCAAAAGCATCAATTCTTCAGCGCTCAGGTTCAGTATTAAAAAAAAAAAAAAAAAAAAGCACAACACAGACATGTCCCAAATCCTAACCCACCTACTTAGCTTCTTGGGCCTAACTTCATTAGAGTCACCATCTATATCCACCAATTACAGCCCCATTGTATTGCTGAGTGCTCTTTCAAAACACTTTTCTTCCCAGTAAATTGCATTATTTCATTGACTCAGTGCACAGTGACGGTTTTATTGGACTCAGCCTGTCCAGCAAAGCAAACGGCCTCAGAAATACATCCGTAAACATCACAACCGCTGAAATTCACAAAAGGAAAATGGCTGTTTTCCCTGACCCTGAGGCTCCATGGAACGCTGTTTCACCATTTCATTATCATCAGTATTACAAGCTGCCTTTTCAACCAATAACAATATGCCACTACTTTACGTACACCTCCTCAGATTGTGCTACCTAAGACTATTTGTATAATCTCATTCAATCCTCACAGTAAAGCTACTAAGCAGTGTGAATACTTCTGTAGAGTTGGTGCTTCTTAATAAAAGGAGAAAAGGCTTGGTCAAATTAACCTACAATCACCACTTATGTTACCAAATGAGCACCTGCTGAATACATCTAGGGGAAATGTACCATGTTTCTAATCAGCAGACCAGCACTACTGATTATTTAATAATTGCCCTTCCTTGCTCCTTTCCTACCCTTGAAGCAGCTATTCAGAAATGAGAAGACCATCCATTTGGGAGCAGAAACAAGCTAAATTCCCTAATATTTATAATAAGAGGTGAAAAGAATGCCTGCTCTTCTGGGGAAAGAATATAGGTCCCTCTCCCATTACAACACAACGTACTGGAGCCTCAGGCACATATTACGATGCTTGCCCTTGACTTGGCTGTGATCCAGAACTTGCCAAAAATCTTGCTGAAGCAGCTGATATTTGGGAAAGGTACTGCTAAATCTACAACCTTCTGAGTTATTTATATTCTCTTCCTCTACGAAGTGAAACCACCACAAAGCAATTTACCTGGACCATATCAGCTCAGCTGCCCACAGAAACACTTTCATGAGTTGAGATCCATTACTATACCCTCTGCCCCTGTTGAGTATATACAGAAAACACCACCTTTTAAAGGACATCAGCACAATTTCCACAAAACAGCAACTGAAGGCATTTTCTAGTATGATCCTCAATATTCGTCATATAAAATTCCTCTTAGAAGGTGCTGCCCCCAAAACACTGAAGCCTATGGATGAAATTGTATTACTCACTTTATCTGACAATATATCACACCCCACCCAGTTTCGCTTTGTGCCCTGGTTTCCAGGAAGCTCGGTACTAAATTTAGAGCTCAACTGTAGCCACTCTCACGTAATTCAATATACACATATCTCTTTTCACCTTTATTAAAAGAGAATTTTTTTCCCTATTAGTTGCTTTGCGTACTTTTCCCCCTAATTATCAAATAGTACATAGTCGTTCGAGAAAATATAAAAAGTAGAGAAGGGAAAAAAAAAAAGCAGGAAGCAAAATAATTTCAAACGGCTTCTGATCTCTTTTTTTGAAATCTGAGTTAGCTGTCTAGGCCTATACTTGATTTAACGCATATATTTATTAGCGTGTAATTTATTTTTGGAAGCAGGCAACTCCTGGCTACCCAAGCCTCAGAAAGGCTGTGTTGTGTGTACATCTGTGTGCAGCAGAATGAAAAGTGAAAAGAGTCACAGAATACAAAGGCTGATGTGTCTGGAATAACAGACGCTGGAACTAGAAGCATCTTCAGGATCAGCTGCTCCAATCCCTTCATGTTTCAAATGAGGACCCCCATCTTCCCCAAGCCATGTTACTGGCTGGCCATCCTAGCGCTCACCTAGTGAGCAGCATCAGTCCTCTGACTGATCCAAGCGCCAGGACTTTCACAGGGTCACATTCACTAGTGACAAAGCAGCCAAGTGTCACAAAGTACACGCCCCCGCCACACTCCCTCTTGGCTTCGATTCCCCACGGAGAGGCCAGCTGGGCTGGGTGGCTCCCAGTCTGTGTCTGCCAAGTCCTGCTGGCTTTCTCAGCATTCTTGCCTGCATGGCTAGAACTCCTAGATCCCACAGTCAGGAAATCTACATCTCAAAATTCAGGTTTCCGGGGAGGTAGAAGATACATTAGAGCTCTGGTTAGCAGGTTCGCAGGGACCAGCCCAGCACTCAAATAAAGCAGAGCTTTGGGACTTCCCTGGTAGTCCAATGGTTAGGAGTCTGCCTTGCAACATGGGGATGCAGGTTCAATCCCCGGTCAGGGTACAGAGATCCCACACGCCGAGGGGCAACTAAGCCCATGTGCCACAACTACAGAAGCCCACACACTACAGCAAAGACCCAGCACAGCCAAAACACAAAATAAACAAAATAATAAAGCAGAGCCTCCTCTCCACATGGCTTCAGGCTCTTGTTCATGTCCCCTGCACATCCCTGCAGCAGGATGGGGCCAGCAGGCTAGACCCAGACGGCTGGCAGTCATATCCTGAATGCCTGGGTCTCCCTGCATTGACCAGCGCCCAAAGTCCCCTCCAGTATCCAAGTGGGAGGTGGGACTCTAGCTGGCACAGAACAACTGGCTCACTAAGAAGGAAGAGCAATGCTTAGTGAAGGATTTAAGGAAGAGGAACAATATGGTAGACCACTTCAAAAATTAAAAGTATAAGGTTCTAAAAGGATGAAGGAATTGGAGAGCTAAATATTTTTCTGAAAGTACAGATGACTACAGTCAAGGCCAGTAGTTGGAAACAAAGACTGATTTTCGAATATACCACAATAAATATACCACAGCAGTGGGTTGAATTTAAAGTATAAATATTAAATGACCCTGACCAGAGTCAAGTTTAGCTTCCTAGAAAATGCTTCCTTTCCACCATTTCGTTAAGTGGTTCTTAAACCACTGAACCACAGGACTTTGAAGCTGGAAAGGATCATAGCTTTTATCCAATCTAACCAACATTTAAGAATAATTTTAAAAGCAATCCCCTAAAAATATGAATCATAAATTATATACATACCCAGTTGGCAGGAAACTATATAGAGTATATGAAAGGGGAATGGACTGCTTTCAATAGGTATTCCAGAGAGGATCTCCGTTTTCACTTTGATGACATAAACCCGAACCCTTAGTCCTGTAAAGTATTTCTAATATCCTCTGAAATGGCAATGTCTGAAGCCACCTAAGCTCCATTTCCCAAGGATACTTCCAACCCTCTCGGCCCTGCTCCCTATGGCATGCAGATGAAAGCACAAGTAGCACGCAGAGGCTCAGGATGAAACCTCGTAGAACAGAGACGGTGGGCAAAGCTTCCAGCACTGGCCTGTGGCCGGATGAACCCTGTAATATTTGGCACATGCTCATCCCCTGCCTCATCAACTGCGCCTCGCTGTGGGGCAGGGGAACGTAAGAGAAGTAACAGACACAATCTGTGTCCTCAGAGAATTACAGTGCAGCTGGGTAGAAGCCTAAGATGGATAAGGACAAGCTAGTGTGACCTGATGCATGGCTCAGAGGGTTGACGAAAGGCTCAGTGGAGGTGGGACACCCACATGGAGACTTAACTGATGGGCAGGGGTTGGAACACAAAGGGCCCAGTGATCCACCGCTACAACCTTGCAAACACCTGCCTGTATGGGTTTTCTTGAAATGATGCCCAGAGAAAACTGTTATCTTTGCCACTGAAAGAAACATTTTTGCAATAGTGAGGAAATACAAATATAACTCTCTATCCAATGGCACAATGTTCACCATTTTATTCACCCTGGAACTGGTGGTCTCTTATGCAAGAACACACACCGCCACACTNTTATCTTTGCCACTGAAAGAAACATTTTTGCAATAGTGAGGAAATACAAATATAACTCTCTATCCAATGGCACAATGTTCACCATTTTATTCACCCTGGAACTGGTGGTCTCTTATGCAAGAACACACACCGCCACACTCAGTCTTGGTTGTGCGTGTGTGTGTGTGTGTGTCTCTTATGCAAGAACACACACCGCCACACTTAGTCTTGGTTGGGTGTGTGTGTGTGTGTGTGTGTGTGTGTGTGTGTGTGTGTCTCTTATGCAAGAACACACACCGCCACACTCAGTCTTGGTTGTGTGTGTGTGTGTGTGTCTCTTATGCAAGAACACACACCGCCACACTCAGTCTTGGGGTGTGTGTGTGGGTGTGTGTGTGTGTGTGTGGGTGTGTGTGTGTGCGTGTGTGTGTGTCTAGGGGAAAGCGGAAAAAGCAGGGCCTGGTGGAGAGAAAGGTCTAGAGCAGCTACCAGACCAACTATTATTTTCTTCCTTAAACAAGTAAACACATATTAAACATGAACTTCAGCACTGAGATAAATTGTGCAGGTTGTACTTTTAACCCCCAATACTTTGCACTGGTGCTTAAAATCTTTCCCCTTAGCCCCTGTGATGAGTATGTAACTGGCTGGACATTCAGGGCTATTTATTTCTATTCTGCATGACTTCAGAGGGTGAAGCTGGGACAGAAGCACTCACATGAGGGATGGTCAGAGGGAGGGGAGTAAGCCGATGTCCTGGAGAGAGGCGGCCAGGAGGGCTCCGGTCCTGAGGAATTTCTCTGCCGGGGGAGTGCGGTCTCTTCTCCCCCCTCCACAGCAGGGAGAGAAGACTGGCTCAAAACTGAAGTGGCAGCCATTTGGGTGTGCACAGTCACTTCTTCGGGGAGCCCCCGTCCCCCCGCCGGAGAACCCCAGGATGTTCCACTCTCCATGTAAAGAGGGGCAGTTCTTGCTTCTGACCCCGAACTGCTGGATGGCGGGTGACGCTTTCCCCAGGCTGAAAGTAGACAGACAATTAAAATTCCACCAGCAGACTTCCAAACGTCTGAACCATCTTTGAGTGAGCTCACCTCTGACCTCTATAAAACAGACACGAGAAGAAATTAGGAGCAACTGTTCATTCGTTGAAAAATTTCCTCCTGAAGCAGAGACCACAGACCCACACAAAGGCTGTTTTCAGATCTCGCAAACAAAGGCTCTGCATTTTATGGTAAAATTATCAACAAAGGAGCACAAAGAAGCTAAATATCAGACGACATGGAACCAGAGGTTAGTTTTGGATCATGACACCTCACTCACATTCCACAAAGCTGATCCCAGAATTTACTTCAATTTAACATAAAATTTCCACTATCTGAATGACCAACAAACCCAAGCAGCATCACATACAGTTTCTAAGCTCTATATCCATCATTCCCAAGTGGAATGTAAAATGCTGCCCAACATACCCTTTACAGAATTGAGTCCCCCAATCAGGCCTCCCATCACTGGGGCGGGATGGAGTCATCTTTGATGGTTTCAGCCTCTTCCGTTAGGTCATCACCAAAGTGTATCAGTTTTCCTTTGTGAAGAGTCTTTACTGATTCCTTCCTCTCCATCCCCAAGGCCACCAGTCCACACGTCAACACCAGGCCACACATTAGCACCTGGTATCTGGCTTTCTGGGTCTGCCTGGGTGCCCCCCAGGACTCCAGGTTCCTTCTGTGCCATCTCCCACCCCAGACATCGTCTACCCATCTGCCAGATGCACCTGCCCAAATTCACTTTAATCATGTGACTGCCTCGCTCAAAAATCTTCAGTGCTTTCCCCATCCCACCAAATCAAAACTGCTTGGTTTTCAAAGTGTTGGATAATTGTGCCTAACCCCACCCACATGACTGTTCTATCCACTGCTCCTCTCCTCTGTGTGTGACTTACGTCCTCCCCAAGGGAGGCTGCTGGCCTCACCACCCACAAAGAGGCCACATTCTCTTCCTTCCTCTGTATCTTCGCTCACACGATCCGGGCACTGCACTCCTCAGCCACCCTTCCCACCTTGCTCAGATACACAGGCTTAGGCTCAAATCTCAGCTCTGAAACCTGTTAACTGTCTGACCTGCACACATTGGACTGATGGATTTCTCTAGCTTCAGTTTCCAGATTCCTAAAATGAGAGTAATGTGACCTCATCACTTGCTGTGAGAACAGAGAGACAAAGTATGTTAGTACTGAGTGGGTATCTAGTCGGTGATAGCCTTCTTTGTCTTCGCTTCTTCAAATCTTGCTCATCCAGCCTGAGCCCCTTATTGAAATCCTTTGCTAAAAATGGCAAAACTTTTTGTGTTGTGCCGACTGGCACAAGAACAACCATCTGAGCTACATCAACACAAACAACACAGCCCAGCAGTCTACCAGACCTGGTACCTAGGAGACGGATGAGTGAGGCAGGACCGCCAATATGGTGTGGATTTGGTATGGCCATGGAATGTAGATTCCACAGGATTGGTCAGGCCACTCAGCAAATCTGCACCCTCCCCTGGTCTATACTTACAACTCAATTAACCACAATGAGCCACAGGTGGAGCCTAAGGAACAGTGTGGTCTTCTCTGTCCCGGGACCCTTGGCTGAGCATCATGACTCAGGATGCGGAAAGGCAGAGACCATCAGATATTTGGTTTCCCAGGACTGGATATGCATGGACGAAATAGTGTCATTAAACTCACCTAAGGTGCTGCTCTGAGAAGTCAGAGTCGTTGTTCTCCCAGGCCCATAGCGGGGAACGGTGAAATCTGTTCTCCTTGAAGAGTCATTTATTCCTCTAGCAGCTGCTGTTTCAGTTTGTAAGGTGATGTTTTCTGGAGCGTCCAAAGAAGGATGGCTCTTCCTGGGGGTCTGCACCATGACACCCTCTTTGGACACCACTGTTGAAAAGTCCACTTGATTCTGACCAAAGGTAATGTTTTCTATTTGGGGTTCAGTGATGCTTTCTGGCCAGCGATTTTTTACAACAGCTGAAACAAGAGGAAAACGAATCAGTGACAACTCATTGCTTTCTGAAAAGAGCACTAAACCTTCAGAAAACGTACGTAAGCACATACATCAGTGGAGAAGTAGGTTCAAGGAGAATAATTTCACCTTTCTTTTTCTCCAACAGTAATTATTCTTGCAAGCCAGGGGAAGAAATTAGAAAGCAACAATATTATATAGGATTAAATTTTATAATAGAATAAGTGATGAAAATTGATAGAAAGAGACCAATTTGAAGTTGTTGCTGACCACATGGCTCCTTGAAAAACCCATTTTTATGTTCCCATTTGGGAATGATATTTTCCTTTCCGCTTAAGTTGAGGGTGGTGTTGAGAAAGCTTTGCAGGGACGAATGAAGTCACTTCTAACTATATGAGTCAGACAAAAATGGCCAACCATTGGATCAGCAAATGTTGCAGGCAGAACCTACAGTTCAACTCATCACACACACACACACACACACACACACATACACACACCAAAGGAGCAAGTTATCTTCTAGATCAGCCCTGTCCAAGAGGTATATAAAGTAAGCCACAAATGCAAGCCATATAAGTAACTTTTTTTTATAGTAGCCACATTTTTAAAAGAAATGGGTGAAAATAATTTTAAAAAATATTTTATTTACTCCAACGTATTCAAAATAATACTTCAATATGTAACTGATATAAAACTATTGAGATATTTTGCCTTCTTTTTTGGGAATTAAACCTTTAAAGTCCAGAGAGTAATTTGCCAGCCACACTTCAAGGGCACAATAGCCACATGAGG
>SJYA01000375.1:1689790-1739359 GCA_006410615.1 Neotragus moschatus
AAGCCTGGTGGGCTGCCGTCTCTGGGATTGCACAGAGTCAGACACGACTGAAGCGACTTAGCAGCAGCAGGAGGGGAAATGAGAAAAAAGAAAAATAGTCATATTCAAAAAGGTAATGGCTAAGAATTTTTCAGAACTGATAAAAAGTATATGTCTTCAGACTAAGGAAGTCCAACAAATCCATAGGAAGCTAAATAAAAAGAAATATAAGCCCATATCACAGAGAAAGGGCAGAAAAATCACAAACACTAGGTCTTAAAAACAATCAGGAGGAAAAAATGGCAAAGCAGCTACAGAAGATGATAATTCAAATAACAGCTGATTTCGCAATAGCAACAATGGAAGCCATTGTGGGTAAATATTTTTAATATGCTGAGAGAGAAAAAACTAGAATTGTATGCTCGACAGAATTATATTTGAAAACTGTCTTGAAACTATCTTTCAAAACAGAAACATTTTCAGTCAGATTTGGGTTAATCAACTAGGTCCACTAAAGGAAATGATGGAGAATTTACTTTGAGTAGCAAAAAAAAAGCAATTTTAGGTGAAAGCTACAAGGTACAAGAAAAAATAATGAGCAAAGCTAATGGTAAATATGTGCGTAAAACCAAAGAAGCACTGACTCTATAAAACGGCAATTTCTCATTTGTCGGATTAAGAAGACAAGACAGAGTAAACCTAACACATAAGTCAGGTGGGACGATCATCGCATCATGTTGTGTAGGAGAAAGGTAACTTTAAGCTGTGTCAAAATGCATTTTAAAGCTGACCCTAAAGAGTAAAACTGGTAGAGCCTGGAATGATATAAAATTTCCACCAAGAGAAATCAATGATTATAGCCTAAAACCAAAACGAAAAAAAAAAAAAAATCAATAAACAGCGACAGAAGCATGCTACTTAGAGATATGGACATAATTCCTAAAAAAATCAGTTAAAAGGGCTGAAAGTGGGAAGGAGAAAATGGTAACGGTAGAAGTGGTCAGTGTTTTTTATAATAGCCATATAAAACGTACTCAATCTTTATAAACCACGCAGAAGTTTGATAAAAATAAAAATAAAATTTTATAAAACCAGCCCCTGATGTCCCTGGCCTGGGATTCCCAAAGAACAGTGTCCCACTGCACCCCTCCTCCCCCGCTTAACTCTGAAGGTATCTCTACACCTTCTATTGCAGATGAACTACTTCTCAGAAAAGGGACTCACTAACCGCGTGGTGGGAGCAGGCAGAGCCCAGCCCACCCTCTCTGCTATTCAAGGTCTTGATTGTGATTGTTAAGTGCTTTGCACCATTCCAGGCTCTATCTCAGGAAAAGCAATGAGTCAAGTGCTGAAGTATTTACTGAAGTCCAAGGACGGCTCCTTACAGAAGCCCTGGGTTGTTTAGGGTTCCTGTGGCTAAATTTCGCCTGAGGTGTGCTCCTTCTTTAGCGCAGGTGTAAAAACCTCAGTGGGAGAACGATTCAGAGTAAAGTGAACAGGACTCTACGGGAACCCACCACATGCAGGGGCAGGTATCCGAAAAGCTGCTCTTCTTGGTGGAGAAGAGGAACCGGCTCTCAAGAAACAAAGGAGAAGGTATGCCTCAGGCCTCGGAGCCTGGNAACGATTCAGAGTAAAGTGAACAGGACTCTACGGGAACCCACCACATGCAGGGGCAGGTATCCGAAAAGCTGCTCTTCTTGGTGGAGAAGAGGAACCGGCTCTCAAGAAACAAAGGAGAAGGTATGCCTCAGGCCTCGGAGCCTGGGCCAGGCAGACAGTGAGCAGAAGAGGCTTGCCCCACCAGATGCAAGGGCGCAACCTCTGGGAGGGAAGGGGTGTCCCGAGGCGCAGGGGGGCTGGCACTCCTCACCTCACCCTGGGGGGGTTAGAGGCGATTACTCAAACCCCACTCACACCCTGTGGCAACCAAGCCACATGACCAGCCAATAGATGACCATTTCCCAGGTGTCTCTGGAACTGGAAATTACCATCCTTCCCTCTGTGCTCAGCTCCTGGTGTCGGGCCATCACTTTCCCTTGCACCATGAATGGAGATTACATTAACAAGAGAGTTTTACTGCTTTGCCTGTTTTCTCTTTTTCCAAGTTGACAACTTCCACTTCCGCAATGTCTTAATGTTCCGAAACATCTGTCTGTGAACCAGCATCCTCAGGGGTGCTAACACTGCCTGGGAGTAGCATTTCCTAATCAGCAGCTGCTACAGAGCCAACTCCTCGCCCCACAACCCTCTGATTTGAGGGGTTCTGGCTCGCACTGCTCCTGAGCAGCAGAGTGGGTGTGTGTGGAGAGCCTGCCTTGTCATCCACAGAGGCAATTTCCTCCAGGCGGCCCGGCCACCCCCGCCCCCGAGGCACCACCTACCGCTGCGGCTGCCCCAAGTCAAGTGCTGCCAGCTACACCCTCTGCTTCTGGGCACAGAGTTGAGGCACAAGCGCTTTATGTTCATTTCCCTCCATTTAGATTCAGATCTCATGCCACAGTGCTAAGTGTTTTCACCTGTGTTAGCTCACTCAACACACGTGACAGCTGGTCAAGCGGGTGTCACGGCACACGAGGGAGACTAGGGGTAAAGATTGATTGTTCAAGGTCACAGCTCAACAGCAGAGAGAAAACAATCAAGGCAGGTCTCCTTCCATCACACCTCAGCCTACTTGGTGACATTGGGCCTTCGAGGCATGAACCAACGAGCAGGGCCAGAGAAGTCTCACCGGCCTCCAAACTGTAGCCTTAAGCCCAGGTGCTCTCCCTGCTTCTAAGGGCAGTGAGACAGTGCCTATCACGTGGGCTCTGGAATCGGACAGACTTGGCCTGGCAGCAGCCGCATGTTATTAGCTGGAAGACTGAACAAGAGAACATCTAAATTAGCTTCTAACTCAGAGATGAACTTCATGGGTAATGAAAAGGATAATAACAAAGACGGAGCAGTGGTGAGACTGAGGATGAATTTATGGGAGAAGAAAAGCCCTTTTTCAAAATAGGAAGTCTGGGATGATATTACGACTTCCAGGTGGAAACATCTGATGGGCAGTTAAGACGTGGGACAGGTGATCAGGAGGAAGCACAAAGGGCGGCAGGCAAAGGGGAAAGCAGGGCGAGGACTGAAGTGAGCGGAGAACTAGAATTGGGTGGGAGGAGCAGAGCCAGTGAGAGAGACACAGATGACAAGGGAAGGACAGGATGACACTGAAAGCAGGAGTCAGGAAGGCAGTGTGTGCAGAGACACAGCAGAGAGATACCACAGACATCAGGGCTGCAAAAAGGCCAGAGAGAGTCAACTGAAGTTCCCAGGACTTTGCTGAGTGCTGCTTGGAAGATGGAAGGTGAAGGTCAGATGGCTAGGGGTTAAAGCTCCCCGGGAAGAGGTTCTGGGAGGTCAATAAGACACTGAGCCCTGACCACAGTCAGCTGTGGGATTCCCCGTTGCTGAGACCTTTTCTGGGACCCTCAACCTGGGGAATGCTCTTCAGAGCACTGCAGAGCTGGGTGCCTGTATCTGCACGGTCGTACGTGCCAACGTGGCTTCTTAAAACTATGATAGCAGTTTCTTTGTAATTTTCAAAGACTTTCCTAAAATTCAATTGTTCACACAGGGAGGGAAGAAATGAGACTTTAAAAGAGAGAGACTGTGAGTCCCTTCTCTTTTTAATTTCTTTGGCTGGAAACCACAAGAGGAGGAAGATATTGTTCACAAGAACTTTAAGGGAGAAGGAAACTAGGCTCCTATTCTCAGAGATGTTATCAAGAAATCTCATGCATTCACAATCTGCAAAGTACTTTTTATGGGATAACTTTGGGGGAGGGGGCTAAATTATCCTATTAGATCCTGACACTGAGTGCAGTAGGATAGGAATTCTTACCCCATTTTACAGAAGAAAAGACTGAGGCTCAGTATCAGGGTCACTTGCCGAGAATAACCCAGACAATAAGGGGCAGAGTGGAGACTAGAGGCCAGCTCTTTCATTCCAGTGTCTTTCCTAATTAACGCACCTACGTGAACACCAGTCAGGACAGAGAGAAGCTCAGCCAGCTCTTCCAAAACTATGTAATGTATGGCATGTGACCTGTTTTACTAACTAGCATCCAAGGGCTTTTATTTGTTCTGGGCGGTTGGGAATTCGGCTGTGTGGTCTTTGGTGCCCTCACCCCTCTTCAGAGGTGATCTCTGTCCTCAGGGACTCCAGAAACCAACTACTCTGGCCCTCACATGACAGGACTGAGGCCCAAGAAGGGCAGTAACAGCTCTAAGTCCACAATTCAGTCATTGGCATTTATGAGTTTTTAAAAATATGTTGACTTTCACACTCAATAGGATAGAGATTATCCAAACAAAATGAAAAACAAGAAGTGTTAGCAAGGATATGGAGACACTGGGATCCTTGGTGCTTTGCTGGAGGGAATATAAAAGGGTGTAGCTACTGTGGAAAATGGTTTGGTGAGTCCTCAAAAACGGAGACATATAATTATCATACGAGCCGGCAATTCCACTGCTAGGCATCTACACAAAAGAACTGAAAGCAGGGCATCAAGATGCCAGATACGTGTACACCCATGTTCCCAGCAGCGTTATGCACAGTAGCCAGAATGTGGAAGCAGACCAAGGCCCCGTCATCAGGTCGACAGATAAACGAACGTGGTGCACGCATGCGACGGTATGTTACTCAGCCTTACAAGGGGCGGAAACGCTGACACACGTCACACAGTGGTGAAACCTGAAAACATCATGGTAAGTGAAATGAGCCAAACTCAAAACGACAAATACTACATAATTCTGCTTCTTTGTGGTACCTAGAATAGATAAAGCCATACAGACAGAAAGTAGAATAGAGGTCAGTAGGGGCTGGAGGGAGGGAGGAATAGGAAGTTCATACTTGAGTTTCTGTTTAGAAAATGAAAAAGTTCTGGGAATGAGTGGCGGTGATGGTTGTACGCCACTGTGAATGTGATGAATGCCAACGAACGGTACACTTAAAATGGTAGATTTTATACTACATACGGTGCACGTGCTCCGTCACTCAGTCGTGTCCGACTCTGCAACCCCAGGGACTGTAGGCCACCAGGCTCCTCTGTCCATGGGATTCTCCAGGCAAGAATGCTGGAGCGAGGAGCCATCTCTTCCTCCAGGGGATCTTCCCGGCCTAGGGATCAAACCCACGTCTCCTGCATCTCCTGCACTGGCAGGTGAATTCTTTACCACTGAGCCACTGGGAAGTCACATGACATATTTTTTCACAATAAAAAAAATACATATGTTTACTGAGCGTCAACCACACACAAGACACTGGAATCTTGTGTCAAGGAGCTTCAGGAAAGCTGAACTATGGAAATAAATCCCTCTGGTGCTGCTGAGATGATGGCCCAGAGCGGGTGCCTGCCTCAGTTTGGAAGGAGTTTGGAAGGTGCAGAGCTAAGACCAGAACCCCACCCTCCCTCCCCGCCTGCTGCCCCTTCCTCCAATCCCAGGCCTTCCACAGCAGGGCCCCGGTGGCCTCAGGGCCTGCACCCCAGGAATCCTCCAGATGAGGGGGATTTCAGGCCGGATGGCCAGTGGCGGGATACTCTGGGGCCGGCAGGAACCTTAGGGGCGTAGGGGGAGGGTGGCTGCAATCTCACCAGCAAGGCAGCCGCCTGCTCAGCTGGGCCACTCCGGGCAGTGTTTTGAAATGCTGTTGCGGATGTAATGATTCTGGGTGGAGGACGTTTAGGAGCCAGATGAGTTTGTGTGAACAAAAGACTCAGCTCTCAATCTGGACTGTCCAGGGCTCTCGGGGAGTTTCGCTTCCTTCCTTGTTCTTACCCTGAAAGGAGCAGCCCCAAGAAAAACCATACACACTGAGAAGTGTTTGGACTCAAGATCCGATGGTGTGATTTTTTAAAAAAGACTCCCCTGGAAAGGCGTCCTGTCATGAGAAGCATGAACTTTACAAGGCACATTATCCTCCCCTCCCAGTGAAAGGGTCGGCTTTTGTCCAGCTGACCATCTTCCGGGGACAAAGGCAGGCCTGCGGGACTGACCAGGAGTCCGCCTGACCTGGAGCCCACCCGGGACTGGGATCAGGCTTCCAGAGAGGGTATCGCCCCTGAGCTGGCCTCGGGGGTGCTAAGGAAAGAGGCTGCCTATCTACACAGGAATAAAAGATGAAGGACCTTGGTGTGACTTCATGCTCCTTGCTTTAAAAATAATTCTATAGGTTTAAGGGGGAAACAAGACCTTTAGAAGGACAAAGGTCAGAAGATTCCCATTGATTATATAAGTAAACAAAAGGCTTTCTGCAAGGAGCCTGTATACCTTGTGCCTTGGTGTTCTTTGTCCCGCTTTACCGTCTGAAAAATAAACATGCACAGAGGAGCTGAAATGGAGGCTCCTTAGGATGATGCCGTTTTGAGAACAACGCAGAAGCAATCGGGGTGGGGAGCCGGCCTCCTTGCCTCTCGCATGGTCACTCTGACATTCGCTCACACCCAGAGAGGAAGCCGGTGGCAGAGCCCCACCAAAGGAGGCCTGCCAGGTTAGTGAAACAATAAAGAGGCAAGGAAAACATCCTGGTTCCGAGGAGGAAGGGGGGAGGCATGGGGAGGGGGCAGGAAGCCTGGGCGCTACCGGGGCGGCGGGCGGACTGAACCAGACGCCGGTGCCTTTACATAGTCTGCAGTCCCGTTACTCCACTGGCCTACGAGAGGTGGTCAGGCCTCCGAGGAAACCAGAGAAGCCTCATTAGTCCGGAAAGTTTACAGGGTTAGGAAACGTACACATCAGACCCACGTTGAGGCCTGGACTGCAGAAGAGAGGAGGTGGTCGCCGTGGTCACTGCCTCTCATGGGACCAGGGTGGCCGGCTCGGTGTGGGCCCACTGGGAGAGGCAAAGGAAAATCTATTTGGGGGGATAAATTAAAAGTTTGCTAATAGCCTTTTAAAATTAAGATTGAGAAGCCTGATATTCGATTCAAATATACCCAATACTTAAAAATCACCTGCCATAGCCAGTGAAGAGCAAAGTAAAATAGAGGGAGAAGAAAGGAATGGGGCTGAAAGGAGAAATAAGACAAAGGGGAGAGACTTACAGAGGGAGGGAGAGATAAAGCTAGGGAGAATTTTTTAAAAGACGCCCACCGGAGTAGGGTAATTACTGGTTATTATTACGGCAGCCCAGAGGAGGGGGGCACTGGCTTCCAGCAGGCACGTGCCAGCACTTCACAGGGACCATCCCAGCTAATCCTCTTGGCAGCCCTGGGAGGTAGGTACCGTTAATATCCCTGTTTTCTGATAAAGACACTGAGGTGCAGTGAGATAAGTTAACTGGACATCAACCCAGGTCTGTCCAACTCCCAAGAAAGACTGATTAAAACGATGGAAATAAAGAATGAAGGTTAGAAAAGAAAGAAGAAAGAAAGAAAAGAAAGACACCTGTGAATGGGAAAGCGGGAAAGGGCTGAGGCAGACCTCCTGCTTCCAGGATGTCCTCCAAGGGACCCGGGCTCCACACTGCAGCTTCACTACCCAAACGGGATGGCACACCCCGACAGCGTGGGCCGCCCACCATCAGAATGGAGTTATGTGAACTTAACTCCATCTGGTCAACAAGTGATGGGATTCAGGAGGAGGAAGGAAGAAGGGGAGGAAGGGAGGCTGGGAGGAGAGCAGGGAGGAAAGAGTCTACAGTGATTACCCATGAGTGGGAAAAGGCAGCGAAACAAAGACGACGGGGGTTTTCAATGTGCACTGGAGAGATTAACAGGACCATCATCAGGCAGAGGGAGGCCAGGTCTAGGGGAGCAAAAGGGCGACATGTCTGTGTTCACGACTGCCATCTGAGGTGCTGGAAGTGAAGCAGGACAAATGTGCGTGAATGTGTGAATGTCTGACTGCTGGCTGAAGGCATGGAACTAGGCTTCTGCAGAGAAGACAGGTTGTATGGGAACCACCTCCTCGGTGAAAACAGGTGAAGCCCTGCTGTCTCCTCTCCAAGCCTTCCTTCCTGCCATCCTCCTACCTAGAATACCCCACTCTCTTGCCCTTGGCTTTCTGGCAAAATCTGACTCATTTCTCATGCCCAGCCCAGAGACTGCCACCTCCAGGAAGCCTTCCCAGAGACAACTCTCTCCCCCAACACTACTGTTTTACTTTTTTATACAATTAGTAACTCACATGATCCCATTTCTGTGTCCCCTGTGACAGACTGTGGCTCAAGGAGATGCTCGATAAATATTCACTGGGCTGAGCTGGAGGGAAAAGCCCAAGGGCGGGGCTGTGAGGGATACCCCATTTGGTAGGAGAGGCAGAGACGAGGAGAAGCTATTCAGCCAGCACTAGCTTGGAGGATAGAGGCTTGGAAAAGGCCGCCGAGATTTTCTAGAATGTTCTTCCTCCCTCCACCTCCTCTCCACCTTTCCCTTATCCTCCCACATCTACCTTCTCCACGGAGCCCCGCCTCACTTAAGAGTAGTAACAATGTCCGATGTGCTCCCCTGAAGCATCAGTGACTGACTCGCACGCAGTACACACATTTACAAAGCTCATCCTTGAGGATGGATCCACTTCACCCCCTACGACCACACTGTGTGGCAGACACAACTGGTGTTATCACCTGCGTTTTACAGATACGGACACCGGCTCAGAGACAAAAAGTCCTGCCCAAGGTCCCCGTCAGTCCATTATATTATGACTCACTACTTGATATGTCTACATTTAAACATGCTTTCACAGTCATAATTATATTTGCTTCTCCTCAAAAGCCTTGTTAGGGAAGCATTAATAGACATTATTATCTTCATTTTCAACCTAAGGACAGTGAGACCCAGAGACATTAGGTGTCTGCCCAATGCCCCATACCTAGAAAGACCTAGAAAGTGAAGGGGTTAAGAGCAGAAGTTCTCTGACCCGGTCAGAGCCCTTGAGCGACCACTGGTATCTGTCTTTCCAGCCCTCCCAGCGGCTAGAGACAGCGGCACTCTGTCAGCGCAAGGCGTGACGGCACTATAAATAATTCCTAGCAAACCACAAGAATCCGCCTCCCCAGAGGCGGGTCCCCTTCCAGGGGGCCCCATCGAGACCACACTTACTTCAGCAGTGCTGTCGCTGCCCGTGCTGTCTCTACAATCCCCTAATTTCCAACAGAGCCTGCAGAATATTCTCTGCAGTTTCCTAGATAACAGCAACTTTTCATCCCTTGATAAAGGGGTTAGATTATTTTGGAAACAGACACAAACTCAAGGCCCATTCTAATATAAGACATGGAGATAAGTTGAACCCATTTTGGATCTGGGAGGAGGTGTAACTGCGAAAATAAAACAAACCAGCAGCCAGTTGCTTGTGCCCCGCAAACCAGCTCTGAAGTGGCTCCCAACTCCTGCAAACACTTTGGAGGCGTGTGTCAGTAATGTCCAAAGGTTCTGACCTGAAGAACACCACTCACTGGCCACAGAGGCCCAACCATGACTGACTTTCAAAGGCTTAATGTTTTGGAGTCATGTACACCTTACACACTGTTTCTGTTGAACCCTAACTGCTTCACGTGTGTTAACCCGGTCTCCTCAGATGACTATAAGCAAGGACTGTCGCACTGAGTTTTTCCAACTTCAAATCTTGCTCTTTCCTCTCTGCATCTGAAGCTAAGGATGGAGAGAGTTCTCGACGACCACAGGTGAGAGTGGCAGGGGTCCAGGGTGCGAGAGAATCAGGTAACAGAGGTCCCTGGAAGGTACCTTGAACCTGGAGGTGAAGGCGGCCTTGCCACCAGTACAACGGTCAGTGTGAAGAGGCCTAGGTTTAGGGAGTTGTCATCATGGCCAATATTTATAGAGCTCTCCTGCCTAGGCACTCGCATCTGCTCTCTGGGGTATTATGACACTCTATTCCCCGAGCAGGGGCCTATTAATAGCCCATTTGACAAATGAGAAACTGAAGGCACACAGAGGCTGAGTAACACAGCAAGGCCCCACAGCTGGCCAGTGGCACTGTTAGGGTTTGGACTGAGTGTGTCTGACCGTCAAGCCAGGACCTCCCCAGGTCCACGACTGCAAAGCCGGCAAGGCTCTCATCCACACCCTGGCAAAAGATGATCTCAGAAAAAGTCTCACCCAGAGGGAGTGGTGGCCCCAGAGGCCAGAAGTAAAACTCATTCCCACGTTGAAGCTGCGGACAGGAAACAGTGGTTGTCAATACTGGCCTGACACTCGGTAATCACGAGTCAGGACCTCACCCAAAGAACAACATCCCACCAGATTACAACCGGGTGTCTCTCCTCCAGATTCTTGCGGCTCCTTCCTCCTGTGTGAGCCTCTGTTCAGACGCCCAGGATGGCGCAGGGCCAGCTGGAGAGCTTGACCTCGGCCTCTGCCCTCCTCTTGTCACCCGTCTTCCTCCCTGGTCTTCATCTCCCAACTTATCAAAGACATTAAGCAGAAACTTGTCAGCTTAACAAATCCATCTCCTTGCCTCCAGCAGCCCAGCTCCTTCCCTGCCCAGAGATTGGGGGTGACTCTTATTCAGGGTCTCCAGTGAATTCAGAGCCTCCTCTCCAGCCCCCACCCCCAACAACCCCAGGAACTGAGAACACAGAGCTTTACCTGCTGCCTACACCATCTGACCTTAAGCTTTCCTCAGACACGCTTACATGACAGAATAACAACATGACGTTCAAGCACCCCAAACCGAAACACAGCACAGAGGCATGTGTCCCTCTTGAGCAGCCTCTGGGGACCTGCCGGCTCCTTAAGAGATCTTACAAGAGGAGCCCTAGAGCACGCGGCGGCGCGGGTGCTGCCACCATAGCACCAGGCAGACGCGCCCTGTGCCAGGCCCCACGCTGGGCACTAGGGAACAAACGTGAGTAAAATCTACACGTTCTCCCATGGAGCAGCAGCTCACATGGGCTCACAAGTGCACATTCAGAGCCACTGGCTCCCCACAGTCTATTCTCCACGTCACTCCTTGCTTAACACCCCTCCTGGCGCCTAGAAGACAGTCTGCCCTCCTCACCGGCCTCCCGTGGCCCCACGTGACCCGGGCCACTGTGGCCTCCCGCCTCTCCATCCTGAAACAGGCAGCAAGCTCCTTCTGGCCTTGGGGCCTTCGCACAGGCTGCTCCCTCTGCCTGCAAGGCAGGCACCATTATAGCTGGAGACACCTGCGCCTCGTCTCCAGGACAGGAAGGGGCTGGGTGTGTACACTGATCTGGGGGTTAGGACGGGAGTGGTGTGAGAAGCCAGAGAGCTGGTGGGGTCAGACCTGCGGATCTTGGGTTCTACCGGGGGTGTAGATTTATTCTCAGCACAACAGAAAGCCCATGGAGGGTTGAGAGTGAGGGGTTCAGCCCAAGAGTGAGGTTACCAGAAGTACATTTTAAGAAAATCACTGGCTCCTGGGAGCGCAGAGTAGAGGGAGAGCCTGAGTAGACACAGGGAGGACAAAAGAACAGCAGAGATGAAGAAGGCGGATTTGGGATATAGTTCTCAAACAAAAGCAACTGGAGTTGCCCCCCATCACTGCACACACACACACACCAAAGTGTAGAGGGTCAGGACAAAGAGGATGGAGGGTGGCTACTCGGCTTCTCCTTTAAGTAACTAGGTGGACGGTATCGCCAACTCCTGCCTCGGGAGGATGGGGCAGTCAACAATGATTTGGGGTGGGAATCAAGGGCCCCAGGTCTCTAACCTTCCTCTTTGCCCAGGGCGGCCAACATCTGCCTTCTTCCCTCAGGCCTCATTCTCCCCATCACCCTTTTCCTTCCAACTGACACAGTGTACAGATGAGACAAGACTCAGCAACTAAAGTCAGCTTACGTGTTCCTTCACAGGTTTGTATGCCCACAGTGGGCACTGACTCAAATCACCTGCCCTTCCACGGCCAGCCCCAAGCTGCCCAGCCCTCACGCTGCCCTCAGGCCTGCCTGGCCCCTTGCCAGGCACTGCTTCTTTCTTACCATCTACGCTGGACGTTCTCCATCAGGTCAGAGCTGGCTTTCTCTTCTTCCGGGGTGTTCACTGCTGCTCAGGCTCACCCGCCAGGCTGAATCAGCCCTAAACTCATCCGAGCTCAGTTCTGCATTCTCAGCTGTCCGCGGAAGACTCCCACTCGGGCAGGCTACAGTCTTTACAGCAAAGGCGCTTCAGCTGATGGAAACCAGCTCCTCTCTGTTCCCTGTGTGCCCATCATCCCCGCAGCCAGGTGGTCACCAGGCTCTCCTGCATGGGTTCTTGCATCGCTCCCTTTCAATTTCCGCTCACTCCATTCTAGCCCTGCTTGGCCCTTCCCTCCCAGCATCTGGATATACTGCCCATCAACATTCTAGTATCTCTGACTTGGCTGCTGAGCTGTAGTATGGGCAGATGCGTATGTGCCTCACCCGTGGGCCCCAGCACCAAGCATGTGTGAACACTCAACAAGAAAACAATACTGCTCCTTCCTCGCAAGCCCTCAGGGGGCTCCTCACTGTGGATGAGACAAACACAGACGCCTTCAAGAGGCCTTGAAAGCCTTCCCAACAGGACCCAGTCCTCCTTTCTAGTCCTGTCTTCAATGACTGCAGTTATACTAGAGTCTAACTAGTCTCCCCAGGTCCTCTCTCCCACCTTCTTGGCTGTTAAGAAGCTGCATTAAAAAAAAAAAAAAAAAAAATCTTCAATGTTTCAATATTTGGGATTTTGCTGATGTCAAAAGCCTCCCCCCGTCTGTCTATCCATATTCAGGCAACTCCTTCCTTCTCTCTATCGTGTCCCCCTGGGCTGCCCGCATCAGCTGTCTCTCCACCCCTGCATGTTGCAGGCTGTCTTCATCCACAGCATACCTAAGGGTCAGTATGATTGTCCCGTGACACTGCGTCAGCAATGAATCATTCCTGCACCATCATTTTGCTTTTTAGACACTGGTATTTGCACTCCAACAAGACTGCATGTACCCCAGGTGACCTCCCTATGACCTGCCGCAGCTCCTCACACAGAGAAAGGGCTCTGTACATATTTTCTGATCTACAGATCCATAAATGTGACGCACACAGTCACATACCACACTCCAACAAAAGAAGAGGGAGAAGATAGGACAGACACATCTTTGTTTTGGTCTAAGCAAGATGTATGGTAAGTGGGTAGAAGAGGGCATAGATGTGAAAAAAGAAACAATTCTCCAGCCTCTGAATGCGGTAACATTTGATGTCTCCTCCTACTAAATGGGTATTCATAACACGGCCTCAGAGTATCAGCCTTGTTCCTGGAGAGCCCGTTAAGAACATCACCAATTCATTTCAGTTTGGTTGCTAGTGAATGTAGCTTCCTCTAGCAGCAGTAACCTATGGGCTGGCATATAAGCAGGGTGTAATTCACAATCTGTATATAAGATACCCTCTTATACGTGTAGAAAGGCTCACGGTCCCACCTTCATTCGTTAGAATCTCTACTCTGCAGGCTGTCCCCAGTACCCCTGCCGTCTCCTCATCCCAATCCTAGTCCCTGTTCTCTGAAACAGGGTGAGAGCAAGGGACCAAGAAAGAAGGATGATACGCTGGAGAGGATCTTAGGGGTCGAGACAGCTCTCACCCCATTTTACTGATGAGAAACTCAGGCTTCAGGATAATCGTGGAAAAAGCAAACGGATCTGGTCAAATCAATTTAAATTCCTCCTCCTCCCTTTACATGCCTTATCTAGCATCACCAGGCTTCAGTTTCCACAACTGTAAAAGGGCAATAATATCCCTTGTGGGGGTTATTTTGAGAATTAAATGGGATGAGGAATGCGAAAGTTCCCACCACTCAGGTGCTCAAAGACTAGAAGTCAAAGAGGGAGTGAAACTGTCTTTCCTGTTGCTTCCTTCCCCAGGATTCTTGAAAGGAGGGATATTTACTGCAGCTGAAACCTCTGTTCACACAAAAGCGGGTGGGGCAGAGGGCAGCCGCTGAAGGAGACACCGAGGAACTGCCATAGGGGCTTTGCTTTCCTTCTGAGCGGCTAAGACCACATGCCATTTCCAAGAAGGCCGTTTTCAGCCAGCTGGGCAGGGCTGCTGGAAGGCAGAGAGGAATCACTGGGAGGGCACAGGCTCCTCCCGGGCCCCGCTCCAGGACCAGGGGTGCAGTAACTGCCCAGATGGGCAGCAAACACCTTTCATTCTCACCCTGCCCACACCACTGGGGCAGGAAACAGCAGTTTAGCATTTGCATGCATGAGGTTAAAAGGATGTGGCTTTTAAACACACACGGGCCAGGGTGAGTCCCTTTCCCCACACTTCTCCTTCTATTTGGGGTACCTCCCCATCAAAGCAAAAGGGTTGCTCAGGAATCCCCACTACCACCACCAGTCCCAGCCAGGATGGTTCCAAAGGGAAGCCCCTCTCTCTTCCCTGGGGCTGCCTCCTGCCCAGCTTGGGTCTTCACTGCACTGTTTAAGGGTTCCCCCCAGCTAAAGCTGAATGACCAGCTGGCCCACAAAGTTACAGCCACTCAGGGGACAGCTATGTAACAGCCCAGAAGGGGCTGGGCTCANGGAGAGAATTCTCCCTTGCCACTTCCTAATTCCTGGTGGCTGCCAGCCATCAGTGGTGTTCCCTGGCTTGTAGACATATCGCTCCAGTCTCTGCCTCTGTCACCACCTGGCCTTCTTATAAGGACACCAGTCATTGGATTTACAGCCCAACCTACTTCAGTCTGGTCTCATTTTAACTTGATTACATCTGCAAAGATCTTTTCAAATAACATCACATTCACAAGTACTAGTGGTTAAGGTTTGAACATATCTTTCTGGAGACACAGTTCTACCCACCAGAATGAAGACGTTTAGAAAGCTGTAGAGTGTGAGACCAATGTGCCGGTAGACCCACCCTGTTCAGGGCTCCCAGAGCTTAGTGGACAGTGTCCAGCATTCCCAGCTCTTTCCAGGGTGCTCCTCTCTGCTGATCTGCACCCAGCATCCTTAGCCTGAGCTGGGGCGTGTCAGCTCTCTCCCATTTCATGGTAGATTCCTTCCCACCAGGAACAAAGACTTCTGCCCTCCCTTGAACCCTCTCCTTTCCCATCTCTGCCGCATCTCTGCATTCCACCCCATCCTTTCCTCTGCCAGTGGTGCATCAAGAACCCCTGCAGACAGAAGCTGCTGAGCCAGCCCCAACAGCACTGGGGCTGTAACAGAAGGGAGAGGATGCAGGCCCCCAGGGAACACTTGCTACACCTGCACTGCTTTGTTCAGAGTTCCAGGAAGCAGAATGCCTTGGGATTTTGACAAGAGGACTGAAGGAATAAACACATCTTCTTATTTTTGACCTCCCAGAAGATGCCTAACTGTCCTTTTCTGGTATGTCAGGAATGGTTTTGTTTTGTCCAGGCCAAGCTGGGCTGCTCTCCACCTGCTGGTGCAGGGCTCCAGAGGCATTTGCCTTGGATGGCCAAGGTGAGAACGTAAACACAGCAAGGCAAATGCACTGCAAACGGGCT
Organism: Neotragus moschatus; assembly: GCA_006410615.1. NCBI lineage: Eukaryota > Metazoa > Chordata > Mammalia > Artiodactyla > Bovidae > Neotragus > Neotragus moschatus. Next base: position 1,705,210 of record SJYA01000375.1, read on the forward strand.
GGGACCTCCTCCAGAGAGGAAGGCTTGTTCACAGCTTGGCCAAGCTCCCAAGCATCATGTACAGCAACCCTGAGTTCCAACTTCGACAGCTCGGGGTGGGTCCTGGAATGACCTTCCGTTTCTTGTCTGCCCATCTGAGAGGACCGTTCCTTTCCAAACAACATTCCTCTGATAAAATCGGTTACACACTGGAAACATCAAGGAGCCAGGAACATTCTCCAGCGCAATGGGACTCTGATAAAGTGGTCTGATTTTGCCAGGCATTCTAGCATGAAAAATCCTCCCCAGAGCAGGTGGAGAAATTCCTGGGATGCCAGGACATAGGGCAGAGTGGCCTGGGCCCTAAGGAAAGAGCAGAAAACCTAGAATGACATTCCTGCCGTGGGCAGAGAGGCCTGTGTTTGCAGGCATCATCTCATTCACCAGTCAACACACAGCTGACAAGGACTCTCCAAGTGTCAGGCCCTGATCCGGAGTCCCTGGGAAGGTGGTATCTTCGTGTGACAGCTCAGCATCCCTGTCTTTCAAAGAGCAGCAATAACTTGGTCCCCACACAGCCCAGGTTAGCAATCAGGAGCAAGTCTGTGGCTTCACCTCCATGGGTCTCCTCTGTGGGCGCTCTTCTTCAAGTATCACTTTGCATCACTGAGTGCCCCCCGGTTCGCCAATTTCTCTGTGTCTCCAACAGACTCTCTTTTCCTGCCTTTCCTCTAATCAAATTCTTCTTTTTTCCTCTTTTTTCCATTTTTTTTTCTCTAACAAACTGTTACACAGAACTAAATACATTTAAAGAAGTATTTGTGGAATAAACCTTTATATTCTCTGGGCTTTATTCTTAAAATTGGTTGAAGAATATGTGTCCTCCTCTGCGTCATCTGCACTTCTTACAGGACCATGAGTCACTATTTACAACCTCTTATTAAAATGTGACGTACATAGAATATGTGTAGGGTTCTGCAAGTGCACACGTAGTGGCTGTGAGTGTACTACTCTGAGCTCACTACCAGAGCATAAGCACGGGGAGCACTCACATGGAGAGATGCCACGTTCTCCTCTGCCCATCCTCCCACACCGTCACCACCATCCTGAATTCTTCCAGCACTGATCAGTAGTTTTTTATAAAGTACAAAATACCTGTGTTTTAAATTTGCTATCAGTGGAGTGCCGTAGGATGCACCCTTTGTGCCTGGCTTTTATTGCTCAGCTATGACAGCAGATTCACTCACATGCAGCTACAAACCCTTCATTCTCCTTGCTTCACAGCACCCAGGCTGAGGGCCAACTCACAATTTATTTTCCCTTCTATGGTTAATGGGCATTTGAGTGGCTTCCATGAGCAGCTATTACAAATAATGTTGCTATTAACATTTGCGTATGTGTTTTTTGATGGCACCTATTACTTTTATAATCAAGGGAGAAAAAGAAAACTATTTCCATTTTAAAAGATGGAGGTAGACCAGTGTGATGTTTTTAGAAAAGGGCTCTAGAGTAGGAAGTAGAACGCATGAGAACACATGAGCCTTTGTTCTGGCCTCTCTATTCTCTATTTCTACAACTTTGAGCCAATCAATTAATCTCCGTTTTCTCATCTGCAAAAGATGGACAGTAATATCTGCCACTGGTAGGCATGCCTACCTCACAATCAAGACGGATGAGGGATATGAGGGGTTAAATGTCATACAAAAATGAAACACATTAAGGAAAAAATAAATAATAGTTACATCTTGATTTACCTGTTTTTAAAATTTAAGAAAACAAAATTGAACCTGGGGCCTTAGACAAAAGATCTCCCCAATCGTGACCCACTGTAGACAATACAAGATACATACATATCTCAAAGATAAGAAATGACAAATAAAAGACAATAAATGTCTCAAAATATCCTGTCTCCAAAAGTCTGTTTCACATGAGTGACTGAGAACAGGTGGCCTGGGACATTTCTTATCCCTTTCAAGTGGCCTTGTCTCTGAGTAGATGGGGCCCCAGGTCTAGACAAGCTCCTCACTGACTGAGCTGTAGGAACCTGGGGGATGGACCCAGGACTCGCAAGAGGAGGGACGTGCCCACAGAGGACACACAGAAGGCCAGGACTGGGCTTATCTTCAGATCCAAACCAGGGCTCTGTCCCATCCCCTGTATCGTTCCCTCATAAGGAGAGACTCAGACAACAGTACAGGACTGGAAACAGGGCTGCATGGCTGCTGACCAGCAGAGCCTGCATATCTGAGGCTCCAAGCTCTCGGCCAGCATGGGGTCATTTGTCAGTGGAGGGCACTGGGGCTGTCCACACGCTAGTGCGGATGCAGGCTAGGCATGGCCATCCCACCCTGTTCTTCCTCCCCGCCCAACCCAAACAAACCCTGTGCTGAGCCCCCACCCTGCAGGGAGCGCCCACAACACTGGCTGTCCTGTGCTTGCTGTCCAGGGATGCAGACCTTCACGGTCCCTGCCCTTGACTGGGGGAGCGGGGAGGGAACTGTGGCCCGCATGAAAGAGAGGGGTCTGGGAAGGAGGCCACTGTGCAAGAGGGGTTCTGAGCGGAACTCCTGAGGAGATGGGGAAGTGAATGAGAGCCTTAAAAACCAGGCATTGCCCTAGAGTTTCTCAGCCCAGGTTGAATATGAGAATTGCTGAGGGAATTTTTACAAAATGCTGGTGCCTGGAACCCACCTACATAATCAGAACCACTGGCCATAAGGTGGGGCATCAATATTTTTTTTTAACGTTTTCTAGGTGATTTTTGGGACTTCCCTAGTGTTCCAATGGCTAAGACTCCAAGCTCCCAAAGCAGAGGGCCTGGGTTCAACCCCTGGTCAGGGAACTAGATCCCATATGCTGCAACTAAGACCTAGCTCAACCAAATAAACAAAAAAAATAATTTTTTAAAATTTTAGAATCACTTTCCAGGTGACTCTAATTTACAGCCACAGTTGATAACCACTTCTTTATCCTTAGTACAGTAGGAATACTCAAGAGAAGAGGTGGTGGTAAAACATTCTTGGCAGGAGGAAAAGGGGATGACAGAGGATGAGAAGGCTGGATGGCATCACTGATTCGATGGACATGAATTTGGGTAAACTCCAGGAGTTGGTGACGGACAGGGGGCCCTGGCGTGCTGTGACTCATGGGGTCACAAAGAGTCGGACACGACTGAGAGACTGAACTGAACTGAAAGAAGAGGTGATGCTATGTCCTCAGTCCATAAGAAAATATGATGAATGATTATGAGTTTCAGAACATTTTGGTTGAACCATCCAAGAGCAGTCTATTCCAAATCCCATTTCCTCTCCTCCTGGCCAGCTCAGAAGTCTGCACCCTTTTCCTGCTTCTTCATCCTAGAGCACTCCTGCAAACCGAGCTGCAGGCTACTGAGGGAGCAGGTACTGTCATCTGGCTTCACAGTTTCTGAATCAAAAAGAGTGGCTTGTACACATTCATTAAATACTTGCTAAGTGAGTGACTGAATGAATCCATGATGAGATGGATGGGTTGACAGGGCACATAAAAAATACTTAAAGCCATGAACTGGGATGATTTATAACTAACGACACACCTCTACTACTGAAGGTCTTTCGATCTGGTTGAGCAAAAAAAGAGCTACACAGAGCATGAATAAAAGATGCACAGAACCAAGACTACAGTCGCTCACTACACACACACACACACACACACACACACACACACAATTTTCCTAAATAAACTGTGCTGTTGCCTCAAATCAGCATCTTGAAAGGCCTTATAAAATTATTCCAGTGATGCTGTCAATCCTCAAAGTGTGTTGTAGTGGGATCTCACCTTTAGACTTGAGGGCTGTTTCTTGCAGCAGCAAGCCCATCCTGACCCATACAGACACACAGAGTTACACAGAGTTGCCCACTTGCCAAGCAGTTCAGTTAAAAGAATTGACACTGCCATTGTGCCTGTCCTTGTGACTTTTAGCTTGGGATTCATATTTGAACCTTAGCCTCTTAACACATATGGTGTGTGTCACATTGCACAGATCAGCATTCATCAAGCCCTCTTGCTGGCTGCTGGGGGATGACTGCTAATCCTTTGAAACGCCACTCACCCTCAGGGCTGCCCAGAGTGAATCTGATAGAGACCACATGGCCCATATTTCAACCCCATCTTCACATGTGGTGAGTCCAGCTTCTTTTTACAGAGAGGCATCTCTAACTGACACAAACAATCAGGAAAGTGCACAGGCATGCACACATACATCCACACACATGTGTGTGTTTTCAAAGAAACACAATTTACCTGCCTTTTCCCCCCTTTTTTCTTTCTTGGAATAAAACTTGGAGAAAAAAAGAAACAATTTTAAAAAAGAGAAAACCTCAGGCTCTCCATTGATTTAAGAGACTCCCACTAGAGAAGTGCTCTGCCTCTTCTAGAAGGAAGCTGTGGCCACCTCACGTCAATAAACGGTGGTGAGCAGCCAGCTATTCTTCTGCCCTCCATTCACCCCGGCCCAGCAACCCAGGGAACAGGTAAGGGTGCCAGCCCTGGTGCTGTGAGATGGGCTGCACGCCCAGGAGCAGAGCCAGCTGGGGACCCCATGATGCTGGTGGGCCTTTCCTGCCATCTGCTTCACTCTTTACTTGAATGTGACCTTCCTCTCACCACCTAAGAAGAGTGCCTTGTCAAGAGTCAAGGACTTACGCCTCTACTTCTTGCGTCAAACTGACAAACTGACATCTATCTCTGCTTGTGAGCCCCCTCATAGCAGCCCAGGCACACCTCCCAGATGCAGAGATGCTGAACAGTGTGTGGTAAACACAGACTTCTGCATTTTTGTCTGCAGGGAAGTGCAAACAGTACGTGCTAACCAAGCCCATGCAACCACTGCTTCTGATCTCTTCCTGGACATCCACGTGGATACATACGGGATAAGATATAGCAAGAAAAGGATTATTTGCTCTAGAAGAGTTCCCTGGTAGGTCAGATAGTAAAGAATCCGCCTGCAATGCGGGAGAACTGAGTTCGATCCTTGGGTTGGGGAGATGCCCTGGAGAAGGGAATGGCTACCCACTCTAGTATTCTTGCCTGGAGAATTCCATGGACAGAGGAGCCTGGCAGGCTGCAGTCCATGAGGCTGCAAAGAGTTGGACATAACTGAGCGAATTCCACTTTACCTCAACCCTTGGTTAATTTGAGAGTGGGATAAATATTTTGATGTTTAAGAAAATTTCCCAAGGAAGGGAAGGAAGGCTGAGAGCAGTGGTATGGGGTCATGGCCAGATGAGTCTGATTNGCAGTCCATGAGGCTGCAAAGAGTTGGACATAACTGAGCGAATTCCACTTTACCTCAACCCTTGGTTAATTTGAGAGTGGGATAAATATTTTGATGTTTAAGAAAATTTCCCAAGGAAGGGAAGGAAGGCTGAGAGCAGTGGTATGGGGTCATGGCCAGATGAGTCTGATTAGCTGAGCGGGGTAAGGGGGAGGCAGAACTGAAATCAGCAAGTGGTGACTGCCAGCTCCCCACACTCTGACTGCACCTGCCACAGAGCCCCTGCTGATGTCTGGAGAAGGGGCCCTACCTTGTCTGCCGCTGACAAGATACAGCGGGGCCTCCTGAAGCAAGTGGACTCCACCTTGCTCTGAGACTTTGAGCTAGCAGATGCCAAGAGCCACTGCAGCTCCTGTGGATTTGTTTTCTTTCCATATTGTCCACAGTGAGTGACACAGAATCAGCAGCGCTGGTGGGAGAGCACTTCTATGACACCTCCTCCACCATGATTTCCTCCCCAAATACTCACGAAGTCACGTGGAGGAAGGCAGGAATTATAATTCCCACTTTACAGAGAAAGAAATCAAGGCACAGAGAGGTTAAGAAGCCTACCCAAGGTCACAGAACTAGTAAATGGTGGAGCCAGGATAAACAGAGACCTTTGCTCCAAATCCCATGCATTGACAACTATACCAAACTCCCTTTCAAAGGAACCCACTTAAAAGTCAAAGGATGGAAGAATGGCTGATCTCCATTCTCTCATTTTGGTCCTTCTGTGCTATTTGTCTCTGCTCACCTCATTCCCTTGATTCAGGAGCCTTTCCATATACTCTGATCAACCATTTCCTTCAAGAAGTCGCCTGGGTTTCTTCCTCACTTGGTGTCTCCTCAGCTTTCGTGAATTCAACTTGCAGCAGTCATTTGACTGGATGCCAGACACTTTGAGGTTACACTCCAGCCCTTTCCCTGTGCCCCTCCAGCCCCTCAGCTCTCCAGACTCCCAAAGAGGGTCAGGTCTTAATCCTCAGATCCTATGTAATAGTTACTTATACGGCTAAAGTCAAAAGCTTGAAAGCAAAAGGAAAAAGGCATGGCAGATGGTTAGACAGCATTAGAAAGAAAAGAAAGTGAAGTTGCTCAGTTGTGTCCTACTCTTTACAACGCCACGGACTGTAGCCTGCCAGGCTCCTCTGTCCATAGAATTTCCCAGGCAAGAATACTGGATTGGGTTACCATTTCCTTCTCCAGGGGATCTTCCCAACCCAGGGATCGAACCCGGGTCCTTGCACTGCAGGCAGACTCTTTACCACCTAAACCACCAGGGAAGCCCTAGATAGCATTACTAACTCAATGGACATGAGTATGAGAAAACTCCAGGAGGTGGTGAAGGACCGGGGAGCCTGACGTGCTGCAGTCCATAGGGTCCCAAAGAGTCAGATATGGCTTAACAACTGAATCACAACAACAAATGGCCAAAGGAACTGGATAGACACAATTAAATAATGATCTCGAGATGCGGAAGTAATGCTAGATTATCTGGGTAGGCCTGTCTAATGAAACGGGTCCTTGAAAGGAGAAGAGGCAGGCAGGAGAGCTGGAGAAGATGTGACGGCAGAAGCAGAGGAGGAGGTAAATGCCGATGGCTGGCTTTGAAGCCTCCAGAAGCTGGAAAAAGTGAGGAAAGAAATTCTCCGCTACATCCTGCAGCAGGAACCCAGCCCTGCCGATGTCTTGATTTTAGGCCCGTGGGACCCATTTCACACTTTTGACCTCTAGAACTGTAGGAGAGTACTTCTGTGCTGCAGCAAGCCACTGTTCATGGTGATTTGTTACAGCGGCAGCAGGAAAGTATTACATCAGGACTGAGTGCACGAATTATGTTGCTCCTATCTCCACTGGGCCCCCTCCACCCCCGTTACCCACACCCCCGAGGCACTGGGACAAGTGGTCCTTGGAATAAAGGGAGGGCTGAAGGGCTCTGTGAACCTCCAGGGACCGGTCCTGCCCCTGCAAAGTTCAGGACTGGTTCCTCAGCCCCTCCTCCCACGCGCTCTGATCTCAGGGGGGGTGCCCACCACTGGCCCTCTCTTCCCTCCCCCACAGGAGAGCAGAAACAGAAACCATGTCTGAAGCCNTGCATTGACAACTATACCAAACTCCCTTTCAAAGGAACCCACTTAAAAGTCAAAGGATGGAAGAATGGCTGATCTCCATTCTCTCATTTTGGTCCTTCTGTGCTATTTGTCTCTGCTCACCTCATTCCCTTGATTCAGGAGCCTTTCCATATACTCTGATCAACCATTTCCTTCAAGAAGTCGCCTGGGTTTCTTCCTCACTTGGTGTCTCCTCAGCTTTCGTGAATTCAACTTGCAGCAGTCATTTGACTGGATGCCAGACACTTTGAGGTTACACTCCAGCCCTTTCCCTGTGCCCCTCCAGCCCCTCAGCTCTCCAGACTCCCAAAGAGGGTCAGGTCTTAATCCTCAGATCCTATGTAATAGTTACTTATACGGCTAAAGTCAAAAGCTTGAAAGCAAAAGGAAAAAGGCATGGCAGATGGTTAGACAGCATTAGAAAGAAAAGAAAGTGAAGTTGCTCAGTTGTGTCCTACTCTTTACAACGCCATGGACTGTAGCCTGCCAGGCTCCTCTGTCCATAGAATTTCCCAGGCAAGAATACTGGATTGGGTTACCATTTCCTTCTCCAGGGGATCTTCCCAACCCAGGGATCGAACCCGGGTCCTTGCACTGCAGGCAGACTCTTTACCACCTAAACCACCAGGGAAGCCCTAGATAGCATTACTAACTCAATGGACATGAGTATGAGAAAACTCCAGGAGGTGGTGAAGGACCGGGGAGCCTGACGTGCTGCAGTCCATAGGGTCCCAAAGAGTCAGATATGGCTTAACAACTGAATCACAACAACAAATGGCCAAAGGAACTGGATAGACACAATTAAATAATGATCTCGAGATGCGGAAGTAATGCTAGATTATCTGGGTAGGCCTGTCTAATGAAACGGGTCCTTGAAAGGAGAAGAGGCAGGCAGGAGAGCTGGAGAAGATGTGACGGCAGAAGCAGAGGAGGAGGTAAATGCCGATGGCTGGCTTTGAAGCCTCCAGAAGCTGGAAAAAGTGAGGAAAGAAATTCTCCGCTACATCCTGCAGCAGGAACCCAGCCCTGCCGATGTCTTGATTTTAGGCCCGTGGGACCCATTTCACACTTTTGACCTCTAGAACTGTAGGAGAGTACTTCTGTGCTGCAGCAAGCCACTGTTCATGGTGATTTGTTACAGCGGCAGCAGGAAAGTATTACATCAGGACTGAGTGCACGAATTATGTTGCTCCTATCTCCACTGGGCCCCCTCCACCCCCGTTACCCACACCCACGAGGCACTGGGACAAGTGGTCCTTGGAATAAAGGGAGGGCTGAAGGGCTCTGTGAACCTCCAGGGACCGGTCCTGCCCCTGCAAAGTTCAGGACTGGTTCCTCAGCCCCTCCTCCCACGCGCTCTGATCTCAGGGGGGGTGCCCACCACTGGCCCTCTCTTCCCTCCCCCACAGGAGAGCAGAAACAGAAACCATGTCTGAAGCCATGTCTGGAGCACGCTCACTGGATTCTCACAAGGATCTTCTGGAAAAGTGTGAGCAATGCTGAGGGTGGATTTTTATCATCACTCTCAGACTTCCCTCCTCATTCCTCAGCAAAGAGTGGTACAAACCCCTTCTGGCCCCAGTCCTTGCTTGCCTTTTCAGGACTCCCCCTGCCGTGCACTGCCTCACCCCAAAGTTCTGGAAGCTCTCAATTACTCTTCAGTTCCATACGCCTTTGATCACGCTGACCTCTCTATGGAAAATGTCCTGCCCTTCCTCTCTGCCCATGAAGTGCTTGAATGAGGTCAGATATCTCCTCCTCCAGGGAGACCTCCCTGACTACTGTCAGAGTGGTTAAGTGCTCCTCGGTTACTCACAGATCCTGTGTCTGCCTCTATCACTGCTCTCACTACTACTGGGATCCCTTTAGCTTTCCTCACTTTCCTTCTCCAAGGGGACAATGAAGTTACCCGCCAAGCTCCCATCTGCAGAAGCAACACTCTGCCCCTCGCCCCTCACCAGCCCATCAGTCAGTTTTCGTTCCTCCCTATAGGAGGGGGAACACCAGTCTGGTTGGTCCAAGCTGGGGCCACAGTTCACGAGCAGGCAGGCCCTGGAGTTGAAAGGTAGTAGGTGATCACTTTATAACCTCTGTCCATGTGTTAGTGGGAATGGGGCCAGCTGGTCATTCTCTGCCTTGATTCCAGCCCCTCAACCAAGGGTCTGGGAGAAGCAGACTCTTAGATTCAAGAGGAAGAAAGTTAGACATTACAGGTCTTGCTTCAGCCTTCTGGTATCAGCTACACCATACCAGCACGGTGTTTTCCATCCTTAATATACTCCCCCAATCAGAAACCTGGAGGGAAGGCAGGATGATGAAATCCTGAGCTTCAGACCTCCGCACTGACTTAGAATCGCTTGTGCATGATGCCTGCCATTGATTACGTAGGTCAGAGAGCTTATTAGCATGATTCCCAGAGACATCTGAGAAAATGACCCCTGTCCTGGTTCCCAGTCCTGAGTTCAAGAACCCTCTAGAACTGAGCAGTATTCACCTTGCAAGTTTGACAGTGATGACTGAGGAGTTAGTTCATTTCTGCCTAAATGGCCTGTAATCATATTTTTACGTTACAAAGCTCCGAGACTGGTTACTCAACTCAGGTGAGGTGGTCTCAGGCATGTGTACAATTGCTTCAGTCATGCATGGGTGGGTAGATGGGTAGACCAATGGGTGGGTCAGTGGGTGAGAGGATGGTTGAGTGAGTGGAGGGATCAGTGGATGAATGAGTAGATGGTTAAATGGATGGGTGGAAGGATGGATCATTAGAGGGATAAACTGAAAGAAAGTGTGGCCTGAAGGGAGGTATTTATGGTCCCAGAAGATCTAATACAATCTTCATTCATTCAGATGTTTTCCCCTACAACTTGGCACTCCTTGGTTAAGACCTTGAGTCTAGCAATCTGACCCTTTGCCTTTTTAAGAAAATGTTGCTAGTCTCACTGCCATGTATCCTGACTGTGCTGGCATTTTTAGCATTCTTTATACAAACTGTCTCTAAATGATCCAGTGTCATCTGCCTCACCTCTCTGACAACTTGAACTTACTGCTGACCTCTGTCATACACAGATAGTACATGGTACCTCTTATGTGCCACCTCAGATTCTCTCTGCCCTACCTGATTCTGGGGCTGCAGCTGGTCCATCTTAGCCCCCGTCACAGCAAGAAGTTATGCTGGGCTCCAGCCAAGTTCATGTGCACAAACCCAACAGCGCCTCATGCCCATGGGGTAGCCGCTTGCTGCAGAAACTCACTAGGTACTCACACAAGTTGAAATCACAAGTGCAGGGGGCAGGGTTAATGCTCCTCCCAGCTACCCTTTGACTGTGGGGANTTCATGTGCACAAACCCAACAGCGCCTCATGCCCATGGGGTAGCCGCTTGCTGCAGAAACTCACTAGGTACTCACACAAGTTGAAATCACAAGTGCAGGGGGCAGGGTTAATGCTCCTCCCAGCTACCCTTTGACTGTGGGGAACAGGAACCAGTGGATGAATTCTCATCCTTTCCTCCCTCTACAAGGTGGTCACAAGACAGCTGTTCCTTCCATCTCTCAGAAGAGTCCTCAGTGACTAAGTGCTCCACTGCACATGATGCTAAAGGGACACTAACCCAACGGTCATGCTTGGTCCACCTTTTTCTTTTCTCTCATTCCTTCCCTGGATGTACCTCCTGACCCCCACCAATAAAGCAATAACACATAGACTTCTGCTTTCTGGGGAGTTCAGCCTAAGAATCCATCACTCCATTACTGCTTTACTGATTACTATTTAAATAATATAGGTTTGTTTAAATACAAAATATCTGGATCTAATTAGAGGTTCCAGTGTTGAGTGTCTGCCTCCCACACTAGACAGTGTGAGCGACTCCTTTCAGTATCCCCAACACTGAGCAGAATGCTGGAATTCTCTAGCACACCCATTCTCCTTTCACCTTTTTCCGTAAAATTAATCTGGGAAAGTTCTCATCTTAGATACCTGAATCTTCTGCTGTGTATGGTTTCCAAACCCAGGACCATCTCTATCAGAGGGGACACTCTTCTAGCTTGTTATACAGAATTCAAAAAAGCCAAGGGCAGTATCACGAAAGCCTTCTGTGACTGGCTTAAAAACAGTGCCCCCGAAGTGGGCGCCCCCATCCCCACCCCTGTTACTGTGTCCTCATTTGCCAAGGCCTTTGCAGGCGTGATGAAGTTAAGGCTGTTGAGATGAGGAGATCAACCCACTAAATGCAATCACATGTCTCCTTATAAGAGGGAGGCAGAAGCCCGAGTTGTGTGCACACAGGGGAAGGCAAAGTGGTCACATGGAAAGAGATTAGAAGATACTGGTCTTAAACATGGGAATGATGTGCCAATGAATCAAAGAATGCCAGCGGCCTCCAGAAGCTGGATGGGCCCCGACCACACTCTCCTTGAGAGCCTCTGGGGGGAGCACAGTCCTGCTGCTGCCCTGATTTCAGCTCAGCAAAGCTGATTTGGGACATCTGGTCTCCAGAACTGGGAGAGAATACACTTCTGTTGATGTAAGCAACTCAGTTTGTGTAACTTGTTACAGCAGTCACAGGAATCTAGTGCAGCTTCATCTTAAAAGGGCCCTGCTGCTGCTGCTAAGTCGCTTCAATCGTGTCCGACTCTGTGTGACCCCATTTACGGCAGCCCACCAGGCTCCCCCACCCCTGGGATTCTCCAGGCAAGAACACTGGACTGGGTTGCCTTTTCTTTCTCCAAAAGGGCCCTCAGAGACACCAATTCAGCCCTTTATGAATACATTGCCTTTCATGCTTTCCCATATACCTATAGTTAACTCAGCATTTATTTTCTTTCCATTGTTTCTAATGATGTTTGGAAGTCTGGTATTTAACCCCAAAGGTGCAAAAACAGTAACTATAAACTAAATGTCTCTGTGAAGTTACCATAAACTAGACCTCACTTTCTAGGGGAGAATGTTGAGACCTAACAGCCCCTCATCATGACATCCCTGCCCCCACTTGCTTTAAGCCTATTTCATCCAACTGGTCAGTGTTTCTCAAAGTGGGCTCCAAGGGTCACCTGTGATGAAATCACCTGAGGCACTCATTAAAAGTATAAAGTCCAATACTCACCCCAAAGCTCACTTCTAGGACTAAGCTGCAGAAATCTGCACTTTTAACCAAACCTCCCTGGTTTCTTAGCACACTGACTTCGAGAAACTCTACTACAGAAGAAGGGCTTCCCTGGTGCTGCTAATGATAAAGAACTTGCCAGTCAATGCAGGAGACCTAAGAGATACAAATTTGACCCCTGGGTTGGGAAGATCCTCTGGAGGATTGTATGGCAACCCACTCCAGTAATCTTGCCTGGAGAATCCCTTGGACAGAGGAGCCTGGTGGGATGTAGTTCACGGGGTCGCAAAGAGTTGGACACAATTGAAGTGACTCAGCATGCATGCACGCACTACAGAAGAAAAAAGTCAGAATGACCAACAGTACGCCCCTTCGTCACTCAGTGGTGACACCACCAATTCTGGGCCAGGACTGATTTCATGCAGGAACGGCCCCTGCCAGGGCCCCTAGACTGGATGCCTGTGATGAATGTCACACCAGAAAAAGTGAGTTGTGAAAGCCTTAGTCACTTAGTCGTGTCCAACTCTTTGCGACCTCATGGACTGTAGCCCACCAAGCTCCTCTGGCCATAGAATCGCCCCTGCCAGAATACTGGAATGGGTAGCCATTTCCTTCTCCAGGGGATCTTCCCAACCCAGGGTCTCCTACATTGCAGGCAGATTCTTTATCATCTGAGCCACCAGGAATGCCACACTAAGGAACCAAAATAGTCCTGTCCCCTCATGTGTTCACACTGCAAAACAGCTGCAGAGGTGTCTGGAGTGTGGGGCACCACACATGCTTTTGAGGATGTGAGTCACCATTAAGTAATTCTTGGTAATTTAACTTTTCAATTAAAAAGATCTTCACTAAACAATAATAGCTTACAAATGCACGTCCCCTTTGATCTTGCGACTCCACTTTTGGGAGTTTATCCTACAGATATTCATTATGCTTGTACATATGAACACGATTATTCCCTGCAGAACTGACTGTAATAGCAAAAAACTGGAAACAATTCAAATGCCATCACTGTAGAACTGATGAAATAAATTATAGCACATTCATACAATGAAAAGTAATGAGGAAACTGCGTGTGTATTGACATGGAAACGTCTCCAAGAGAGATTGTTGAGGGGAAAGGCAAGGTGCAGAGCAGATGTATAATATGCTTCCTTTTGTGGATGAAAAGGGAGCAATAAAACTGCACATTCCTCTTTGCTTCTCTATTCACAACAAAACGCAGGTAGTGTACCTGATAACAGTGGTTATCTCTGATGTAGGAGATGGGAACTGAGCAGATGAGAAACAAGAATGGGAGGGAGACTTTTCACTGTATATATGATTTCACTTTGGGGTTTGGAACCATATAAATATATTATTTATTCAAGGAATAAACAATAAAGCTTAAAATAATCATTTATTGTGGCCCTTAGAATAAGCAACCTGGCCTGGTTCTCCACACCTGCAAGTCTTGGGTGTCCATGTGGTGCTCTTCAGCCTGGACGCATGTTGCAGGGGCCACAGGCACTGCAGTGGGTACCTGGTCAGATGCGGTGCTCCAGACCAGAATGCTCATTTCCATTGTCCAAAACGGCAGTGGGAGGACGGGTCTTTGAGTTTCTTACCGAGGAGAACCAGCTCCACAGAGATTCTGGGGTTTGGATCCACTGCACCCTGGACAGCTCCAAAAGGGGAGGGTTCTGGGCTGCCTAGTACTGAGGACTCGGTACCTAGTACTGAGGCATCAGCTCTTCCCGGCTCACTAGGGAGGAGTGGTGGTAGCGATCCCGAGTGGCGAAGTCTGCGTTCTCCTGGGTGAGCTGAGTCATCTCCATGTCAACCCTAGTCAGGGACGGTGCCAAAATGATCTGCTCTTGGGGGGATCGCAAGCTCCTTTGGTGAGAGAAACACGGAGGGCAGTCAGAAGGNCACTAGGGAGGAGTGGTGGTAGCGATCCCGAGTGGCGAAGTCTGCGTTCTCCTGGGTGAGCTGAGTCATCTCCATGTCAACCCTAGTCAGGGACGGTGCCAAAATGATCTGCTCTTGGGGGGATCGCAAGCTCCTTTGGTGAGAGAAACACGGAGGGCAGTCAGAAGGAAAGACCACAGTACTAACCACTGGTAGTCAGTCTTCGCTAGGAGAGAGAAATGATTTGCAAAAACACCATTGCGCCTATTACTTAATATGTATTAAACAACAGAACTGTTGAAAGCTCTATGTACAACGCTTCATGAATCCAAAGGATTAGAAATAAGTACCAAATAAAGAATGATGTTTACCTTCCTTAGCAGAAATGTATAAAACTATAAAAATAATCTTCCAAACGCTGTGGTGTTGGGGCTCTATAGCTCTACTTTGCTTTTTTTCTCAAATGAAATAATGGTATGGAGAGGCCGGAGAGTGGAAGCGAATAAAAAGAAAAACCTTCTCTTTAGTTCACCAGAAAGAAAGATGAATGAGGAACAGCCAAGGTTTACAGAGTAAGCAGTTATGCAGTAAAGCGTAAAAGCTTCGGCACCAAGCTGGCCTACAGGCAAGAAGTGAACTCCAGTGTCACAGAAAGGTCCACATAGAGTTGGAGTTGGAAGAAACTGGTAGAGAAAAATGTTAGGGATATGTGAGGAAAGTGCTGGCAGCAGAAAGACGAGCCTGGCAGACAGGATATCCAAAGAAGACAGTCACAGCTCCGTCACCAGTTAGCCTGGCGGCCTCAGGCAAACCTCTTCACCTCCTTCCGCTTCTGTTTCCTTACCTTCTCAGCCCCCTTCTAGTTGCTGCAGTATGTTAGGTCCTGAAATCACCTTAGGCATAGATTTCCTCTTAAGTCTTTACTTTGTGGGTAGTTATGTTGAATTGTTTAAATAAGGAATATATTCGATAGTTGTTTTAAAAAAATGGTAGAAACCTTGTTATAAATCTGTGAGACTTAAGCAGAAAACTTCACTGACTAGAAACATGCTGTTATAGGAGTTCAGATCACACGACTAAGGCTTTGCAGCCACTTGATGAGAACATATCTAAATTAGAGGGGTTGGGCTTTCTGAGAAATGAACTAACTTCTATAAAGGTTGAATGTGCAAGAAGTAAGGTTAGGAAGTGACAGAAATGCCATACCAGTCAACATGTGTTTAAGGTCAAACCATAATACTTTTCTGAGTTCAGGGAAATAATACACTTCACTTTCTAGTCTAGAACAGCCTAAGAGTTCTCACCTGGGCAGTTGCTGAGACTTTAGGAAAGAAAGCTTCTCTAAGGTCAGGCTTAATTTTACATAATTCTGGGAATTGTAGGTGTAACAGAGGAAGTAATATACCCAAACTTCTTTGCCTCAAACACCCTACAGTATTATTCTTCTTTGGTTTTGAAGAGCATCTGGGGTGACAGTTGTGAAAAAAATTCAAAATTACAAAAAAGAAAACACAGCAACCAATTCCTACTTTTAAATGGTCACGATTTCTAGGTCCTTTCCCCTGAACAGTCACCACAAGATATCGCTCAGTAGCCATGAGGAGGCCAGTAAGCTTGATGCTGACTCTTAGCTGAGGCCTCTACCACCCACTCGACAAGTCCACGGAGACATGAAGAGTGTGAACTAGGTTTT
Source organism: Neotragus moschatus (assembly GCA_006410615.1). NCBI lineage: Eukaryota > Metazoa > Chordata > Mammalia > Artiodactyla > Bovidae > Neotragus > Neotragus moschatus. The sequence continues at coordinate 1,721,279 of SJYA01000375.1, forward strand.
CTTCCAAACGAAGCACTGTCATTTTCTAAGGATAATCTCCTCCTAACACATTCTTCTTTCTACATAGCACAACAGTGACCTCTGAGGTGAAATCCCAGAAATCCAGAGACCAAAAAGGAATGCTCACCTCCTAGAGTCATTTGTAGGCTTTCAAACCTACAATACCCAAAAATATTCATGTAAATTAGAGAAGGCCAAATACACTCAGCCACACACCAGTTGCAGCTCCAGAATCTGAAGGCGGCTTCCACACAGAATCTATTTCCACTTAACCTCTACTTGCCCTTAGGACTAGGATCAGAGCAGGTGTATTGTGACCTGAGTCACCAACCTGGAGCCTCAGCCTGAAAGAGGCAGAGAGTGGCCTCGCCCCTCCTACAGCTTCACACAGGACCTTCAGTTCAGCTTCCAAGCAGATGGCAGGGGATTGCCCCTCTCCACACCACCCTCCCTGCCAGCCCCCTCCCTGTTGGTTTCCATGACCCCTGCTCCTGTTGTCATTTCTCTAGCATCCAGGTCATTCTTGGGCTGACTGGAACAGACTGGCAGTGCTTATATTGTCTTAAAACAGATTCCTAGGAACTTCCCTGGTAGTCCAGTGGTTGAGAATCTGCCTGCTGATGCAGGGAACACAGGCTTAATTTCCAGTCCAGGGAGGTTCCACACACTGTGGGGCAACTAAGCCCGTGTGCCACAACTACTACGCCTGTAGGCTAGAGCCCAGGAACCGTAACCACTGAGTGCCCGTGCTGCAACCACTGAAGCTGGCATATCTGGAGGCGGTGCTCAGGGACAAGAGGAGCTGCCGCAGTGAGAAGCCTGTGCGCTGCAGCTGGAGAGCAACCTCCGCTTGCCAGAAGCAGAGAAAGCCACATGCAGCAACAGAGACCCAGTACTGCTGAAAACAATACAAATAAATAAAAATTCCCAGAGTCCTGAGGCCTCCAAAGGTGAGCAAGCATCGGCACTGGAAGCGTAGAGGAGGAGGAAAGAAACTGGGGCACTCATTAACTCTTCCCTTCCCTGAAAGGCTTTCTGCTGTTTCTCAAGAAAGTTTGTGCTTCCCTCTCCTTGGCTATTTGAACACTGAAGTCCCGCGAAACCCTGCAGGGCCACTACTCTGGCTCTGTACTTGGTCTCTGCACTTCCACCAATACAGTCATGTCGACTACCTCTGACTTGAGATGGAAGAATGGAAGTTCTGGGCCTTGAGTTTGTGTGTGAGTCAGTACTGATGCTACTGGGTCTTAGATTGTGAACTCACTAAAAGCAACTCTCTTGACTTAGATCTCTCAGCAACCAGATTCTAAAGAGAGCCTCTGAGGATAAGAAGAGAAGAGGGGGCCAGAGGAAGCTTCTGATGAGCGGAGGCAGAGGGGCTGGGTGGTGCAGGGCAGTGAGGAGCAGTCTGAGTTTACTCGAGGTTCTCAAATGTCAGGTACTCACACCACAATTCACCCAAGCCCATGAAGCACCTTTAGCACCTCCCAGGCCATGCATCCGCCCTCATCCTGGCCCCAGGTTGGCACAGACCTGTAGGAGGGGATCAGAAGGGATCTCATCCATCTTAAAAGGCTGAAGTTGGAGGCTAAACCTGCAAGGAAGACATAGACATAAAACTTGATGAAGACTATGTCAGCATCTACAGTCCCAGGTTTTAATGGGGTAAATATATCCCCTGATACACACAAAGAAGAGCACAATTTTCCCCTCTTTTTCTAATCAAACTACTTTCATTATAATACTCTTTGATAGTAACCAGCTAAGGACTTCATACTTATAAGTAGTTTCCAAAAGTTTATCTCTAAACTCCAAAATCCCAAGAAAGAAAATGAATGTGTTAGAGAGAAAGAAGTAGATGACTTGCTAATTTCAGTCTTAGGAATTATTTTTTTTTAATTTTGATCATTTTATTTTTAGATTCAAATTGATATGTGTTAAATATATGCTATAAAATCCGCCACTAGAGCATACCCTCCATGAGGACAAGAAGCACATCCTTTTCACCCAGTAAGACTCACAGTACAACAGTCACAGAATCTGGCCCTTAGGAAGTTTTCTACAGGTGCTGCTGCTGCTGCTGCTAAGTAGCTTCAGTCTTNGGAATTATTTTTTTTTAATTTTGATCATTTTATTTTTAGATTCAAATTGATATGTGTTAAATATATGCTATAAAATCCGCCACTAGAGCATACCCTCCATGAGGACAAGAAGCACATCCTTTTCACCCAGTAAGACTCACAGTACAACAGTCACAGAATCTGGCCCTTAGGAAGTTTTCTACAGGTGCTGCTGCTGCTGCTGCTAAGTAGCTTCAGTCTTGTCCGACTCTGTGCGACCCCACAGACGGCCTCCTACCAGGCTCCTCTGTCCCTGGGATTCTCCAGGCAAGAACAGTGGAGTGGATTGCCATTTCCATCTCCAATGCATGAAAGTGAAAAGTGAAAGTGAAGTCGCTCAGTCATATCCGACTCTTAGCGACCTCCTGGACTGCAGCCTACCAGGCTCCTCTGTCCATGGAATTTTCCAGGCATCTACAGGTGCTAAGTGACTCAAATAGCTCCACATGTAGAAATGTTAGAGGTGAAGTTTGAGATGAGGTTGTTGTTGATACTGACCAAATAGCCTGCCATCAGACACACTGTTTAGAATAGGGCTTATCAAATTTTTTTTAAGTTTTTTTAAATCCATTTCTACTTTTGTGTGATCACACAAAATGAATTATATATAATTTTAGGAAACCGAATGAAATGTAATTTTATAAAATACTTTTCTAAATTACACATTTACACATATTCACTCCACCAGATATATTTTATTCACCCATAAAAAAGAACAAAATAGTGCCATTTGCAGCAACATGGTTAGACCTAGAGAGTGTCATACTCAATGAAGTAAGTCAGACAGACAAGGAGAAATATCGTATGACATCCCTTAAGTATGGAATCTAAAAAGAAATGATACAAATGAACTTACTTACAAAACAGAAACAGACTCACTGACTTTGAAAATGAGCTTATGGATGCTGGTGGGAAGGATGGGAGGAAGGGATGGTTTGAAAGTCTGGGATGGGCACATACATACTACTATATTTAAAACAGATACCCAACAAGGACCTACTGTATAGCATAGGGAACTCTGTTCTGCAGCAGCCTGGAAAGGAGGGGTTTGGTGGGGGGTGGGCAGTGGATACATGTATATATTTTTTGAGTTCCTCCACTGTTCACCTGAAACTATCACAACATTGTTTATTAAATGGCTACATCCCAATACAAAATACAAAGTTTTTTTTTTTAAAAAAGAAGTCTTAGGCAAAGCTTATAAATGCTAAAAAATGTGCCTATAACAGTAAAATGAAAATATTACATGAGATAAATGACAGAGGATGGGATGGTTGGATGGCATCACTGACTCAATGAACATGAGTTTGGGTAAACTCCAGGAGTTGGTGACGGACAGGGAGACCTGGCATGCTGTGGTCCACAGGGCCGCAAAGAGTCAGACACAACTGAGCGACTAAACCAAAATGAGGTAATGTAAAATTCTTAGCACAATAACTGGTAGTACATATTTTTTAAATCTCACAAAATGAATTATATATAACTTTAGGAAACCAATGGTAAAGCATCTGCTTACAATGCAGGAGACCTGGGTTCAATCCCTGGGTCAGGAAGATCCTGTGGAGAAGGAAATGGCAACCCACTCCAGTACTCTTGCCTGGAAAATCCCATGGATGGAGAAGCCTGGTAGGCTACAGTCCATGGGTCACAAAGAGTCGGACACGACTGAGCAACTTCACTTTCACTTTCTTCACTTAGGAAACCAAATGAAATGTAATTTTATAAAATGCTTTTCCAAATTACACATATTCACTCCACCAGATATATATATATGGTTGAAAATTTATTAGATCATGTTCAATATATGATCAGGAAGTAAGCATTATTTTAAGAGGTTACGTTAGAGTCTTGGCTAACACCAACAGTATGCAGCTGATAAGACATATTTATTGAATCTCATTTAGGGTTCTTATGGTTAGGAGGAGGACGAATTTTAACTTTGCATTAATANTAAAATGCTTTTCCAAATTACACATATTCACTCCACCAGATATATATATATGGTTGAAAATTTATTAGATCATGTTCAATATATGATCAGGAAGTAAGCATTATTTTAAGAGGTTACGTTAGAGTCTTGGCTAACACCAACAGTATGCAGCTGATAAGACATATTTATTGAATCTCATTTAGGGTTCTTATGGTTAGGAGGAGGACAAATTTTAACTTTGCATTAATAATCTGCAATTGCAAAGAGAAACTCCCTAATATATTTTGACATTGTCAGAAGGAAGAAAATAAACATTATATTAATTGATCTTACTTATTTATGACCATTTTAATTCTAAATTATCTACATTTTAGATGTGGATTTGCCTGAAATTTGATTTCATACTTCCCTGTTAACAAATTTCTGTGAAATATTTAAATTTCTTGGATTTAACTAACTTCTAAGAAATTCAGGAGCAATCACTGATGTAATCACAATGTTAATTAAAATATATCTATCCATTAAATTGGGCTTCCCGAGTGGCGCTAGTGGTAAAGAACCCGCCTGCCACTGCAGGAGATTTAAGGGGCCAGGGTTCAATCCCTGAGTTAGGAAGACACCCTGGGGAAGGAAATTGTCAACCCACTACAGTACTCTTGCCTGGAGATCCCAGGGACAGGGAAGCCTGGTGGGCTACAGTCCATGGGGTCACAGACAACTGGACATGACTGAAGCAACTTAGCATGCAATGTATGCATCCGTTAAATTAGCTGATATAAGGACATTAAGCATTACTTTTTCTAAAACATTATTTTTAATGTACACATGATTCAAGTGTTTGAAGTGCATTTCTTTCAAAAATATATGTCAATCTACTCTAATTTGAAAGAATTCCCTTTTCAGTTGGCCTGGATTATTATGGTCCATCTGATTTAGTTAGGACTTGCTTGCTTGCTTGCTAAGTCATTTCAGTCGTGTCCGACTCTGTGCGACCCCACAGATGGCAGCCCACCAGGCTCTGCCATCCCTGGGATTCTCTAGGCAAGAACACTGGAGTGGGTTGCCATTTCCTTCTCCAATGACTTAAAACTACATTATTTATTTTAAAAATTGAGACACTAGAATTTTGATGAAAAGGTCTCTAGAATGTATCTTCCAAACAGCTTTATTATTGAGGAATAAATAACACACAATAAACAAAGTATTGATAATATTTTCTTCCTTTTTTTTATTCTTCTTGCTCTGGCACTTGAGAGTCTTGACTCCTAGAAAGAACAAACAACTCCCCTATGAGCACATTTTTGATATATGGTGGTGGTTTAGTTGCTAAGTCATATCTGACTCTTGCAACTCCATGTACTGTAGCCCACCCAGCCTTCTCTGTCCATGGGATTTCCCAGGCAAGAGACTAGAGTGGGTTGCCATTTCCTTCTCCAGGGGATCTTTCCCACCCAGGGATTGGACCTACATCCCCTGCATTGGCAGGAGGTTTCTTTACCACTGAGCCACCATTACTTTGCCAACAAAGGTCCGTCTGGTCAAGGCTATAGTTTTTCCAGTAGTCATGTATGGATGTGAGAGTTGGTCTGTAAAGAAAGCTGAGCACTGAAGAACTGATGCTTTTGAACTGTGGTGTTGGAGAAGACTCTTGAGAGTCCCTTGGACTGCAAGGAGATCCAACCAGTCCATCCTAAAGAAGATCAGTCCTAGGTGTTCATTGGAAGGACTGAGGTTGAAGCTGAAACTCCAATAGTTTGGCCACCTGATGTGAAGAGCTGACTCATTTGAAAAGACCCTGATGCTGGGAAAAATTGAGGGCAGAAGGAGAAGGGGACGAGAGAGGATGAGATGGTTGGATGGCATTACCAACTCAATGGACATGAGTTTGGGTGGACTCCAGGAGTTGGTGATGGACAGGGAGGTCTGGTGTGCTGTAGTCCATGGGGTTGCAAAGAGTCGGACACCACTGAGTGAACTGAACTGAACTGAGCCATCAGGAGAGCCCCACCTTTGATACCCAAACCAATTAATTCAGAACCCACGCTCCTAACCACTTATTTTATCAAGCTCTTATACATCAAGCCAATATCCACCTGCCTTAACTCGCCTCAGGGCCAAATACTAGACAACTGGAGATGACCCCTATAGCCCAGAGCCCTGCAATTATTCAAACTATCCAATCTTAAACTTACTCAGCCACGTACCTGCCTTGCCCATTCTTTCCCGCTAAAACTCCCCTAAGAGCACCCTTTTTATATCTGGTGGTCATAAGGGGCCATGCTCCCCCGTTGACCTCTTTTGCCTCATGACCAACTCTGGTCCTTCCCCTTTGGCCCTGCATGGCCCTTCTGTTCCTAGGGGTCTGTGAGTATAAACTTGTTTCTTCNTTTTTTATTCTTCTTGCTCTGGCACTTGAGAGTCTTGACTCCTAGAAAGAACAAACAACTCCCCTATGAGCACATTTTTGATATATGGTGGTGGTTTAGTCGCTAAGTCATATCTGACTCTTGCAACTCCATGTACTGTAGCCCACCCAGCCTTCTCTGTCCATGGGATTTCCCATGAGTATAAACTTGTTTCTTCATTTCTGTGTCTGTGTCTTATTCTACCTGATTAAAACAAGTCTCAGGTACACTTTTAGAACAAACTACCTGTATTTAAGAATAAGATTGATTCTTTGTACCCAGAGATGGAGAAGCTCTATACAGTCAGCAAAAACATGACCAGGAACTGACTGTGGCTGAGATATGAACTCCTTATTGCAAAATTCAGACTTAAATTGAAGAAAGTATGGAAAACCACTAGGCCATTCAGGGATGACCTAAATAAAATCATTATGATTCTGTGGAAGTGACAAATAGATTCAGGGGATTAGATCTGATAGACAGGGTGCCTGAAAAACTATGGATGGAAGTACATAACACTGTGCAGGAGGCAGTGACCAAAACCATCCCCAAGGAAAGGAAATCCAAAAGGGAAAATGGTTGTCTGAGAAGGCCTTACAAATGTCTGAGAAAAGAAGAGAAGCGACAGGCAAAGGAGGAAAGGAAAGATATACCCATCTGAATGCAGAGTTCCAAGGAATATCAAGGAGAGATAAAAAAGCCTTCCTAAGTGAACAATGCAAAGAAATAGAGGAAAACAATAGAATGGAAAGACTAGATATCTCTTCAAGAAAATCAGAGATACCAAGGGAACATTTCACGCAAAGACGGGCACAAGAAGGAACAGAAACAGTATGGACCTAACAGAAGTAAAAGATAATAAGAACCAGTGATAGGAATACATAGAAGAACTACAGAAAAAAAGGTCTTACTGACCCAGATAACCATGATGGTGTGATCACTCACCTAGAGCCAGACATCTCGGAGTGTGAAGTCAAGTGGGCCTCAGGAAGCACTACAAACAAAGCTAATGGAGGTGATGTAATTCCAGCTGAGCTATTTCAAATCCTAAAAGATGATGCTGTTAAAGTATTACACTTAATATGCCAGCAAATTTGGAAAACTCAACAGTGGCCATAGGACTGGAAAAGATTAGTTTTCATTCCAATCCCAAAGAAGGGCAATGCTAAAGAATGTTCAAACCACCACACAATTGTACTCATTTTACATGCTAGTAAGATTATGCTCAAAGCCCTTCAAGTTAGGCTTCAAAAGTACACAAGCCAAGAACTTTCAGATGTACAAGGTGGATTTAGAAAAGGCAGAGGAATCAGAGATCAAATTGCCAACATCCGTTGANAAGGATTGATGCTGAAGCAGAAGCTCCAACACTTTGGCCACCTAAGGCAAGGAGCTGACTCATTGGAAAAGACTCTGATGCTGGGAAAGATCAAAGGCACGAGGATAAGGGGACAAAAGAGGAAGAGATGGTCAGATGGCATCACCAACTCAGTGGATATGAGTCCGTGCAAACTTCAGGAAATAATGAAGGACAGGGAAGCTGGCCATGCTGTAGTCAATGGGGACGCAGAGTCGGACACAACCGAGCAACTGAACAACAACAACAATATGCATTCACAGTGTACCATTTGGTGTTAATACATGTATATATTGTGAAATCACCACTAAAAGCAGGATCCTGAACATATCTATCACCTCCAAGTCCCCTCAAGCCACTTCATAAGACCTCCCTCCCACATATCCACATCTCCACCGTATCCAAAGGCAACCACTAATAATGCTGTCATTATAGATTAGTTTGCATTTAAAAAAAATTATTCTTAAGTGGGAAACAGTAGTTACTGATTTGAGACATTTTTCTTTTCTAATGTAAGCATTTGATGCAGTAAACTTCCCTCTGAGCACTGAATTAGCTGCAGCCCACAATTTTGATGTTATATTTTCATTTTCATTCAGTTAAAAATACTTAAAAAATTTACTTATTTCTTCTTTGAACCATGACTTAATTAGTTTCTTTAGTATATTTAGTGCTCTTTAGTATTCTTAGTCATTTAGTGTTATTCAGTGTTCTTTAGTTTCCAAATATTTGGGGATTTTCCAGACATCTTTCTGATATTTATTTCTAATTCACTTCCTCTTTGTTCTTGAATTGACTTAAATACCTTTAAATTTACTGAGACTTTAAAAAATGTCCTAAAATACAGTTTATTCTGGTAAATGTTTCATTCTTTTCACTTGAAAAGAATATATATTCTGCTGTTGTTATATAGAATATTCTACACTATCAATTTGGCCACATTTGTTGATAATGTTAGTCAAGTCTTCTAAAGGCCTACTGTTTTTTTTCTACTTGTTTTATCAATTATTGAGATAGAGGTGTTGAAATCTGAATATAATTGAGAACTTTTCTACTTATTATTGCAGATCTATCAGGCTTTGTTTTCTGTATTTCAAAGCTCTGTTTTTAAGTATATCAGTAATAATATTTATTATGTCCTCTTGGTTAATTTTCCCTTTGTCTTTATGAAATGACCCTCTTTTTCCCTGGTGATATTCTTTTCTCTGAAATCTACTTTGTCTTATGTTAATATAGTCACTCTAGCTTTGTCTGATTTATCACAATATAGCTTGTCCCATTCTTTTACTTGTAATTTATTTGTTTCTCTACATTGAAAGTAGGTTTTTTGTAGACAGCAACAACTGGATCATGCTTTTTATTCAATCTGATAATCTCAATTCAAACTGAGAATTGACAGATTCAATCTGACAATGGTTTAGACCATTTAATCGGGAGTGTTTAGACCATTTAAAATTAGTGTGGCTACTGATATGGCTAGGTTTATATAAACCACCTTGCTATTTGTTTTTGGTTACTATCTTTTTCTCTTTTTTCTGGTTTGAGTGTTTTAAGTTCAGTTTTATCTTCTTCATTGGCTGATTAGTTGTAATTCTTTGCTGTGTTCTAGGCATGACTCATTTTATTGCACTACATTTTACTGTGCTTCTGAGTCCTGCGTCTTTTACATGTTGAAGGTTTGTGGCAACCATGCATCGAGCAACCCTACCCGGGCCATTTCCCCCACAGTACTGGCTCACTTTCTCAGTCACATTATGGTAATTGTTATAATATTTCAAACCTTTTCCCTATTATTAATATTATATTTCTTACGGTGATTTGTGATCAGTGTTCTTTGATGTTACTACTATGACTTGAAGGCTTAGACGATGGTTAGCATTTTTTAGCAAGAAAGGATTTTAATATTAAGATATGTACAATGTTTTTTAGATATAATGCTATTACACACCTAACAGACTGCTGTATAGTATAAATATGACTTTTATATGCACTAGGGAACCAAAAAAAAGGTGTGTGACTTGAGTTATTGTGATATTCATTTTAGTGCAGTGATCTAGAACTGAACTCACAATATTTTCAAGGTATACTTGTCTTTTAGTAGTTGCTTAGGGTTTGTAATTACACCTTTTTTAACTTACCACAGTCTATCTTTAAGTGATATTTTAGTACTTCACATATAGTATAAGAAACATTCAATAGTATATTCCTATTTCTTCCCTCCTGGCTCTTAAGCTATTGTTGTCATCCATTTTACTTCTACATGTCTTATAAACCTCGCAATTTATTATTATTTTTCATTTATTATCATTTATGCACATGCCATATTTTTTCTCCTAGACTGTCAGCTTGAAAGTGGGATTTATATCTGAGTCAGTGTTGGCATTTAATAGGTGTCCAAAACCTGTGCTTTTCGATAAACGCTGAAAGAGAAGAAAGGACCTGGTGGCAACATGGCTGTATTGCTCACCAAGGTGAAGTCTGGGGCTTGTCCGACCAATGTAGAAATATACAATGGCAGCAACACCTATGTTAACCAGGGTATAGACCCACTGGATAACAAACATGATGAGAAGGGACCCAACAGCCTGTGGAAAGAGAAGAAAGAAGTCAGCTCATGGTTGAAACACACACTAAGCAAGCCACAAGACAAGGGCCTTAAGTGGAGGAATTCTCTGGTGGTCCAGTGGTTAGGACTCCACACTTCTACTGCAGGGGACCAGGGTTTGCTTCCTGGTCTGGGAACTAAGATCCCGCAAGCCACGTGGTGTGGTCCCCTCAAAAAAACAAACAAGAACTCTTGATAAGACTAGGGCCTTTAGAAACAATGGTCCTCTCATCAACCTCTGAATCCTATAGAAGTCTGAATAATTGGAGTTTACTTGTAATGCAAAAAAAAAACCTCTTTAAAGAAGATATTTCAGAAGATGTCCTTCTGAAAGGACCTTCTAATCAAAACAATCAATAAATAGATACTCTATTCTAGCTCCTTGTCCTACTCCTCTCTAAGAGAAGCAAATTTAATTATGCTAATATGGTATACCTGGAAATTCAGTGATCCAGAATTTATCAGAGATGATTATTTAAAAAGTAAACCATTGATTAAAATAAATGGTTCATTAAATGTAATCTTGCCATGTGTAGCCTCATCTAAATTCTAATATAAGAGGCAATTAAAACACATTTCTCCTAATAAGGACTTTCCTCTGTCCTCCCCTCAACCCCCACCCCAAGATCACGCATGTATCCACCTGAATTAAGTCTCAAGAACAGTTGAGATAAAAATGAAGTTACTCACCCCCAACAGGGAGACCCAGGGATTACATATGTGAGTGTAGAAAGAAGTTGGTCTCTTCTGGATATCTTGTTCCTGTAGCCTGGACTTTAGGAAGAAATCTAAAAAATAAATGAGCCAAAATACTTGGTTACTGTTTTGTTATCAAACCTTCTACTGTTTTTATTAGCTAACACCTATGTGTTCCTCTTCTCCAATTTTGTAATTCAGTCTAAAAGACAATGTCCACTCACCTCAACCATTAGTTTCCTTGGCCACACCTGAGGCTTGTCTTTACTGGAAAGTTCACCTCCTAAATTACGATTTCAATAAATCTGCCCTCAGTCCATCACCTCTGTTTTTTTTTCTCATTCACTCTGCTGTCCCTCACCCCAACTATTCATAGCCTGCAGGGGGACCTTCAGTCAACTTGCCCTAATATATTTTTGCTTCCTACCACCTACTTTCTCTTTTCATTACCCTCTTACCTAGCTTAGAGTCCATGCCCAAAACTATTAGCAAGCACTCCCTTGGACAGATCAGCTACTTCCTCACTTCAGCATCACTCACAAGTCTTATACCTTAAGTTAGCTCATTCTCCTGCGCTCTGATGGAATAAATTTACAACCTGTCCTCTCAAAAGAGAGCTTTCATATCCTCTCATCAGCAAACCTGCCAACCTGCTTTCATCTGCGCCCTCCCTTCTGCCTTTCCATAGAGGAAGCAGGTGAACAGTGCCGGCTCCTACCTAGGCCCATCCCTGTATTTGTGCCCTGCTCATTTCACCTTTGTGTCATCAAGTTTTCCATCCTCTACCAAATCATCCTCATCAAATACAAATACACTGTAATTTCTTCTAACTAAAGAAAGTTTCTGGTCACCCCCAGCTACTGTCCCATTTTCTTTTGGGTCTCCCTTATAGCAAAAGTTCTCAAAAGAATTGCCTATGTGGTTTCTACCTCCTATTGTTTCCTCAACCTACTTTTAGGATAGTACACACCACTCAACTAAAACTACTCTTCCTCAGGCTGTCAGTGACTTCAATCTTTTCAAATTCAATGGTCAACTCCTCATCTCATTCGACCTTGCTCGTAGCACCTGACCCAAGTGATTGCTTTTTCCTGATTGAAATATATCTGCCTTCTGGTTTCTAAGATGCCTTAGTCTTCCACTTTCCCTCCTATCTCACCGTCCACTACTCAGTCTCCTTCACCGGCTCGTCTCTTCCTTCCAACCCCCAAATGCTTCATTCAGTCCTCAGCACTGTTTTTTACTGCAGTTAGGTGTGGTCATGTACTAAGCTCTCACCAACAGAACGTGAACAACAGTGGTGAGTGCCAGTTCTGCACCAAAGCCTTTGAGAGAGTAGGTTTACCTCTTCTCTGTGCCTGAAATATGAATATGGGAACTCAGTCTTGATTTTGTTCACAAGGTCCTAGGGGATCAGTTCAGTTCAATCGCTCCGTTGTGTCCGACTCTGCAACACCATGAACTGCAGCACACCAGGCCTCCCTGTCTATCACCAGCTCCCGAAGTTCACCCAAACCCATGCCCATTGAGTTGGTGATGCCATCCAACCATCTCATCCTCTGTTATCCCCTTCCCCTCCTGACCTCAATCTTTCCCAGCATCAAGGTCTTTTCAAATGAGTCAACTCTTCGCATCAGGTTGCCAAAGTATTGGAGTTTCCGCTTCAGCATCAGCCCTTCCAATGAATATTCAGGACTGATTTCCTTTAGGATGGACTGGTTGGATAGAGGAATCATAAAAATGGAAGGAGGCTGGGTCCCTGAATAATGTGGGAGGAGAGCTTCCCACTGATTTGGAACACCCTTCCTGGATTATTAGCGCAAGTGAGAAATAAATTTCCATTGTGTTTGAGCCACTAAGTTTTTACTTGTTTGTTATAGCAATTTAACCTCCCTTAATTAATATACCTCCAAGCAAGCTTTAGGTCCTTCTGCTACTTCTATACAATCTATTCAGGGATCAGCCAGGGATCTTCTTTAAGGCTGGATCTTATCATATCACACCCCTAGCTAGAACTTTCAGTGACCTTCTGTTGTGGTCACCACGCATGTGTGACTCTACACAGGACTGACCTCTGCCTTCCTTACTGCGCTCATCTCCTATCCATCTCCCGGGACCCATTCCTCTCCAGTCACTCCTGGGATTCTGCCGTTCTTGCAATTTGCCAATCCAGTTCCCATCTGTACCTTTACACATGCCATTTCCTCTACCTGGAACTCTTCCCTCACATCTCTGCCTGGCTCACTACTTTATATACTTCAGTTTTCCAAAAGAATATCCTCTTCTTAGAAAGATCTTTTCTGACAAACCTATCTGAAACAGAACCACTATTCCCACCCTAGTTTCTCTCCTGTTACCCCACTTTATGATTCATCATATGACTTATCACTTACTGACATCCCAGTATGTGTGTTTGCTTGTTTATTATGTGTCTTTCCTGATAGAAGGCAACTTCAATGACAGCAGAGACCCTCTACATCTATTCAGCATGTTCTCCATCCCTAGTCTAGAATAGTGCTTGGAAAGTAGTAAATATCCCATACAGGAGGGTAAATGAATGACAAACCAACCCAGGCCCCAGAGAAGTCTGCATCCTCTCACCATGTCTGCCTTTATCATATACTTCCAACCCATTATACCTATTTTTTACACCTCCCTATCTTGAAGGCAAAGATTGTCTTTTGTAGCTCTAAACGTCAAATCTAGGCAGTTTGTGCATAGGAAGTATTCAACAAATGTCTCCTTTTTAATTGTGGATTAAAAGAGACTCTTCCAGAAGATCTAGACAGACATTTATCCAAAGAAGACATACAGATGGCCAAGAAGTACATGAAAAAATGCTCATCACTAATTATTAGGGAAATGCAAATCGAAACAACAATGATGTATCACCTCATACGAGACAACAGCCATCATTAAAAAGTCTACAAATAACAAATGCTGGAGAGGGTGTAGAGAAAAGGAGACCCTCCTACACTGTTGTGGGAATGTAAATTGGTGCAGCCACAATGGAGAAAGGTATGGAGGTTCCTTAAGAATCTAAAAATAGAGCTGCATGTGATCCAGCAACCTCACTCCTGGGCAAATATCCAGACAAAACTATAATTTGAAAAGATACATGCACCCTAGTGTTCATCGCACACTATTTACAATAGCCAGGACATGGGAACAACCTAAATGTCCATTGGCAGATAAAGATACATATATACGGTGGAATACTACTCAGCCATTAAGAAAGAATAAAACAATGCCATTTGCAGCAACATGTATGGACCTAGAGATTATCATACGAAGTGAAGTAAGTCAGAGAAAGACAAGTGCAAGTACCAAATGACGTCACTTATATGCAGACTCTAAATGTGACACAGATGAACTTCACACGCGTGTACCCGTGGCGGATTCATGCTGATGTGTGGCAAAACCAGTATGACATTGTAAAGTAATTAGCCTCCAATGAAAATAAATTTAAACAGAAATAGACTCACAGACATGGTTGCCAAGGAGGGGGTGATAAGGATGGACCGATAGTTTGAGATTAGCAGATACGAACTGTTACATATAGAATGGATAAACAACAAGGTCCTACTGTTTAGCACAGGGACTATATTCAATATCCTGGGATAAACCATAATGGAAAAGAATATGAAAAAGAATATATATATGTGTGTATATAAGTGAATCACTTTGCTATACAGAAGTTAATACAACATTATACATCAACTACAATAAAATAAATTTTGGAAAACTCTGCCAATGTTTATAAGTGATTTGAATTGACAGCTCTATTAATTTTTTTTTAAAAAGATGAAGCACTGTTAAGATTGTCTTTGATTACATTGTATACTTTCAACATGCCCAAGGCATGATTCATTTTCTCAATCACAAGCTTAGTGAAATATAGTCGTTCCATTGGTTATTAAGAAGAAACATGACTGGTGAAGAACCTAGATTTTTGCCTAACTGAAACAAAATGTTTCCCAAGTGTTAAACTTACTTTTTCACTTGAGCTTACACCAACTCAATTACACTGTACCCAAGGGAGCTTTGAGTGTATGTGTGTGTTTTCTTGGGGAACTTCAGGGACAGTGATAGGAAGGGGTGTGTCTTCCACGCAAGCACAGTGCAGTTTTACATATCAGCAATGCAAGGGAGAGTTCAGTCAAGGCTGCTCAATGACTCTGAATAGGCATGGCAACATAAGCAGACAATTATTAGAAGATGAGATGGCTGGACAGCATCACTGACTCGATGGGCGTGAGTCTGAGTGAACTCTGGGAGTTGGTGATGGACAGGGAGGCCTGGCGTGCTGCAATTCATGGGGTCGCAAAGAGTCGGACACGACTGACCTACTGAACTGAACTGAACGGTTTCAAAACCCTTCCAAAATGAGTGAAAGCTTCCCCCAGCCTCCCCCGCTTTTCAAGGATTATGCTGAAAGAAATAAGTCTTACAGAGTAGTGGCAGAAGGAGACAGTTTTTCATGTTAGAAATACTAGAATAACAACTGGGAAGGCAATTTTATCAAGCTTTAGTCACAAAACAAACAGGTAAGCACTGTGTGCTTAGTCGCTCAGTCATGTCCAACTGCTTGCAACCCTGTGGACTGTAACCCTCCAGGCTCCTCTGTCCATGAGGATTCTCCAGGCAAGAACACTGGAGTGGTTGCCATGCCCTCCTCCAGGGGATCTTCCCAACCCAGGGATCAAACCCAGGTCTCCTGCAACTGCAGGAGGATTCTTTACCATCTGAGCCACCAGGGAAACCCTAGAATACTAGAGTATCCCTTCTCCAGGGAAACTTCCTGATCTAGGAGTTGAACCAGGGTCTCCTGCATTGCAGGCCAATGCTTTACCAGCTGAGCTACCAGGGAAGCATGTATTAGGCATGTTAAAAATATGAAATAAAATAAACATAATGTATAACATTGTCTTTTAAAATGTAGCAGTATGTCTAACAAGTTCTGTATTCACAAAACCCTTGCAGATATGAAGACTTTAGGCCTGTAGGGGAAAACAATTATGTCAATTTTTTAAACCACAGATTTAAATAATTTTATAGAAATTATTTAAAATCAATATGAAGCCATCTCTGGAAATACACTCCACATTTCATCAGGATAAACAAACACATAGTTCTAACTAGCAGGTACAAAATAAGAATGGGCACTGATACGGTCCACAAGTGATCATGTTTCAAGATCATGTGGTGTCTTATCATGTTGATTCTGCAATCTTTTAACCACTTATCAAATACTGCACATTCATTTCTAGGTTGTCATCAGCACCAACAATGCAGTTATGAGAATCCTGTATATACTTATGCTTTGCTGTTCGGTTTACGTTTGTTTTCTTGAGATACAATTCCAACTAGATTTACTAAGTCACAGCGATTAGACAGTTTTATATCTCTTGTTACAGCCTAAAAGTTCATTCTCCAGAGAGGATGAACCAGAGGGACTTCCAGCTACTGCAATGTGAAGAGGGCAGAAAATCCTCTCTGTAATAGATAGGTACACAACTAGAGGAAATTATCAGAAACAATCCCTTGGGGCTCTGGAAATTTACCAAATGGAGACAAACTAAGAAGTGTTTATTTTGCTAAAACTGCTGGAGCTGAGGGTAAGAACAGTGAGAGCTTACAGTCTTCCTCCCGGGCCACTCGTATCCCCACTCCAGTTTTTAGTAGCATGGAGCTTGCCCCTGTGTCTATGTGGCCTAAGAGGCTGCCCCCTCTGCCAGCAGATCTGTGTGTGGGTTGGGAACCACAGTTGAAGCTGACTGGCTTTTCTCAGTCTCTCTCAGGCTGCCCAGATCAGCGGTGTGGGGAGCTACGGTCTTTCTATGGCTCTCTCATTTCTAGAATCTCCCCATTAAATTTCTGGCTGGTACACTGCTCACCCTCACTGGTTCCACTCCCTCAGGCTAGCAAAGCTAAAAATTTCCCCATTCTGTTTCTTCTTGACTCACCACCTTAAGCTTATAAAGGCAGAGGCCACAAATTTGCTCCTTCTGGCAACAAAACTACTGCTTTCTGAAGAAATCATGGCCCCAAACCTCCTAAGTTTGATGAAAAAAACAAAGCAATTGATCCAAAAGGAATGACTCCATTGACCTTGCTTCCAACAATGCTTACATATAATACCTGATTTCCACCGACCTAAATACTTTTTATTGAAATTTGTGATAGCTTAATAGATATGCAATGATATCTTAATGGTGGTTTAAATTGGATTCATTTAACCCAGGTTTGATCCCTGGATTGGGAAGATTCCCTAGAGAAAGGAATGGCTACCCACTCCAGTATTCTTGCCTGAACAGTCCCATGGACAGAGGAACCTGGCAGGCGAGACTCCTTAGGGTTGCAAAGAGTCAAACACAACTAAGCAACTAACATTTTCAGTACCACGGCCTAGTTCATAATAGACACTGACCCAAGCAGTATATACACACTATCCCAAAGAAAGGCAATGCCAAACAATGCTCAAACCACTGCACAATTGCACTCATCTCACACGCTAGTAAAGTAATGTTCAAAATTCTCCAAGCCAGGCTTTAGCAACACGTGAACCGTGAACTTTCTGATGTTCAAGCTAGTTTTAGAAAAGGCAGAGGAACCAGAGATCAAATGGCCAACATCCGCTGGAACATGGAAAAGCAAGAGAGTTCCAGAAAAACATCTATTTCTGCTTTATTGACTATGACAAAGCCTTTGACTGTGTGGATCACAATAAACTCTGGAAAATTCTGAAAATGATGGGAATACCAGACCACCTGACCTGCCTCTTGAGAAATCTATATGCAGATCGGGAAGCAACAGTTAGAACTGGACATGGAACAACAGACTGGTTCCAAATAGGAAAAGGAGTACATCAAGGCTGTATATTGTCACCCTGCTTACTTAACTTATATGCAGAGTACATCATGAGAAACGCTGGACTGGAAGAAACACAAGCTGGAATCAAGATTGCC
>SJYA01000375.1:1739617-1773492 GCA_006410615.1 Neotragus moschatus
AGTGAAAAAGTTGGCTTAACGCTCAACATTCAGAAAACTAAGATCATGGCATCTGGTCCCATCACTTCATGGCAAATAGATGGGGAAACAGTAGAAACAGTGTCAGACTTTATTTTGGGGGGCTCCAAAATCACTGCAGATAGTGACTGCAGCCATGAAATTAAAAGACGCTTACTTCTTGGAAGAAAAGTTATGAGCAACCTGGATAGCATATTCAAAAGCAGAGACATTACTTTGCCAACTAAGGTCCGTCTAGTCAAGGCTATGGTTTTTCCAGTAGTCATGTATGGATGTGAGAGTTGGACTGTGAAGAAGGCTGAGAGCCGAAAAATTGACGCTTTTGAACTGTGATGTTGGAGAAGACTTTTGAGAGTCCCTTGGACTGCAAGGAGATCCAACCAGTCTATTCTAAAGGAGATCAGTCCTGAGTGTTCTTTGGAAGGAATGATGCTAAAGCTGAAATTCCAGTATTTTGGCCACCTCATGCAAAGAGAGATTCTGATGCTGGGAGGGGTTGGGGGCAGGAGGAGAAGGGGACAACAGAGGATGAGATGGCTGAATGGCATCACCGACTCAATGGACGAGTTTGAGTGAACTCCGGGAGTTGGTGATGGACAGGGAGACCTGGCGTGCTACGATTCATGGGGTCACAAAGACTCAGACACGACTGAGTGACTGAACCAAGTGGTTTAGAACACAGCTTCTACAACGAGATAGACCTGGGTTCAAATTCCAGCTGCTGCATATTCTGAGTAAGTGTATAACTTCCCTAAGCCTCACCTTTGCCATCTGGAAAAGGCTAGTAACAATGCTTAGATCTGAGCTGAGATCATCCATATTTAAGAGAGTATCTCCACACCAGGCACGTGGGACAGACTCAGTAAATGCTGCCTATTTTTAGCTACTAACAACATTCAACACTTAATCATAAAAGTTAGTTTGTTGAACGGACAGTGAGTGAGCCTGGGCACTGTTTTTTCAAATGTAAACTGCGTGTTCATTTCTTCTGACCTCTCCCTAGTGGACTCTGGATTTTGACCTTCCTGTTTTTAAAAATAATATGCTTTGGGAGGTATGCTTTTATCAGTTGTGTTTGTCAGGATAATTGTTTCCTTCTGTGACACTGCGTTGTGCAAATGTTTTTTTATTTCTGTTTAATCAGATCCTTTTTGTCTTTGATGATATCTTCAATAGTCACAAATCTCTTTCTTGGGCAGCTGTTATAAATAAGGAATTTGTGGCTAAATAAAGTATCATATACAGCCCCAAGTTAATTTTTTGATCCACTTACTCTCAACAGTATATATTCGCTAGTGATTTGACTCATTATTTTATGGCATCTGGTTTGTCACACATTAGGTTCTTATAGTTTAACTCTTTCTACTCTATCAATGTTTAAAATTTTTAGCCAATATCTGTACAATTGTTAATCAATTTATTAGCCTTTACTGAGTGTTTGTCAGTGTCATATACTGTGTGGGAATATTGTTGATGAAGACAAGGTAGAAAGACACGGTTTGCGCCTAAAGGTAGCTCACAGACTAGGGGCAAAGGAATAAAACTAACATTTCTTTTCCTTAGACAGACAGATGAGAAAGCCTGAAGACACATGTGTACGCAAATGTATAAAACTATGTGATAAGTGTTCATACCATTAGTGTGGCTCAAATGCTATGCTTGCATAGGAGAGGAGATCAGGGAATCTTTCTGAGTGGGTCTGAAAAGTCAAATGGATTTTAAACTGCAAATCAGCATTTTTCAGATGGAAGAGGAGGAGTGATGCAATTGTAGCAGGCAGAATGGCACTGCAAAGGTAGGAAGGAATAAAGAACATGATGTGTTTGGGGCACATATCTGGGTGTAGCTGAACACACGTTTATGGGTTGTCATGAGAAAAGTGCCCAGGAAGGTAGGGTAGGGCAAGATTGCCAAGAACCTTGCAAATCACACCAAGATAGAAGGTATTATATTCCAATGAAGATTTTTAAGTAAAAGAGACAGGGTGAGAATTTTACTCTAGAAAGATCATTCAGAGGACAGTGAAAAGAAGAAAGAGGATATGGCAGAATCTGGAGTCTAGAGATGAGCATGGAGATAAACAAGAGTTTGGGTGCTGGATAGGATGGCTTGCACCAAGGTACAGGCAGCAAGAATGGAGGAGAGGGAGGGGTCAAGGAGAGCTTGGGACATNAGAAAGATCATTCAGAGGACAGTGAAAAGAAGAAAGAGGATATGGCAGAATCTGGAGTCTAGAGATGAGCATGGAGATAAACAAGAGTTTGGGTGCTGGATAGGAAGGCTTGCACCAAGGTACAGGCAGCAAGAATGGAGGAGAGGGAGGGGTCAAGGAGAGCTTGGGACATTTCTAACATCTGGCAACTTCACTTACTAAATGTTGCAAAATGACCACACTTCTTTCCTGATAACCCACTAAGAAAACAGAAGAGGAACTAAATAGCCATAAACCCACAAAAACAAGAAGAATCAGAGAAACGATAAAAACAAGTCTTGGAAGGTGGAGAGGTGACAGAGGAGTAGTAACAAACTAAGCAGAGCCGAGGATGAACTCTAGAGACCACAGAGAGGGTGCTGGCAAGGACCAACCCAGTGTACCCTCAGTTCAGTTCAGTTCAGTCACTCAGTCATGTCCAACTCTTTGCGACCCAATGAACTGCAGCANTTACTAGCGTGTGAGATGAGTGCAATTGTGCGGTAGTTTGAGCATTCTTTGGCATTGCCTTTCTTTGGACCACAAAAAGTTCAGGACCAGGAAGCGGGACAGTGTAGGTGACTGTTCGCAAGATGGTATGTGAAACAGCTGGGCATCAAGTTCCTTTCCTCTGTTCATGCAGCTGGGGAATAACCCCTCTTTGCCTGACCCCTCCCCAAGGTGTGTGTGTGTTGGGGGGCAGGTGTTTCCTCTGAAGGAATCAAACCAGAGAGGGCCTGAACTTGGGACACCAGGCATAACAAAGAGAGAGGGGATGGCGCTAGAAACTGCGGGATTCAATGACGTCTGTATCCTAAGCAGTGGGATATCTCAACTCCCTTATATCATCTGGCTCTCTGGGGGACTCCCAGGCAAGAGATTAAAGGACTCTTCTCTGGAGGAACTGAAGAGCCACAGAGGAAATCTCTAGCTAATCACACTTGGGGGTCTTCTCATGAAAAAGCCAGCTTCTTGATCACTCTACAATGATGTGCCCTAACCAATAAGCTCTGCCCAACACAGGTCTTCTCAACAGCTTTTCAGGACTCACTTCTAAGTAGAAAAGGAAATCAAAAGATCAACAGACATTTTAGTAAAGCCTCTAATATAAAAGGGAGCATGAGATGAAGCCAAAGAGGAAAGAATCTAAAGATGATAGGGCAGAAAAAGACTTTAAAGGGAGAATAACTAATATTNTAAGCTCTGCCCAACACAGGTCTTCTCAACAGCTTTTCAGGACTCACTTCTAAGTAGAAAAGGAAATCAAAAGATCAACAGACATTTTAGTAAAGCCTCTAATATAAAAGGGAGCATGAGATGAAGCCAAAGAGGAAAGAATCTAAAGATGATAGGGCAGAAAAAGACTTTAAAGGGAGAATAACTAATATTACCTGGAAAATAAGCATTGTACCCATAAAACAAGATTGAGATAATTTTCAAAATTTTTTTTTAAAAGATAAAGACAAATCAGATTACAACCAAGAGCTCTTGGAAATCAAGAACAGGGTAATGTGACCAGCTAAAAAAGATATTTCCCAGTGTCTGAGAATAGCTGGAAAGGCTAGTGAATCAATCTCAGAGGTAAAAAGCCAAGGACAACACTCAAAATTATATGTCAGAGCAGTCTAGTGGGGATGTCACTGCTGCAGCAACCAAGGTTCTGACACCATTGACCCTGAAAAACCCTGGATGGTGGAGCCAGGAATGTAGTCACCTTGCAGCCACCACCATGCTTCCAGAGAGTTCCTCAAAGTCCTCATCTCTCCAGGTTTCCGGTTCCAAGTATCTGATGCACTTGGGATTGGCTTATCTGATTAACTGAGGTTTATTCCTGTGCCTGAACTCTGGCTGTAGGAGGGACTGGAAAACTGAGGACTTGACATTTTCAGTTTTAAGTGTGAAAGGCTTGCTTTGCCTTCTACCAACACTCATAGCACTGGAAATTCTTCAAACAGAGGGAGGTCAGTCAATGCCAAGTAGGGAAAAAAAAAAGACAAAGAGGAATTCCAAGACAACAGCTTTGTAGCAGGCCTAAAGAACTGACAAACTAGAGGGGATCAGGATAGGAGCCATAGGACAGACAGGAAAAAACAAATGGATATGATAAATGTCTTAAGAATTTGAGCATTTGGAACTTAACATTGAGAGCCATTTGCCATATTCACTGGAGTACACAGAGAAAAATGATGACAGAAAACCAAGCAAATAGAAAAACCATGGCAATTATTAACCCCAGGAAACAGAAAAAGTTGGACAAAAAAGGCAATGTAATCACAGTATAATATATGGCTCATAGTTAAGCAATATTTACTTAATCATGATAATATGAATACTAGCTACTAAAATTAATTTTTAAAACTGTGATGTAACTACATGGGAGACATTGAGTGAGAAATCAGAGTGGCATAAATGAACTAGTCTTCATTTATCATAATAGTAAATTTAAAAAATGATACCTAAAACTGATATATCAAGAAATAGCAATACAAACATATTATTTAGTAACATAAAGGTTAACACGATTTGGTTGAAAGTGGGATTTTCTGGGAGTGGAACTACAGGATGGAGAAGAGGGATGGTGGAGAAGAACAGAACTACTATTTCTGGCTATGTGACTTTTAATTCCACTTTGCTTATTAAACTATACTTGTTATTTTGACCAAAATTATATGATTAAAAAATTTTAATTATGCTCCTACCATTAAGAACCATCCACCTATCTGGAGGTAAAGAAGGAAAAGCAGGTGTACAAAAGAACACAAAGCAATTATTTTGGGACATCTCTTCTATGTCCCCTGTCTCCTTCTCTTTACTCACACTTGTCTGCACAGACCTCAGAAACAGGTTAATGTAGAGGAAGGTACTGGGCTTCAGATAAAGAGAAACCTGGGTGCAATATCCAGGTATGCAGAATACTAGCTCCGAGGGGGCTTTGTAATCTCATTGGGATGTGGGGTCTTCACTGGTAAAATAGGAAGTGCTAACAACGATTATATGACATGCAATCATGTATGTCAAGTACCTAGAATACAGGGCTTCCCAGGTGGTGCAGTGGTAAAAGAATCTGCCTGCCAACAAGCGACCCAGGTTTGATCCCTGGGTCAGGAAGATCCCCTGGAGAAGGAAATGGCAACCCACTCCAGTTTTCTTGCCTGGGAAATCCCACAGACAGAGGAGCCTAGCAGGCTACACAGTCCATGGGGTCACAAAGAAACAGACACACAGTGAGCACAAGCAAGCACCTGGAATATGGAAGACTAGACAATTCTGAGTTCTCTCTTTCTCTTGGAAATTCTCACGCCCCAGAAGTCTCCCTTGAGCGCCTCCCTCTGTCTCTGTCTGCAGATACGAGGAAGCAAAGAAAAGCTGTGCTCCTCATCACATCTCCTGTCTCTCCATCCCCCTCCTGCCTGGTTTGGGAGATTCATCCCCCAAAGACAAAACAGACTGAGCCCCTGCCAGGCAGTTTGTCACAACACACTCCCACTTCCCTTGAAAGGAGAAACTGGTTTCATTCATGTTGGCTCATTTTTGAGTAAAATGAAATTAATATTTAGTTATTAGTCATGGCTCCCAGCCCTAACATACAAGAATAGGTAGAAACTTCTGCTTAAAATTACTCTATACCAGATTAGAATTATAAATTCAGCTGATAACTGACCGTAATATTTTAAAGTAAATATCAAATGAAATTAACAAAGATTTTAAACCCAGCTATAAAATGACCTAACGATGTGAAAGAAGGTTCTGATAACTCCCAAATTAGGAGGCCCTGGTGTGACTGCAAAGCACCCACCTTCTCTGCTTGGCCTGGGCTGGTTACTTGGCTCAGGGATGAGTTTTCTTCCATATGCTCTCCTAGGCTGATCCCCTTCACTTCTGGGACTCTGTGCATTCCCGTGGGGCCCCTGCCCTTCCCAGGAGGCAGTAGGCCATCCATCAGCATCGCCAGGAGAGAAGGAAGCAGGGGACCTGAGGTCCAAGAGGAAGCTCTCTTGGAGGGTTTGCTTGCTGGCCTTCTTGGTCTTCCCCTTCTGATTCTCTAGGATCCCATGGCTCTCTCCTCCCCTGGGCTGGCTACTCTCAAGCTTCCTGGTTAACTGGAGGAGCTGATCCATGTCCTTGGTGAATTCTAGCAGAGTGCCCTCAGAGGGGCTCTGGGCAATGCCCTCAGAACCATAACTGGGAGCCTTCTCCAGAAGCAGGGGCTCAGAGCAGTGGAGAGCGCCCAGGCCCTCCCCGGGCACCGACTCAGGCCTCTCTGAGAGGCTGCAGCCACCCATGGACAGGGAGAAGTAAGAGTAGTCCACCGTGATGTATGTCAGCATGAAGTTGATGGTGACGATGGGGGCCAGGACGTTCACCTGACCCACGAGGACAAAAGCCACGGTCACCAAGCTGGTCAGGCAGATGGCAGCTACAGGCGTTTTATTTGGCCCTTTCTGCAGAAACAAAAGAAACATGCAGGACCATGACATTTCATGGAAGAAAATCACATTACATGATAGAAACACAACTCAAATTGGCTCAGTCACTTCTCCCATGTGCTTCTTGGTGTGTTAATAACAGTTCGTCTACAAGCTTGGGATAATGATGTCCAATCCAGAGTAACTATTAATGTGGGACAATACTATAGAACATGAACTTCACAAATATTTCTCTTTTTGTCTTTCGCTGGGTTTTAAAGTCAGCTTTGGAAATCAAAGAGGTACAAAATTGATTCTTCCCAAGCTTTAATGGAGAAAACAACCTCAAGGGGAGTGGCAGACTCCGGAAAACACAGCAGATTCGTTGGTGACTGAGGTGGGGAGATTCCAATACTAAACATGAACAAACTCTTGCACACACATTTATGCACATCTGTTACTAATGGGGGTGAGTATGGGTGACCTTCAGGAAGACAGAGTGGAGAAAATGTGCTAACTCCATGTACTGTGACCTGTCACTGCACAGAAGCTATTCCTCACAGTCCCTGACACGGTTCTTAGGCCCAGAGCAACAGTGCTTCTAAGTCCTCACCTTCCTTGGCCTGAGCATCATCTGACCCAGCTGGGTACTCCCTGGTCTCCGTGCTTCTCTTGCTGGTTCCCTTGTCGGTGGCTGCTCCTTAGTCTCTGCCGCTGGCCACTCCACATCCCTGAATTCTGCATTCAGGGCTCTCTCCAGCTCCATCCTCGGACCCCCTCTCTTCTCTACCTGTCTTCCTTCTCTAGGACCTCAATCAGGCTCATGGCCTTGAAAACCAGTTTAATGCTCTTAGCTCCCATATTTGAAACTCCAGCCTGAACTAGTCCCCTGAAATTTAGACTTAGTCAACTGTCTACTCAACATTTCCAGTTGATGTCTAATAGGATCTCAAACCAAATATTTCCAAAACCAAACTGCTAATCCCTCAATGTCCTGCCTCTCAAATCTACTCTGCAGCTTCTCCACTTAAGAAAGTACCCATTTCATTCTTCTAGTTACTCAGTAAGCAAAATTCTTGATGACTCCTCTCTTTCCCTCATTCTTCTTCAGGAAATACTGTCAGCCTTACTCTCAGGATCGACACAGGACCTAACCACTGCACCCACCTCCTTTATGCCAGCACTGTGATGGGAGGAACAGGCATGTCGGCTACATCCAGACCTGATCTGTGAACCTCCCAGGTATGTTCCTCCAAGTGCATCCCCCTTACTGAGGATTGGAACAGAGTTCAGCCTTCACAGGATGGAGGTAGCAAAGTCATCACTGGCCTGAGTCTCTGAGGATCAGAGGCCCTACTGATCTGAAACACCTTCCCTAGAACCCAGAGTAAAAAAAAATTTTTTTTAAGGAGTAAAGATACATTTCATTGTTTTTGAAAATTACATTTTGGGTATACTTACTACAGCTATTTAGTCACTTCAGTCATGCCCGACTTTGTGCGACCCCAGGCACGAGTACTGGAGTGGGCTGCCATTGCCTTCTCCAAGACTGTAGTGAGATACCACTAAACATCTACCAGATTGGCAAAAATTAAAACATCTGATAATATCAGGTATTGGCAAAAACACGGAAGAATGGGAACACTTACCAACTGCTGACAAGAGTTTAAGTTAACACAACTACTTTGGAGAAAGAGTTCAGTGTTATCTACGAAGCAAAGATATACACAGCTTACAACTGAGCAATTCCACTAACAGGTCTGGAAGAACTCCACACATGAACCAGTTTACTACAAGAATGTTCACTGCACTGTCCATAACAGTCCCAAACAGGGACATACCATGACAGCAGGATTAGTAAAGAAACCGCAGCAAATGAGGAAATGCTATAGAGAGATGGTAATAAACAAGCCGCTGCTGTCAGCAAAAACATGGATGAGTCACACAACGCCGCCTGAAAAGCATGCCATATTTACATAAAGTTTAAAAAGCAGGCAAAATGGAACTATTTTGTTTAGAGATACATATGGACGAGGTCATCCAGAGCTGGCAAACCATGGTCCCTGGGCCAGATGTGGTCACTGTCTGTTTAGGTAAGCCCACAGGCTAAGGCCATGTCCCCCTGACCTCATGAGTCTCCTAGAGACCAGAACAGAGTCCTATAAAGCAAGGTCCTTGGCCCAGGTCTAGCAGTCATGCTGGCTGCTGGAAGACAGGAACTTTCATACACTACTGGTAGAAATACAAAATGATACAGCTCCCATGGAAGGTGTTTTGGCAATATCTATTAATATGAAAATGCACTTACCCTTTGACCAGCAAACTCACTTAGGAAAATTGATCCTATAGATATATCTATCTGAATATGTGTAAAATTGAACACACATACACACAGAGTATCCTTTGTAGCATTGTTTACTGGAAGCCATACTATCTATAGGGAACTGGCTAATAAACTATGGTAGACCCACATGATAGAAAAAGAATGAGAAAGTTCTTTCTATATTCATACAAAAAGACAGACTTCCAAGCTATATTAAATGAAGAAAAGCAAGGCAAAGAACAATGTACACAGAACACTACCTCAGTAAAGAGAGAGAAGGATTCATGAAAAAATAATAAAACCAGCTATGATAGGGCGTGGTTACAGGTGACAAAAAAGTAGAAAGACTCATGATGGAGCAAAAATTCTCAGGGTATCTTTCATTTTTAGTTTTGAGTCCTGTACACACATTATCTTGGAGAAGGAAATGGCAACACCCTCCAGTATTCTTGCCTGGAGAATTCCATGGACAAGAGGAGCCTGGCCGGCTATAGTCCAGGGGCTCACAAAGAGTCAGATACAACTGAGCGACTGAACAACACAACTACACGTTACCTAATAAAAATTAATTAAAATAAAATAAAAGGCACAGACCACATGGAAGTTACTAGAGATGATAGCCACTTGTCCTACCCGTCCACGCTGACTGGTGGATAAGCAGCAGAGGAAGGTAAAGGGAGGGATTAAAGATGACTTGTACCTACGTGGCATCAAACAAGAGTGGGGCTGAGGATGGGACTGGGGTGGGGAGAAACCCTGTCGTGTTTCCACAACATAGTAATCTACTACAGCTTGCAAGATGGGTTTGGGTGGACTCCAGGAGTTGGCGATGGACAGGGAGCCCTGGCGTGCTGCGGTTCAAGAGTCGGACACGACTGAGCGACTGGACTGAACTGACTGACAGCTTGCAAAACATTATTGGGAAGTGGGGTTCTCTCAGCTTCCTTCTCTTGTCACCCCTTCAGTTTCAGAAATGTCTCCTTTGATTTGACTCAACCGAGTTGTATCAGTTAGGATTAGGGCTATGAGGGTTCACAGGGAGCCCAGAGGCCAGAAGTGTGAGAGTGCAGCACAAAGTGACCCCAAGGGGAGGTGAATCTCCAGGACAGAGTCAGAGCTGCAAGGACCAGGTCCTCTCCTCACCAAGAGGTCCTTCCCTCTAGGCTAAACTTGGAGGATCCGGAATTCATTGTTATTAAGGTTTGTGGCACTACTTCTCTCTGCTGTGGCAGGGTCCATGGTGCTATTGTGACAGTTACTAACCCAGTGCCAAAGTTATCTGGGTGGCTATGATATTGACAGATACTTTGTCAGTGGCCCCAGTCTAAAGAAGCCAGAGGATAGGGGTGCAGGCTTGTTTCTCCCTGCCAGAACCAGATCAGCGGCTCTTATTAGAAAGATTTAAGCAATTTATTGGCCAACAGTCAGTTGAGCGGCAAAAATGCACATTTCTCAAAGAAAAGGTCACTCACCCCTTGCCCCAGACAAGCCAGCGCGGGGATCACCTTCTCCTGGGCGATGCATTGCAGGATCCGGGGGGCTCCATAGAGGCCTCCCATGCAGGAGGCCAGGGATGAGATGTACAAGCCCAGAAGGAACAGGAAGCCCACTAGGGACACCTGTGTGAGGAAGCAGCCTTATTACTCAGCATCGGAATCTGCTTCTGCTCCCTTCTGCTCCCCCGGCACCCACCCACCCACACCCTATCTGATCATAAATCCTCCAGATTTGACGTCTTAGATAAATTCCAAACACCTCAGACCCACCCCACCTCCTTGGCATTGCCACCATTTCAGTTTGACCCACCATCACTTCTTGTATGGACTACCCAGAGCTTCTCAAATTGACTGTCTGATTCATCCAGTTCAGTTGCTCAGTCGTGTCCAACTCTGCAACCCCATGAATGGCAGATTCATCCAGAGTGGTTGTTAGAACACAGATTTTCTGGGTCTTACCTCACAGTTTCTTGATTCAGTAGGTCTGGTATATGGCCCAAATTTTGGATATCTAACAAGTGTGCGCATGCTCAGCTGCTTCAGTCATGTCTAACTCTGTGCCACCCTCTGGACTGTAGCCCACCAGGCACCTCCATCCACGGGATCTTCCAGGCAAGAACACTGGAGTAGGTAGCCATTCCCTTCTCCATGGTCTAACAAGGGCCCAGGTGATGCTGATGCTGATGGCCTGGGGACTCTCCTTTGTGAACCACTGACAGCAACAATGCTAAGGGCTAAGCTCTGTCCCCAGGCCTCTGCCAGCATGACCTACATGCACACTGGTCATAATGAATGCCCCTGCCATAAAAATATCAATGGCTCCCCAGTGCCCTGACATACCTGGCCCTTCTTGGTCTGTGACACTTCCAGTCCCACACTCTGCACACTCAGAATGCATCAGCATGATTTCTCTGCTTGCTGGAAGCCTCTCTCCACATGCCTAAGCCACTCACTGTCTGTCTCTTAAACTCTCAATTGTGTTTCAAGACTCCGCATAAACCTCCCCTCCTCCATGAGCCCACCCTCCAGCCCCTGACGTGAGTGGGCGCTCCTCAGGGCTCTGTGGCACCTCAATGTGAGGCTGGGGAGCACCAGACACACTATTTCCTCCGCTGGCTTCACTTCCATGGGGCTCCTGTTTAGTTCATCCTGGTCCACTTGGTGCCAATACAGAGATGTGAGTGTTAAATGAGAGAGTGAGATCCACGTAGCCCACAAGGTACCAGCAGATAGGAGAGAGGGCAGAGTTGCTCTGCTTGGTGTCCCCTTGCAAAGATCAGTGCTGCTGCTGTGCAGCTGTGTCCCACACTGCCTGTCATGAGNTCCTTGGCATTGCCACCATTTCAGTTTGACCCACCATCACTTCTTGTATGGACTACCCAGAGCTTCTCAAATTGACTGTCTGATTCATCCAGTTCAGTTGCTCAGTCGTGTCCAACTCTGCAACCCCATGAATGGCAGATTCATCCAGAGTGGTTGTTAGAACACAGATTTTCTGGGTCTTACCTCACAGTTTCTTGATTCAGTAGGTCTGGTATATGGCCCAAATTTTGGATATCTAACAAGTGTGCGCATGCTCAGCTGCTTCAGTCATGTCTAACTCTGTGCCACCCTCTGGACTGTAGCCCACCAGGCACCTCCATCCACGGGATCTTCCAGGCAAGAACACTGGAGTAGGTAGCCATTCCCTTCTCCATGGTCTAACAAGGGCCCAGGTGATGCTGATGCTGATGGCCTGGGGACTCTCCTTTGTGAACCACTGACAGCAACAATGCTAAGGGCTAAGCTCTGTCCCCAGGCCTCTGCCAGCATGACCTACATGCACACTGGTCATAATGAATGCCCCTGCCATAAAAATATCAATGGCTCCCCAGTGCCCTGACATACCTGGCCCTTCTTGGTCTGTGACACTTCCAGTCCCACACTCTGCACACTCAGAATGCATCAGCATGATTTCTCTGCTTGCTGGAAGCCTCTCTCCACATGCCTAAGCCACTCACTGTCTGTCTCTTAAACTCTCAATTGTGTTTCAAGACTCCGCATAAACCTCCCCTCCTCCATGAGCCCACCCTCCAGCCCCTGACGTGAGTGGGCGCTCCTCAGGGCTCTGTGGCACCTCAATGTGAGGCTGGGGAGCACCAGACACACTATTTCCTCCGCTGGCTTCACTTCCATGGGGCTCCTGTTTAGTTCATCCTGGTCCACTTGGTGCCAATACAGAGATGTGAGTGTTAAATGAGAGAGTGAGATCCACGTAGCCCACAAGGTACCAGCAGATAGGAGAGAGGGCAGAGTTGCTCTGCTTGGTGTCCCCTTGCAAAGATCAGTGCTGCTGCTGTGCAGCTGTGTCCCACACTGCCTGTCATGAGTCCGTGAGTCCACAGCCCCATCCTGAGCGGAACTTCATCTACACCCACAGGAAACTCTCTCCCTTTTCCTAAGTATTTGAGGTGCCATTTCCTTTCTATTGATATTTTACTTTAGGCAAATGGCCTTAACTGTGTATTTTAAGCGCTCATTTGTCCAGCTGTTACCCCTGCATTAGATTTCATTTTCCATTTTGTCCCTTATACCCTTCTCCATGAAGACGTTCCTCACCCCAGCTTTTACTTCCTTGCTTTAACAATGCATCAAGCTATACTGAACACTGGACATAAACTAGCACCAAAAATCTGTATCAGCCAGGATTCTTGACAGGAAATATTTTTTAAGCATGTGTTTATAGGATACTGGAGGGTCACAAAATCATTAGAAGGCTGAAAGATGAGGCTTGGTTTTTCCAAGACCCAAAGCTAGCAGCACATTCTGATTCCTGAACAGGAGCAGTCTGATCAAGATGCTACCAGCACCTGCTGCCCCAAAGATGAATTCTCACCATCACCTTACCTTTGCGTCATTCATGACATTTGAAGCATCTGGTGGGCCCAGCCTAAGTCACACGCCCTACCAGGGCCACAAAGGGACAGGCAAGCAAGAGTCTGGTCATTTGGGGTCCTATAATAATAAATGGGGATCACTCCCTTCAAGACCTCACATAGGTGAGGTTATTGGTTATTCACATAGGTGAATAACCCTCAAACACTCAGGGAGCTCAGAAGTTTTGTGGATAAGCCTAAGGTCCACTAAAGAGCCTACCTTTTCCTTAATTCAGTGTGGATTAGTTCTCCTTAAATCCATTACTTCATCTTTATCCCCAGTGAATCTCCCTTCTTTTCTTCAGTGTCATGAATTTAGGCCTATCCCACCCTATTTACCACTTTATTACTAGAAGAAATTAATGTCATATGATACTCCCTCGCTTTATTTGTTTACTCTAATGGCAGGTCATCTACCCTGTGGTTAATTACACTCATGGCCCCTCTTGCGGAAAAGGCAATGGCACCCCACTCTAGTATTCTTGCCTGGAAAATCCCATGCACGAAGGAGCCTGGTAGGCTACAGTCCGTGGGGTCGCTAAGAGTCAGACATGACTGAGTGACTTCACTTTCTCTTTTCACCTTCATGCATTGGAAAAGGAAATGGCAACCCACTCCAGTGTTCTTGCCTGGAGAATCCCGGGGACGGGGGAGACTGGTGGGCTGCCGTCTATGGGGTCGCACAGAGTTGGACATGACTGAAGCGAATTAGTAGCAGCAGCCCCTCTTGCCAGCACGCCATAAGCTTCTAAGTCTCCTGCATCTTGGACCTCTGGCACAGAGCATTCAGCAAGTACTGTTGGCTGGAGTAATAAGGCTTCACAACTCCACTGTAATTGGTGTCCTGGGTGTCTTACAAAATTGTTAGATACACTGGTCCCAGTATCAAACCCCTGACTCATTCTTAGATGCAATCATTCATCTAAAGCCTTTGCTTCCACCTTCTGTTGACTTTTTTTTTTTTTAAAAAAGGACTCTAATAAAGTTTTATCAAAAGCTTTTTGAAAATCTGACCCAGTAATCCTCCACTCTATACACACAAGTCACCCCGAGATTCTGCTATAATTGTTACAGAGTGGGACTCAGACATGGTTGATTTTTCCAAAAGCCCTCCAGGTGATTCTAAGGTGCAGTCAGGGTGAAAGCCACTGGGCATGGTTCCCTATCTTCAATGCATACTCCCCTGAGTATTCTCCATCACAGGCANACACAAGTCACCCCGAGATTCTGCTATAATTGTTACAGAGTGGGACTCAGACATGGTTGATTTTTCCAAAAGCCCTCCAGGTGATTCTAAGGTGCAGTCAGGGTGAAAGCCACTGGGCATGGTTCCCTATCTTCAATGCATACTCCCCTGAGTATTCTCCATCACAGGCAGGCATGGTATCTCCTTGCAGAAAGTTTACTGCTTCTTACCCAAAAGGTTACATACATTTCAGTGTAAAAAGTTCTTTTCCATGTATATATAGCCTATCCATTTACAGTGAACATGAGTGGGAAGGAGATGGCCCGGGCTGGTGTCCCTCAGTGTTGGAACTAACCTCGGGAATTTAATGAGTCTCTGGCAACATGTGGCCGGATATGGTGACCTCCATCCCAGCCAGCCTTCCCACTCACACTCCCCAGGACCACTGCAGAGCCCTGGGGCCAAGGGCCAGAGGGACGACCTTGCCACTCTTTTATGTAAAACTGTTATTCAACCAGTTTTCTGAAAAAGAAGCGAAACGTTGGTCCTTGTGGTTGAATGTAACAACTCCATTCTCTCTTTCCCCCACCTGAGTCCTGCCCCTTCCTTGTCACCCATATGCCCTTGTAGGGAGCACTGAGGACAGCTTAGATACCTGGGATAGAGCAGAGCTCTTCAGGTACAGCAGTAAGCTCCATGGCTCTGCTCGAAGCCTTGTAGAATTTAATCATTTCCTCTATTTATCTGGGACTGTAAACTTAACTACCTGTGCCAGTGAAGGTGGAAGTGAGAATTTATTTGTGCAGATATGTGTCAACAGTTCTTTAGGAAAACCCAAAAGGTGCCCTTCTATCATCTACCTGTGTGGGTCATCACAAAATGCTGTCTTTCTAATATATTACCTGGGGTGTGAACTACCCTAATTTCTTTTTCTGTAACTACTGATGAAAAGCATTAACTTGTCTCTCTGTTCCTGGTACTTGATCCCAGATCCCATGGGAACTCCAGCCACTGAAAGATCCTGCCAACCCACTGGCCGCTCCCTTCTCTTGAAGAATTTGGTTTAATAAGGTCATTTCCAAAGTACTCACTCTCCCTCATCCAATTCCTGTGGCCCTTTGACATTACTGAGGAGTACATCCTAACACCTTTACCCCTTTACAGTCCCAAGCAGTTCCCTCTTTCTGCAGACATGAGTTTCTGATACTGTCCTCATTCCACAAGGTGACCAACATCTCCACTTTCAACCAAAGGTTTTCTCTCACTTGATAGCCACTTTCCCCAAGGAAACGTGGGCTTCCCTTGTAGCTCAGTTGGTAAAGAATCCGCCTACAATGCGGGAGACCCAGGTTCAGTTTCTGGGTTGGGAAGATCCCCTGGAGAAGGAAATGGCAACCCACTCCAGTATTCTTGCCTGGAGAATCTCACGGACCGTAGCCTGCCAGGCTCCTCTGTCCATGGAATCTCAAGAGTCGGACACGACTTAGCGACTATACCACCACCACAAGGAGACATGGTTGACTTCACTTCCTGAGAGGCAGAGCTGTGTCCAGGAGAGAGAGCAGAGGACAGGCAGGCAGGGCTGGGTGGCTGTGCTGGGCCAGGCTGGCCCCCAGCTACGAGCCCTGCCTCACTCCATGTGCAGCTCGTGAACATGGGAAATCGTGAATGCCAAATCCAAGAATGATGAGAGTTTTCCCTGTGCCATGGCTCATTTTTCACAGGCATGCTTTGAAGATACTCCTCCTATTAATCTGTTCTTATTCTGCTAGTTAGCAAGCTCCAGGGCTCCTAAAATATTTGGTCTTTTTGATGTGTATTAAACACTTCTTCTTGGGCTTCATATAAGTTTATTATGAAGCAATCAGTCTATTTCATTTTAGCCCTACTAATACCTGCTGTTGATACAATTCCTTTTTCTATAACTGAATAATATTGAGATGGACACTTTGGGGGCTTTTCCTATTGAGTTTAATATGTAGATTAATAGGGGAAAAAAATGTCCCCACCTGAAAATGTGCACTGTCTGTAAAGGTATGCCCATAGGAGTATGTCTGTGTCGGGTCGCTCAGTTCTGACCAACTCTTTGCAACCCCATAGACTGTAGCCCACTAAGCTCCTTTGTCCATGGAATTTTCCAGGCAAGAATACTGGAGTGGCCTGCCATTTCCTACTCCAGGGGATCTTTCCAACTCAGGGATCAAACCCACATCTCTTGCTCCTGCATTAGGAAGTAGATTCTTTACCACTAGCGCCAGCTGGGAAGCCCATAGGAGTGTGTAGGGGAATCCAAATGTAGTAAGCACCAACCACGCACCAGGGATCGCGCCTCACACCGATGACCTCAGAGTCACTGTGACACAGTCAAGATGTTTAGAAAGCTTAATGCCCGACTGCCAGGGAAAAGTTCCTCTGGCGCAGGGATATAAAGTGAAAAGAAACTTCTGAGAGGAACCATGGGCTGGGAAGCCAAATAATTAGAAATAGATCAGAGGAGCGGCAGGAAACCCCAAAAGAAACAGATGAACTGACCAGCTGCAGGTCAGTGGAAAGGAATCCAGGGCAGCCAGCAGCCACTGAGGATAATTGTTCTGGCAGAAAAGGCCTGAGAGAAAGAGAAGGAAACGCTCAGAGGCGCTTGCTTCGTTAGGAGGAGAGTCAAGGGGCAGAGGCCACAGGTCTGGGCCCAGGCGAGACCCTCAGGGCACACAGACCAGGAGGAAGAGGCCTTGCTTTCTTGGAGCCCAGGAGAGCTCAGAGATGGGCCGGCTCAGGAGCAGGCCACAGCTAAGATGAGGGGTGGAGGGGGGTCGAGATGAAACACCACATCAGGGTGGCGGAGTACCGCACCAGCCAGCCTCTCAGACACCCTTCCTCCTCCAGGTGCCGAGAGTGCAGCTGTCTGTAGCCCAACTTACTCCCTAAGTGTAGTCCCTGCTGCTGCAGCCCAGTCAGTGCCAAGGTGGGCAAGAAAGAAAAGCCAGGATTCGTGGCTTTCGGGGGGAATCTCACTTGGTCCTCTTTTTGTGGGACCCCAGAGCGGGGTGGGGTGGGCAGCACACCAGGGAGCCACTATTGCGGAGTTGCCCTGAGTGGTTCCGTCCCTGTTCCCGCACTTGTGGTGCTGGTCTCTGATTGCTACTGACAACCAGGATACTATCTTTTCTTTCTTGCACAGGCTTTACAACTGCCTGTTCCGGAAAACAGTCTTGTGTCCTCTCCAAACCCCATTTTCCACCTCTCACCTGCTGTGTGCATAGTGATTTGTCTGCATGCTGCCACCAGGCAGGGTTTAGCAGATGCCCCAGCCACCAGAGAAGTGTGGGCCTGCCTGTCTCATGGCCTTTCAAACGAGTCCCCCACCCCCATCCTCCACGCATAAGTCTATTATTAGAGGTGGAATCTCCGCCCTGAAGTCTCCCCGGGGCTGCTGGTGAAAGCTATTCTTACTCTCTTACTTGTGCCCTTCCTGGGACACGTGCTGCCCCCTCATGCACACCTATTCTTAGCTTCCCTCCAAAACAGGGTAAGGAGTGGAGAGAGGGGCCCTGCCCGGGGGATCATTTGACTCTTTTCATCCAGATCAAAGTCTCTGATAGTTGAAAGGGCCTCTGTGGGGGAATCCACAAGAAAGAATCAGCTCAAGAAGGGGCAGAGCTTGCTGGCATGGTGTGGACAGCAGCTAGCCACTCTCTCAGTCCAGACCCAGCTATTCCTGGAGGCCTTTAGTTGCTCTAATGGAGCCCAGCTTTTCATTCCACAGTTAGAGAAGAGGCCCCTGGGAGATGAGACGTGAGACGGCAGCAGCAAGCACAGACTAAATGAGGGACATTGACTCCTTCCCTGAGAGTAAACCCTGCTCACCTGGGGGGTCTGAGACCTGGGAGGTGGATGTCAGCGCTCTCACTTCCCTGAACTGCTGCCCCTTGCAAACCTTCTTGCAAGGGAAGGCCAAGACACCTTCCCACCCCCGAAAATAAATATCACCTTGACACTGGCATCTACACATCTGAAAAAGAAACCCGCACTAATGTAATAAGCAAGCCCAAACATGGCTCTAAAAGGTAAGTTCAGCGCTTCCAGCCCCAGGCTGCCCTAAGCAGCATCCCTCTATGTACTTGCAAGGCAGCTTTGGAAAGCCTCACACCAGAGAAAAAGGTGCCTTTTTCGCAATAAGAGCAGTGATACTCAGGAGTTAACTGAGTAAGGATACCTCCCTGGTCTGGCGCGTCTTTCTGATACATGACGGGAACCTCAGGGTCCACTTTCCCCCAGGGAACTTTAGGGAAGACAGGAGTTTTGGGGGATTTCCAGTGAAATGTCTGGAAGTCTTAATCTCCTGGGTTCTAGAGATGCCAAGTAAGTGTCCTTGACTGTCACATGACCTCCAGCCTGTTCAGAGGCTGTGGAACATGAGGATTTGGCTAATCATCTTCAGGCCAGTGTAGTGCTCAGGAAAACAAAGATCCAGTATCCAAATCCATCAGGCCATCCCCTGGGGAGCCCGAGAGGACAAGGGGCCTCCGACCTTGCCTCCCACCACCCCTCACCTTGGCGCTGGGCTTCCTGCCCTCTTTTCTGTTCATCAACCTCCTCCTTCTTACCCGTTTCTTGTGAGTTGCTTTCTGCTCACAGTGGAAGGGAAGCTATTGGCAATAATGAAGGCTTGTTGGAGCTGGGGATCTCAGGTGACCAGATTCTTTGTTTCTGCTCTGATTTTTGACATACAAGGTTGCCTGTGTCCCCATTATTTAGCACCTGCATGCATGCGTCTTCTCTGATGTGGTTACCCAGGTCTAGGGATACATATGAAGGACCTGTACCTTTCCCATGGTTTGGGCCGCTGTACTGCAGTCCGGGGCCCGCGACTACATGGATTCCCCAGCCAGAATACAAAGGGGAGGCAGCCATTGCTGCTCAGAGCTGATCATCGACCTGCAGCCTGAGCCCACCAGGCTGCAGGACTCACCCACCTTCTCAGCTATCAGGAAGTCATAGCGAAGGGCCTCTCGGGTGCAGATGGCGCCGAGCAGGAAGACAAAGACGATGTACAGAAACCACCTGCAAGAAACCCAAGAGCAGGACAGGGCTGCCACCTGACATCACTCAACCCCATCCCACTCCACCCTCCTCAGCCTGAGGGCTCCCCCACCTAACTGTCCCCAAGGACAGAGAATGGCCATCACAAAGGCGCCCCAGACTATCTGGGGGCACTGCCAGTACTCTTTTCCCCTCTAGCATATTTCATATAAATATATATAAACATATCATTTCACATAAACATATAGACATGTATCATTTGCCTCTTATGGAGGAAAACACACAGAGGTTTTCTGGGGTGGGGAGCAGCCCAGCTGGCCAGGATGCAGGCCACGGTTGACCGGCAGGTCTGCACCCCATCCTCCTGCAGCAGAACAAGCCAATGAGCTGTCAGGCCTCGGAGTCCCGCTGTTCCTTGGCCCCCAGGTGACAGAAAGCCAAGCCAAGTGTGAAAGGCCAGCAGTGACCTGGCTCTGCTCTCAGAAGCCCCGTGACCTCGATGAACTCACATGAACCCAGTGGCTTCATTCCCATCTGGATAGTAGGAGGATGGGCCAAAGGCTCCTCCTGGGACCTCCCAGCTGTGACCAAAAATGAGGCAGGGCTCTTTCCTTTCCTTCTGGACACCCACCCTTATCTGTGTCAGCCTCATTTTCCTCCCAGAGAGATCACCTTATTTAGCACCAAATAGGTAGGTGCTATATGCCTGGCTAGGAGCCACAGTGCCATTACAACAAGCTAAAGCAAACTCAGCAATGATGAAGCGGTATATTCATATTTTTTAAACATCACGGTTAAAATAATGCAGGTACTTTAATCCTTGTCATGTCTGGGATTTCATCACCTTTCACACCTACTCAGTGAAGGCAGAGGAGCTTCTTCCCATAGTGCAGAGAGAAAACAGAAGATTCTAGGTCAGAATCAGACCTAAGGCACCCAGCCTGCTCACATGGGTGGCACAGTGTGAACTAACACAGGGAGGCCCGGCAGACTTGGGGCAGCACTGGGGAGGCAAGCTGGGAGAAGAGGAGAATCAGCCTCTGAGTTCCTGTGTGTGCCATTACACACAGCATCTCCTCCACAATCTACAGGACACATGTGTTCTCATTAACCCCATTTTACAGGGATGAAAACGGAGGCTCAGAAGGTTAACTGTCTGAAGTCCTCCAGACAATCAGCGGAGGGGAGTAGTATGCAAATCTTATTTTGTCTGCAAAACTCTTCTTTTTTATATTCCCTGCAATGGTCCTGAAAACTCAATGGTTACAAAATGTCCAAGTTCAAAGTGGGGTGGGGAAGGGGAGGGGCAGGAGGCTGAGGGAAAAGGAAAAAAAGGACTCCACCTTCTTTAACGACCCCCTTCCTTACTGCATTCCCAGGCAGGGGGGATGAAAGGGCAAGCATCTAAATCCACCAGACATGAATTTTCCAGCTGGCTGAGTGTTAAAAGGAGGATTGGAATATAGAATAGATTGGTCACATACACCGCACTCTTAGAACAAAAGGAGCTATCCCCTCTTTGCCTGGGGTTTTCTCTCCCTTTCTCCAGCTGATTGCCACAAGGAGAACTTACGAGATGCCAACGGCTACTAGGGAGCCCAGAGGGATACTGGCAGCAGGCTCCCTGAGGTCGCCTCCCATGTTGAAGCCGGCCATGACTCCTGAAAGACACCCAGGCAGGAGAGAAGGGTGAGCAGCGTCCTCCACACATCCCCTTCCCCTCCGCGGGGCCTCTCCTGGAAGGGATCCTTGGGCATGCCCTCCCATCTGCAGCTCTGCAAAGTGCACTTCTGAGTCTCCCCTGGCAACTGCGGAGGCATCCTCAAGGCGTGAAAGGGACTTTTGTGGGTTGGCTGATGCTTAGCGACAAAAGCATCTTATGGCCCAGTGCAAAATAATGAGGGCCAGGGAGGCGGCTGGCAGGCCACACAAAGGTCCCAAGGCCACATGCTGAGGTCGGAGCTCTGCCTTCCAGCCGGACAACCCCCAGGAGAGACTCAGCCAGAACCCACCCCTGCCTGCTCAGCAGAGTTCTTTTCCTCTGCTATCCCCAGACTACAGTGGGGTTCAGGGACCCCAGGGACACATTTCATCCAATATTCAGAGTCAGCAGCCGTGTTCAAAGCTCCTGAGCTGCCAAAGGGCTCTAAACAGATTCCAACGAACCATCTTGGCAGACACAACTCTTCAGGTTGAAATATCCCATAAAGTAAACAACAAAAGGCCCACACCTAAATGCATCATTGTGCAATTTTAGAAGAAATCCTAAATATTTTCAAGGATAAAAACCGAACAGTTACAAAGGAACAAAAATCAGACTGGCATCAGACTTCTTAACAGCAACAGTGAATGCTAGGAAACAACGGAGCACTGATTTTTAAATTCTGTGGAAAAGCTATTTTGAAACTAGAGTTTTAGCCAGATTACCAATTAAGTGAAAGTAAAGTTAAGCAAAGAAGGGCTCAGAAAATTTACCTCCCACACATCATTTCTGGGGATGATACTAAAGCAAGGACTCCAGTAAAATGAGGATATAAGCTATGAGAGAGAAAAAGAGAAGATTCAGAAAGCAGTGGTGATAAGTCAGGAGTTAATAAAGTCTCAGAATAATAATTGTGCAGTTGTGCAGCAGAGAAACCAGCAGGGCCTGAAGCAGAAGAACGGAGACCCCAATAGGGATGCCTCTGGATAGGAACTGGATTCAACACAAAGGACATTACGAATTATTTTAAAGATGTGCTAACTGTATATTTTGGCAACAAGAGAAAACGCTTATTAAAACTCGAGGAGAAGTGAATAAGAAAGCCAACATGTAAATATGAAGGAAACTAAAATAGGACATGACTTTAAACAACTAATAAAAAGTCTTAGAGTTAATCCATTTGGCCATTATATCAGGAACATTCTCCCCTAAATAACACAAGGGCCACATCAGATGCAGCCAAGAAAGTGGAATTCTAGCCCACCACTTTGCTCTTCAGTGAACCACAACTACATAGTCATAGACAGAGCCCAGAGGACTTAACTTCAGCTGCAAAGTAGAATACAAACATCTACTTGACAAAGTAACATAAAGCTATAGCTAACAGCTAATACGAAATGAAAAGAGAAAAGAAAACTAGAAAGAGGAAAGACAATCATATTTTTGTTGTAGTAGTGTGGGAAACAAAAGTCCCAGGATCTTCACTCAGGACTGGCCGAATGTTACAAGCTTCCGTTAGTTTAATAAGAAAACTTGAAATGTGAGTTACCCATTAAATTTGTCAGGTCAATAAGGAAATGGCCAGCAAATATTTATATACCAGCTGCAATAAATTTAAAGTTAATGCTAGAATTATTCTGTATTTTGTCATCATAAAGGGGAGTTTCTAAATGTTTGCTAAGAGGAGCAAAGAAATTTCCAAAAATATTGAACAGCTTGCCTTTGAAGTTCCAAAACCTGTTGACTTATAAACTAAAAGCAAGAAAAAAAAAACTTTTTTAATAGAGAGAGAGGCTGTGTGTGTGTGTGTGAAACTGTTTGTTCACTGCAAGTTGTAAACTATAGCTTTCATGAGATTTTTCTCTTTACCTGCTAGTCATCAACTTGTCATAGCTTCCCTGATATTGCTCTAAAACATAAATATAAAAGGATTATTCAGAATCCCTTAAAATCGGGGATTCCTTTAACATAACTAACGCATTCCTTGTCAAAATACTTTACACATGAAATAAATATGACCCTAATACATTAATCTTAAAACACAACACAGAATATTACTTTTCCACACCAACAATAAGCAGTGAAGAGATATAGCCTGGGATGGATAACAGACTTAAGCATATTATTTAAAGTTATAAAGATAAAAAAGAACTAAAAATTAAAATATGACTATTAAAAATTGGGAAGTGGATAAAGGAACATGTAAGGAAGCTAAATCCTCTACATTTCTTACCATGGAGTCAATAAATTACATGTGACTTTGATATTAAGTTATAGATATAAGCATGTATATGCAGGCTAAGTCACTTCTGCTGCTGCTGCTAAGTTACTTCAGTCGTGTCTAACTTTGTGCGACCCCATAGACAGCAGCCCACCAGACTCCGCTGCCCCTGGGATTCTCCAGGCAAGAACACTAGAGTGGGTTGCCATTTCCTTCTCCAATGCATGAAAGTGAAAAGTGAAAGTAAAGTCGCTCAGTCATATCCGACTCTTCGCCACCCCATGGACTGCAGCCCACCAGGCTCTGCCATCCCTGGAATTTTCCTGGCAAGAGTACTGGAGCGGGTTGCCATTTCCTTCTCCAATGCATGAAAGTGAGAAGTGAAAGTGAAGTCGCTCAGTCGTGTCCGACTCTTCGCGACCCCATGGACTGCAACCCACCAGGCTTCTCCGTCTGTGGGATTTTCCAGGTGAGAGTACTAGAGTGGGGTGCCATTTCCTCCTCCAATGCATGAAAGTGAAAAGTGAAAGTGAAGTTGCTCAGTTGTGTCCGACTCTTTGCGACCCCATGGACTGCAGCCCACCAGGCTCTGCCGCCCCTGGGAGTTTCCAGACAAGAGTACTGGAGTAGGGTGCCACTGCCTTCTCCGTAAGTCGCTTCACCTGTGTCCAACTCTTTGCGACCCTCTGGGCCATAACCCAGCAGAGTCCTCTGTCAATGGGATTCTTCAGGCAAGAATATGGGAGCAGGTTGCCATGCCCTCCTCCTGGCGATCTCCCCAGCTCAGGGATCCAACCCACATCAGCTGCAGATCCCTCACTGCAGGTGGATTCTTTACCACCGAGCCACCAGGGAAGCTCAGATATAGGGACATTGCTTGGTAATGCAATTAGCTCCTGAAGTACTAAAAATGGTTGCCCCTCTAGAGGGGTTCTTTGGGTGGTCAGGTGGGTGGAGGAGGGAGGGCAGGCTGAGAGACTACTGCTTTATGTTATAAGCACCTCTGCACTTTTTTTTTATTTTTAAAATCACATACAGGTTTGATTTGGATCAAGAGAGCAAGGCCAAGGACCTGCCTTACTCTGACCACAACTCGTGGGACCATGTCCTTTGTTGCTAGAACAGTCTGACGGCCAAGGCCAGCCCGGGCCAGATCTCCAGGTCTACCTGATACTCAGGTCCCATTAACTTCGTCCATTAACACCTCCTCTTTCTGAACCTCCCACCTGCTGAGCCTCTGCCGAGGTTCTCACCTGTCACAGGTTTACCAGTGTCTTACCTGCCTGGCTTCCTACCTTCGGCAGTGACTTCATTCTGCCCCCAAGCCCCTGGCAGTTCTATGCCCATTCCTTCAGCTTTGCAAGGTTACATATTATCGTGTATTCTTTGCCATTTTCGTACCTCCTCTAGTTTGTCGTGTCATTCTGTATGCCTTCCTTCAGATCATTTACAAAAGTCTAGAAATAAGGAGCCAGGAGAACTCCATTGCCAGAGGCGCTTCTGTCTAGGAAAGGGATTGATTAATCGTAATGGCTTCCTGCTTCCAAAAAGGTTCTGTATTCATAACAAACGCCCTTTTCTTCTCTCTTCACAATCCCTGGCACAGTGATGACCCTGCCTTTAATTAGAGGTCCCACTAGTTGGCCTGGTATGGGGCACGTGGGAATCCTGCTCAGTGCGAGCAGAAACAGCTGACACTGGCACAGGCCACCCTCAGCAGTGGGCCAGACCCAGACAGCCAGGAAGTGGGCTTTTGAGACAAAACAGGCAAGCCAGAAAACAGGCAGTCAGTACCATGAACACAAAATTCCCGAGACAAGGAAATGGCAGTAACTTGCACTCCAGACAGGAGGCCTCAGGGTGACTCCTGTGGGTGTTCTGGGCACACCTGTTAGATTGGTTTGCACACTGTTACTCCCAGAATTTTGCCCTTGCATGACTACACAATTCTTGAGCAGATGATCTCTAGTTCTGCTGCTGCTGCTAAGTCGCTTCAGTCATGTCCGACTCTGTGCGACCCCACAGACGGCAGCCCACCAGGCTCCCCCGTCCCTGGGATTCTCCAGGCAAGAACACTAGAGTGGGTTGCCATTTCCTTCTCCAATGCATGAAAGTGAAAAGTAAAAGTGAAGTTGCTCAGTCGTATCCAACTCTGTGCGACCCCATGGACTGCAGCCCACCAGGCTCCTCCATCCATGGGATTTTCTAGGCAAGAGTACTGGAGTGGGGTGCCATTGCCTTCTTCGGATCTCTAGTTCTGGTGGACTATAAATGTCTTGCTTACCAGTTAGATCTAGAAAAGTTATTTTGATTTCATATTTTTCACCCATGCTTATCAGGTATTATAGAGATTCCCTAGTTACCTTTCTTTCTGCTTCTGCTACAATTTAAAAATATTATCAATGTTAGAACTAGATTTAGGGC
The DNA here is from genome assembly GCA_006410615.1 of Neotragus moschatus. Lineage (NCBI taxonomy): Eukaryota > Metazoa > Chordata > Mammalia > Artiodactyla > Bovidae > Neotragus > Neotragus moschatus. The sequence goes on from SJYA01000375.1 coordinate 1,765,540, forward strand.
AGGAATAGTAGAATAGGTATTTCTCAGTGATATTTACAAATAATGCCCTCTTAAAAAAGTCTCCACAGTTAGAAAATCTAACAGTGGGGAAAACCTCGATTAAACAAGATTAGAGAGATTCTTACTGCTGGACTTACCATACAATATTCTAATTTTCATTGTCCATTTCTAAGAAGAGAAATGTAGCACATACTATTTCCCAAAACTTATTTGACATTCAACACTTTTTTAAAAAAATGAAACACTTTTTAATCATTGGAAAACACCAAGTGTCCATTTTGTAATTCCTATTTGATCTTTATCCTCTTTTTGGCAGGCTTCCTAAAACTCTTTAAAGTGGCTATTTAGAATCAACAGTTCTTAAAGCTGGAAGGTATCTTAGAGATCATCGACTCTGGCCTTTTATTTCACAGATGAGGAAACTGAGGCCCCAAGAGGGGAAGCAATTTTATCATGTTTTCAAGCTAACTGCTTGCAAAACCAGCAGAACTCATTTTGAAGTTTCCTTAATTCAAGTCATGTTATTTCCTCCACATCCTACAGTCTCTCCATTTCTTCCTAACACCCATGCTCTTTTTGGATTTTTCTTTTTAAAACAGAGTAACGGCATGATTAATTTGGGGCTACCGCCCCCACAAGAGTGCTGAACTTAGTTATAATCAGCACTACTTATAATCAGTTATAATCAGCACCACACATTGGTTTTCCCATAGCAATTTCCGTCACCAGTTCTGAATCACTAGTCTGTCCTGGTCCAGGGCATTTCCCCTCCTCGTTGGTCTTGAGCTGCCAGTTCCAGGAAGCAGTTAATTGCTTTACCCTAAACCACGTCCTCGCCCTATATCAGGATGATGATATGGGCTACATCTTGTGGCCACATGACTTAGGTAACAGGTTTCTTCATACTGGTAAAGCCTTCTGATTTGGTTTTCCATCCTAGTCCTAAGGCCTTTTACATCTCTTCACCGACTCAGCTTTCACATGTGAGGGTGGTGGTGTTGGCCATCACTTGACCAGCTTGAGTCGAAGAGGTTAAACCTCCAGCATCATCCAGACCTTTCTGGGCACTGCCATTAACCTCACAGTCTGGTTGTGTGGCACCAGGTGAACTGGGGGGTTTGGCTTGGCACCCTGGCTCAAATATCTGTGACAATAGACGTGGATGGTCAGGAGAGGAACTGATCCCTTAAACATCTCTAAAATCAGCTCTTGATAAAAAAGTAACCAGGATAAATGTCAATTAACCACTTACCAGCATCTGCAAGACAGTGGTCCTCTGTCTTTTGCTGCTGCCCTCTTTATCAGCCATAGTGCACAGAGATCAAAGTCTTCACCTCTTGCCTATTATTTTAATCCCACTGCCACCCTATTTTCTTTTTTGATCCCGAAAATGAGAATTCTTAAGGAAAAACAAAAACAAAAAAGGCTTCACCAATGGCTCAATGGGTAAATAATTCACCTGCAGTGCAGGGACATGGGAGGTGCATGTTTGATCCTGGGGTCGGGATAGCCAAAGTTATGGTTTTGCTAGTAGTCATGTATGGATATGAAAGTTGGACCATAAAGAACACTGAGCCCTGAAGAATTTATGCTTTCAAATTGTAGCGCTGGAGAAGCCTCTTGAGAGTCCCTTGGACAACAAGAAAATCAAATCAATCAATCCTAAAGGAAATCAACCCTGAAGGGGCCTGATGTTGAAGCTCCAATACTTTGGCCATCTGATGTGAAGAGGTGACACACTGGAAAAGACCCTGATGCTGGGAAAGACTGAAGGCAGGAGGAGAAGGGAGCAACAGAGAACAAGAAGGTTGGATGGTATCACTGACTCAATGGACCTGAGTTTGAGCAAACTCTGGGAGATGGCAAAGGACAAGGAAGCCTGGAGTGCTGCAGTCCACGGTGTCGCAGTCAGACACGACATAGTGACTGAACAACAAGGAAACAATGAAAAAAAAAGTCTGGGGCTTCTGGATAAAGCATTTACCTGCAATGTGGGAGACCGGGGTTCAATCCCTGGGTTGGGAAGAGCCCCTGGAGAAGGAAATGGCAATGCACTCCAGTACTCTTGCCTGGAAAATCCCAGGGACAGAGGAGCCTGGTAGGCTACAATTCCTGGGGTCGCCAAGAGTCAGACATGACTGAGCAACTTCGCTTTCCCTTGTGGTCCAGTGGTTAAGAATCTGCCTGCCAGTGCATGGGACTTGGGTTCAATCGCCAGTCCAGGAAGATCCCACATGCCATAGGGTATCGAAGCCTGTATACCACAACTACTGAGCCCACACACTAGTAGAGCCCTCAAGCTGCAGCTATTGAGCTCACATGTCCTCGAGTCCATGGTCTACAACAAGAGAAGCCTGTGCACCACAATGCAGGCCAGCCCCCACTTGTCACAACTAGAGAAAGCTGCACACAGCAACAAAGACTCAGCATGGCCAAAAATAAATTAAAAAAATTTTTTTTCTTTTTAAAGAAAAATACCTAATCATTTTGTAGACTTTCCTGGTTTCTGTTGGTTGGTCATTAAAGAACTACTTACTTGTACTTTAGAAACCTCCAATCTTCCCTTTCCATTTAGAGATTGTTTCTCTGTTGCCTTTTTGGTTTCTTTTTTAAAGTTCATAAATTTATTATTTTTCTTTTTCATTAAAGTAGAATATCCATGCACTAAAGTGACTTAACCTTATCTGCTGCCTTTTGTTGTTTGGAGGCAGTGTGGCTCTGAGCCTCGGTCTCCCCATTTGCAAATGGGGATAAGATTATGTACCCTGCAGGACTGTTGTAAAGCTAGAAAGAACATCTATAAGGCGCCTAGCATGGTGCCTGGCACCTAGTAGGTGCTAAGTAAATGTCCACCTGGGGGTGGGGGGCTGGGATAAACTGGGAGATTAGGACTGACATATACACATTATTATCTATAAAATAGATGACTAATAAGAACCTGCTGCATAGCACAGGGAACTCTACTCAATGTCTATATGGGTAAAGAATCTAAAATAAAACAAGAAGAGTGGATATGTGTATATATGTATATGTATAACTGACACACTTTGCTGTAGACCTGTAACTCACACAACACTGTAAATCAACTATACCACAATAAAAAAATTTTTTTAAGGTCCATTCAGGGAAGATGGGCTCCCTCCCACTCTCAGAACTCCCCCGGGTTCCTAAGCACTCTGGCTGCCCCTCCTCACCTTCCACCTGATTGTCAAAACCCCACTCCTTCCCCACACCTGGCTGACTGGTTTGTTCAGCTGTTAAGGTAGGAGTCTTTCATCCCCTCTTTGCTCTATTCTTAGAGGCAGAACTAGTCAGTGCTCCATCCTCGCAATGCCTTAGAGATGCTGNCTAAGCACTCTGGCTGCCCCTCCTCACCTTCCACCTGATTGTCAAAACCCCACTCCTTCCCCACACCTGGCTGACTGGTTTGTTCAGCTGTTAAGGTAGGAGTCTTTCATCCCCTCTTTGCTCTATTCTTAGAGGCAGAACTAGTCAGTGCTCCATCCTCGCAATGCCTTAGAGATGCTGCTGAGACAGACTGTGTTGAATAATGGGACATTCAGACACTGGGATTCCAGCAAGATTTGTTGACTTCCGGGTAAAGTACAGCTCCAGACAAACGTGTGTCCTCTTTCCCAGCATCCTTGCCAAACCACATGGGAAGCAATGGGGTTCATCATTTTTTGTCGGGTGACCTTGGGAAATCACCTCTCTGTGTCATTGTTTCCTCATATGTAAGATGGATTAATAAAAGAACCCATGGAAGGATACAGGTTCCATGGGGCCTAAAACTTTAGAAACACAAAGTTATGAATATGAAATGGAACTTTAGAAGGAGGTCATGTAACCAAGGGAACGTGAAATTCAGGCTTCATTAGCTTAATGGTAAATCTGCATCTGATAAAAGCACTGGGGTCATGATGAGGTTTAAATGAAAGACTATAAAGTGTTCAGCACAGTGCCTGATGTTGTAGGCTATTGTAATGATAATTATTATAGATACTGTGATAATTCGATAAAATCATAAATTCTATATATGAAATTACAAAAATAAACATATATAATAATTATAAAGCTCCCTTCCTTTCTCCTGTTCCTGTTCACAAGTCCATCAGAATACAGGGGGTGAGTCCCCCTCAGACTGTCCTTCCTCAGGCTCTCTGCTCCTTAAAACAAGACCTCATTCTGGGCCAGCAGGTCCTTGTTCTCTCACCCACAAGAACACATAACTTAGGAGGAGGTCTGGGGATACACTGGAAGAGAAGGAATGTAGAGATAGGCTGAGGGCAAAGCCAGCGTGGATGCCTAGAGCTGAGGGTCCCAGAGACAGCCAGCCAATCTGGAAGAGCCCAGAAGATTCCAGAACTTCTCAGAGTGTATGTATGTGTGCGGGGTGGGGAGAGATAGGATCAGGTCCAGGGAGGCCAAAGGATGTCACTGAAATAGCAGGGCTCCTGACCACAAAGGTAAGCGTGGACATTCTGGTAAAGGCTGCATTTTGATGCTGGGTGTGGTCAACCACAAGAGGCCCTTATCCCTTCCAGCAGGAGTCTGAAATTTGGGGACAAGGGTTACACAACTTCACACAATGGTATNAGCAAGTTGCCTCCTCAGATGGAAGCAGATGAGTGAAAGCCTCAGCTCTCAGCCACTGCAAGGCGAGCACCACCCCACCCCACCCGACCCCCGCCCCGCAGTGAGCCATCTGCCCATGTACAACCCCTCCCTGGAGGAACTGGGCAGAAAGTCCCACGCTCTCAGGAGTTCAGGCAGAAAGCCCAGCTCCTTTTGCTGACATCTAGATCTTACAAGGTTTTATTCAGGCATCACAGGCTGGGTTGTGGGACTTGGAGGAAGAGCTGTCCAGAAGCACAGGCTGATTTCTCAATATCCACCATGCCCAGACCCCATGGAAAACTTCTGCAAAGTCAAGGATGCTACTGTCCCAGTCTTGTTTTTGACACACGTTCCTGCTTTCAATATTCTTCTGGTCACTGGCACCCTGGGCCTAGGAGCAGTGTCTAACACAGGTCTCACTTAATAAGAGCTGGCCTGGAATGAATNGACCCCATGGAAAACTTCTGCAAAGTCAAGGATGCTACTGTCCCAGTCTTGTTTTTGACACACGTTCCTGCTTTCAATATTCTTCTGGTCACTGGCACCCTGGGCCTAGGAGCAGTGTCTAACACAGGTCTCACTTAATAAGAGCTGGCCTGGAATGAATATGCCTTTAACCTGGGCTGTCCTGGGCAAGTGCAAAGAAAAAGGAAGCCAGGGATGCCCCTCTGGGGGACTTGGATGATGGGTCCCTACCTGGTCTTGGGCCAGGGGTGTCAGCATCAGCACCACCCGAGAGCTTGTTAGAACTACAGCATCTCCCCCTGCCCCTACCTGTGCAACTGGCACCTTCGCCATTACAAGATCCCCCAATCTTGAAGCTTGAGAAGCACTGCCTTGGAGCATAACCCAGGGGCCTCCAGAGACACAGTTATCCAGGATAAACAATGTTAATAATAATTATTATTTATTAAGCACCCACTTCATTCAGGCTATGACAGTAGGTCTTATATATATTATTTTAAGCTCTNACAAGATCCCCCAATCTTGAAGCTTGAGAAGCACTGCCTTGGAGCATAACCCAGGGGCCTCCAGAGACACAGTTATCCAGGATAAACAATGTTAATAATAATTATTATTTATTAAGCACCCACTTCGTTCAGGCTATGACAGTAGGTCTCATATATATTATTTTAAGCTCTGGCAACCCAGTAAAGTAGGCATTATTACCTGATTTTCAAAAATGAGAGTGGTCAGAAAGGTTAACTAATTTGACCAAGTCCATGCAATGAATTACAGCTGTTCTGGAATCTGAACACAGAGGTCTGAGTCCAAAGCTACAGCTCTGACAACTATGCAAGTGTGAAGCAATCCTTCAAATGGGGCCAACAGTTTCAGCCACTTGTCAGTTCTCTATGGGGCCCAGAAATGCACTGGCAAATGCAGTCCCCAGGGAGGTGTTCTAGGGGCTGCCGTGGTGCTTGGTGCTGGCTGGCCTCTGGGTGCTTGTGTGCTGGGATTCGACTGCCTCACGGCAGAGGGCTCACTATTTCTTCAGGATACGTCTCTGAAGATGAAATTGCATGGCCCAGCTCCCAGCAAGCATTATGTGTGCTGGGATTCGACTGCCTCACGGCAGAAGGCTCACTATTTCTTCAGGATACGTCTCTGAAGATGAAATTGCAGGTCCCAGCTCCCAGCAAGCATTAAGTCTGGGACTGGAGAGACAAATAAATTAGATGGTAAGCAGGCTTAGGGCACCTGTGCCACAGGCTCAGAAACCTCNGTCTCTGAAGATGAAATTGCAGGTCCCAGCTCCCAGCAAGCATTAAGTCTGGGACTGGAGAGACAAATAAATTAGATGGTAAGCAGGCTTAGGGCACCTGTGCCACAGGCTCAGAAACCTCTGGCCCTAACCCCCTCTGAGCCCTGGAGTTTGTGACTTGGGGCTTCATCTCCTGCCAGCCCCAAGGAGGCAGCACTCTCCTGCCAAAGGCCCCCATAGCAAACTCCACTCTCCCTTCCAGCCAGCACCCACAGGCTCCTCAGGTTGCAGAACACGGCCCAGCCAGCCAGTCCTCTCTGCATCACCCACAGTCAGCCAGAGACTCTGTCTATAGATGGCCATCATTCCCCACCCAAACATGAGTGACCTCAGGGCCTGTCTCTTGCCTCTGTGTCCCTCTCAGACCCACTAAAACACGTCTCAATCCAGTCAGTGTTAGTTGCTCAGTTGTGTCCGACCTTTTGTGACCCCACGCACTGTAGTCTGCTGGGCTCCCTTATCCATGGGATTCTCCAGGCAAAAACACTGGAGTGAGCAGTCATTCCCTTCTCCAGGGGATCTTCCCAACCCAGGGATCAAAGCCAGGCCTCCCTCACTGCAGGTAGATTCTTTACTGTCTAAGCCACTAGGGAAGCCAAGTAGGTGCCCGCAGAACGCTTGAGTCGGAAAATGCCATCATTTGCTCCTCCACAGCCACGCTGAGGGCATCTGGCTCACCCTCCACAGCCAGAGGACTCCCTCCTGCAGTGAGGGGAGTACCAGGCCCAGCAGGGCGGAACCAGGGGTACAAGCAGGATGTGCTAACCCACCCCTCAGGGTGTCACCCTCCACCTCCTTGAAACTGCTGCTCAGGGCTGAGGCAGGCGGCCCAGCAAGGCAAGGGCCCTCCCAAGCCAGTGACTTCATGCTTCAGGCATCCATCCCAGGGAGCTGTCTGGGGAGCCTGGCGGGCCAAGCCCCCTCCTGCCCACGGAGCCGGAGCTGACACAAGGACAGAGCTCGGCAGCATTAGCTTGGGTTTCCTTCTGCAGCCATGACTGGGTCCCCAAGGTCTCCTCAGCCTAGTGGTTCCTTTTCCACAGGCAAAGCCAGAAAATGAAAAATAATGCAATGGCGAGGGTGGGAGAGTTTTGGAGCTGGGGGCCTGAGATTCTGGGCAGTCAGTCACTCTCTTCATCAGAGGCAGCCTCAGAACAAGAGGAAGGCCTGAAGGTGCCTGCCCCTGCCCTCCTCCTGCCAGGCAGAAGTCAGGACCACAGCCCCAGGAAACCTCCTCCTGAGAGCTGAACCCCAAAAGCCAAGAAGGCAGGGCACCTAGAGTTTTATGTTCTCTCTCTACCAGAGAAATGGTAAATGTTCAACTCAGTTGGTTTAAAAACAAGAGTCACCAACATAAAGCACAATTTTTTTAAAAAGTTATTCCACAGGTAGAACAAATGGAGAAATGTGCTTTGCTTTCTACTTGGACTGCAAGGAGATCAAACCAGTCAATCCTAAAGGAAATCAGTCCTGAATATTCATTGAAAAGACTGATGCTGAAGCTGAAACTCCAATACTTTGGCTACCTGATGTGAAGAACTGACTCACTGGAAAAGACCCTGATGCTGGGA